>OX596227.1:4979684-5433026 GCA_951394215.1 Glyphodes perspectalis
AGGAACAGAGAGTGCACCTGTGTTAGCGCACACACTTGTGCACTATAATATCTCCTGCTTGGCGTGCTTATCCTCGTTGAGATTCAGACAATTTTGATCATAATATTTTCCTTCACCGTCGCGCAAGTGTTATAAATACGTCCAGTTTGAAAGATCCGGCTTTGAACTGGCATCCCTCGGATATAAGGTATCGTATCCTTACCATTGAGCCACCTAGTCACTAGACTATAACAACTCAAAAACCGCAAATTGTCTACGTGTAAAAGCCCTTAAGTATGTTTATTATTTCCTTTAGAATTCTCCAATAGTTCTCACCTTCTTATTGCAAACACCTTTATAGAACCGTCCCCTGGTATGCATGGTGTTTTTAGGCTGTCTGTACGAATGTTTGACGGCAACGACATATTTTTTGCACATAATTGTATGTGTAACTGGTTGGCGGTCGCTTTGTCTGTCGGTCAGCTATTTATAGATAATGGACCTTGTTAGCCGACAGATGGAATGGTCATAAGTTCGATTACCGCTTTTAAATGGTGCTTTATTTGTGTTTCATTCTGGGTGTTGTGGCAAAGCACATTGCTTTGTTTTACATTTTCAAACGGAGGCTATTTTTTAAAATAATTATGTTATATTACAGTGCCACCTCCCCTCCAGAGGGGGGATATTTTACCACAAACTTACTTAATAATCGAACTCTTCAATACATAGATAATACCTATACGACTGGCCCGTTGGTTGAGTGGTCAGAGAACTTGGCCACGAATCCAAGGGTCGCGGGTTCGAATCCCGCTAGGGGCAAATGTTTCGTGTGGTGAACATGGACGTTTTTACTCGAGTTATGGATGTTTATAAACGGATTTAAGTATGTCTATCCGTTCACCTAGTAAACAAAGCACAAGCATATGCTTAGTTTGGGACTAGGGAATTGGTGTGTTAGTCTGAAGATTATTTATTTCATTTATTTATACATAAATGTTAGAATTACACGAAACAAAAAAATATATAATTTTTATTAAAAACCGGTCAAAACAATTTCTATGACGCAGTCAATACAGAAAAACATGACATTTGTTGGAGTCACAAAGAATCTGTTTCACACATAAATACGAGACAGTAAGGCAACTCAACTGGGCACCAGTATATAATTATACAGATATTTTGCAACAATAGAGTTTTCTTTAGTTAAATCAACTAGTCATTTATAGTTTATTAGTTTTTACCTGTTGGTCTGGGACTAAAAAAAAATTTGCCGACTGTGTTTCTTGCCTAGCATGTAGTATAAGGCGACTAATGGTATATCGGGTTTTGGATATGTGATTGTGTAGACGACAAACTAGCCACTTGTCACTGCTTTTTCACAATTATCCATCTGGCCCAGCCCAGTTTTGTTTTTGGCTGAATGTGGTTGAAGGGGCCTGCTGCCCTTTTGGCTCTGCCTGCCTTTTCGGGGACTATGGGCGTGATGTTATGTTATGTTAAAAAGTACATTATACAGGTTTGCTGGTCCCCACACTAGGCTAAGACTGTCCTGTGGGGAGTCTAAGGAAATCGCAACTTGTCACTACTTTTCATAATTTTCCTAATAACCCAATCTCTAATTTTTCGCTAAATGTCTCCTAATTATTAACCTCCCTAAACCACATTGACAAGTGGCAATCTCGTTGCCTGGATAATTACAAATCCGACACTGGATACAACTTATTCGCCTTTTACAAAATGCTAGGCAATACTTTGTTACATTTTTGTTGAGCTCCAGACCAAAATGGGACATTATTATCAATAATAAAAAACATAGATTTTATTTGTTCTTATCACGGACTAGCAAAGAAAGAAGGACTCCACGCTGTCATACTAAGCGTGAAGCCACGTTTATGCATGTGTGAGTGAAATACATATGGATACCAGATATCGGATATCTGTCATTTGGAGTACTTATTACGTCAATGTGGGACGTAAGTTGCGTGTCAAGTTGGAGTCTTTCTTATTCTACTAGTCGATGGTTTTTATAAGTCATAGACGATCTTTCTTCACTGCTTTCCTCTCCACTGTGACCTAGCTTAGCCACCGAATTACAAGGGAAAAAAAGAATATGAGTAAAATATTTTATTTACTAGTTTAATGTAGGTTGACGCAGACGAGCGATTGAAAGGGTATAACTATAATAAACCTCATATTTACAGCGATGTGTCTCATTTTTAAAAGACTTCTAAATTTCTGTTGCGGCTTTAACAAAACGTTTAAATCTTTTGGCCACTTCTTTTAATGAAATAGTATAAAATATTCAAAAAGGGGTATTATGCTGCATTTTTACTCAACGGGAACACGGTTACTTAGAGTTAGTTAATATCTATATATATGTCTACTAAGATATAGCTAATTTGGAGCAGTCAGTTGTTTAATTATTAGTAATTAATTAAATACAAACTTAGCCAATCTTTGAATATCAAAGTGTCAGTCTGGTTTTACTAATACATTAACTATATAAAAAAAACATAAATCAATTTGTCTTTTTGCATGTACACCTCAAAAAAGCACCTACATATAGCCATAAATGTTATTAACATGCTTTCTAAATCGTCACACTATCACTTACGATTCCCCACACGCGACTAATCGCACCCCCCTGCGACTAGTCGCCCGCCTGCACGCGCTCGTCACATCGTCCTTATCTCGTATCGCACTGTACCCATGTCAGGGCGCGTTTGACATCGCCGTCTCTGTACTGGCCGTTCGCACTTGACTATTTTGTTGTTTATCTGTTTTTTTTTAGACCATACTGGTCAAGTGCATTAATAGATACTTAACACGTGGACTACCGTTTTAAGTAGGCACATTTTTTTTTATAAAAAAATTAACTATAACGGTGTATTGCGGGTTTAGACTTGACTATTTTGCGGTTTTACTGCTATTTTTAAGCACGGACTAGTAAAAAAAGAAGGACTCCGCGCCACTAACTTGACATTGAAGCTCCTCAGGTGCTCATATCACATTGACATAATAAGCGCTCCAAATGACAGATATCCGATATCTGGTATCCATAAGTATCTCACTCACACATGCATAAACGTGGCTTCACGCTATAGTATGACAGCTTGGAGTCCTTCTTTTTTTACAAGTCCGTGTTTTAGTTTAGGTAATTTTTGATATCTGTCTCATGTTGGTCAGGAAATTAAAAAGTGGATGCCAACTGAGTTCTTTGTCTAGCATGTCGTAAAAGACGACTAATGCTACATTGGGTATCGGGCATGTGATTGGGTAGCTATTCAACACTTTTTCACAATATCCCATCGAAACTCCACTAACACATCCCATCTAATCCAATCCAGTTTTATTTTTAGCCAAAAATGGTTAAAAGAGCTTGTTGCTCCTTGGCCTCGCTCCTTCAGGGGGGTTAGTAAAGTTTCGTCATTGTTTTTAACTTCCATACATTGAGTGTAGTTAGGTCATTGCATCATGGCAATTTAAATATTAAAATTTGGTGTAGTTTCATCAATAGTGCATCGGCTCTTTAAATGATGTCGGACGTGATGATATGATTGTGTTTTAAAAACGGTTTTATGTATTTTGACCTGTTGGTTTATTTATTTTTAATATACAAATATCCGGATTTTAACTGGATTGATGGCGCATTCGGTAGTGACCCTGCCCCATGCGCCAATAGTTGTGGGTTCGCTCCCCACCTAGGACAAACGTTCGTGTGATGAATACTTGTGTTTGTTCTGTGTTTGAGCGTTAATATCCAATATTTAAGTGTATATTTGTAATACCAGTGTTGTTTCTGATATCCGTAACACAAGTGCTAAGCTACTTACCTCGGAGTCAAATCAATGATTGTAATGTAGTCTGATAAAAAAAATATGATAGATATCTTTGAATAGATAGATAAAGTGGTAAAAGTGTCCGAATGTGAACACTCCCTTCGGTTTTATTGTCCATTCCCAACATGTTACTTGGAAACGTCAAACCATCAAATGTCGGAAAGATTACTTCTCGTCGCGAATTTTTCCAACTGTCACCTTGACAGGCCGGGAGAAGTTGTTTTGTCGAAAAATGTTTTATTACTAGTGTCTGTATGGGGCCAGTGGGCGATCACTAGTGTTTATACACTAGTGATCGCCATTGGTCGAAATTTGACTAAGTACCTAGTTTTTTTTTTTTGTATTTATCGAAATATTAGCTGTCTGAACTCCTTCTCCATATAAACTTTAACTGTGCCAAATCTCATACTCCTCCGTCCGCGTAATTCTCATAAAAAGGGGTACAAAGTTTTTGCTTCACATTTTAATATAAAGATATTTCAAGGTAATCAATGAGATATTTTACTGAAAATGTTAACCAGATGACATATAATTTTATCGCCGTAATATTTGATCCGTTTAAAAAGATTATATATTTTGGAGGCTAAGTAAATCATGAAAAGCTAATTACAAATTCGCAAGCACTAACGTACTTTTTAAAGTACAAAATGCTACTAGCTTTTCAGAAGACAATTGAAATTATAGCAAGACTTACAATTGATTGTAGGTACGCCGTGAAAGACTTTGCTTAATCTCCTGTTTTCCTTATAGCTTGTGTAAAACTAAAACTGTTACGAAATTAATAATATTCCAAAAACTAAACCTGCTCAATTGCATATGAGCATGTACATTCCGAATGTGCTATATTTATTATGTACTTTTAAAAGTACTGTTACGGAGTGAAAGGGTGGAAGGTAATAAAGGGCTCAGAAAAGAATTTAAATAATATAATATAAGGAATAACAAGGAATAAAGAAATACGTGGCACAAGCCAATTCAGCAATAATGACAGGAAGAAATTTGACAATATCAAAAAAGAAGTATAAAATATAATGATATCAAAAGAGGTTGAAACTGGCCTTGCGGCCAGTTGGTAACATCCTCCCCTTCTTTACAAAAAGAGGGAGGCAGGTACCAACGGGGAGGTGGCAAGCCTATACTCTTAAAGGCCTACGAGGCCGTCCTATGCAGGTCCACGCGTCTGCAGGCAGCCAGTCTTCATAACGTCTGCATCATCACCTCGGCTTACTTCGTCTCATGAAATCATCATGAGACCTCATGTTCCTCTTTCAAGCTCTGCAGCTCTGTGCCTGGAGAGTCAAAGAAGTAGATTGGGCGAGCAGCGACTGGGCTTCATGAAGTTAAAACGAACTTCAAAAGTGATCTTGATCAGCCTGCCACATCCATGAAATAGATTGGACGAGCAGCGACTGGGCTTCATGAAGTAAAATGATCTTCAAAGTGATCTTGCTCGGCGTGCCACATCAGAGAAGTAGATCGGGTGAACAGCGACTGGGCTTCAATGGAGTAAGAACGATCTTCAAAGCGATCTTGCTCAGCGCGTCACCGTGAGGATCCACAGGATAATTAGCTCGACGAACCCCAGTGAGATGTGAAAGCGTAGATGAGGAAGATAGCAGCGCAGCGTTGCAAGCGAAGACGACAGCATGGCGATGAAGGCGAAGGCAGCGTGGCATGATGGAGTCGCGAAACGGAATAAAATAAAATTGATTTACAACATTTTCCTAACATTGCACACCTCCACCGTTATAGAAATGAAAAAATTAAACTTTAAAATAATTAAGGAGTAGTAACTTAGATTATAAACGTATAGAAATTAAATTAAAAATAATATTGTAAGCAACTACATAAATGAAAACAAAATTAACTAAAGTGTGGACTGTGTATCATAAGAACTAAAATTAACTAATTGTATTTACCTAAGATACTACGGTGAAGCAAAACCCTTCATGAATTCACCGTTGAGTAAAATAAATAAAATTAAATGTTTAATCTCTATGTATGAGAAGCACAATAAAAATAAAATATCAAGCACAAAGCTGGAGAAAAATGTAAATAATATAAACATTTATTAAATCTAAATCAACAGACAAAAATTAAATATAACCATTCTACTAACTAATATATAACCAACATAAAGTATCAATGTAAGAAATAAACAAAAACTAATTAAGATTACACTGGAAGATGAAATAACAACAAGGTCTACGGAGACACCCTCCTGCAGTGGAGACTTCAGCCACTATCGTCTACGGCAAGAGGGGTGTCGTCACTGCTATTATTACTACAGCGACATGGAATAAGTGTTGGGAGGTATTCCTTTAACCAACGCTGCGAAAATATATCCGCAAGCCTTAACACCTTTCGCCAAGATGCTCGACCATATAAATCGTGTGGCTCCGCCTTTCCAAAATTGTTACTGTTGGAGGATGCTCCGATTAAAAAATGAAAAGGTGTTAGAGCTTCAGCGTCATCTGGGTAAGCAGCGACGTGAGTGAGATGCTTTCGCAGTTTAACAATACCGATAGAATCCAGTTTATAATTATCTTGAATAATGTTTTCTATGTCGTGAAAATTCTCAGAAGTAACACAATGGTTTACAAATACTAATGGATTTGTTCTGCTAGAAGTAAAACCGAAAACTACACACCCTAATGGTGTGTGGCACGCTACAGGCTGTGAACGTGAACCCTGACGCAGTTTACTAGAAGTTAAAAGATGCCAATTGTCTATTCCTATGATTATTTTCGGTTCAGCATTTTCGTAAGAATGATTTGGCAGAGAAAGATGTCTTATCTCGTCAAGCGTCACCGATTGAGGCGCAATTTTTAACTCGGGAATAGAACGAGCTTTATAGATTTCGTGATTTTTAGACTCGTACAAACCCTTAATAAAGAAGTCGACATATTCTGCTTCTACTAATTTAGACAAACCGCCAATACAATCTACTCTTATTTCTGCTTTAGGGCCCTCTACGCCTATCTGCCTAGATATCTGGCTATCAATAAAAGTACTAGATGAGCCATCATCTAGGAGGGCATATGTATCCACAGAGCCCTTAGGGCCGCTTACAGTTACAGCACGACCTTTAGGAGAACGTTCAGAGGACTCTCTGAAACAGCGTGAGCTACGATTTCCGCAGTTGGGGTAGCGGGTGAGAGTTCAGGCTTTGTTGAGCCTGAACTTACTACAACAGTATCAGTGGTCGTATGAGAATTAACTGTTTCATAAAAATGTAATAATCTATGGTGTTTGAACCTACACCCAGAAACTTGACATAAAGTCTCAGGATTGCATGACCTATAATTATGTGAAGCTTTTTGTAAACATTTACAACAAACTTTTTGGTCGCGCACCCAATTCAGCCTGGCCATAGTATCCAGACGAATAAATTTGTCACAACTGTCAATCGTGTGACATTGTTGACAAAATAAACAAGATACTGAATTTTGCAAAAATGTATAATTTGGATGAATTTTATTTACAGAAGGCCGAACAGTATAATTTTTATTTACAAATAATTTACCTGTGTGATTTTGACTCGGTTTCACTACATTTGATTTAGTCATTTGGGAAATATGCGACTGATAGGGTGCACATGACTCGGAGATAACCCCGAATTGGAATTCCGAGGCGACTTCCTTAGTTAAAAAGTCGGCTAACAGTTCGAGCTTTGACTCGCAGCCTGGAGCGTAACGAGGCTCTGCGTAGTCCCTCCACCGCGCGCGCATAGAGGGCGTCAGTTTGAGAATAAGCGAGTTGTATAATTCAGGGGACTCTAAATAAGGTCTACTGTTTAGAAATCTTAAAACCGATACGCAGCTGCGTACACGAGCGGTAAAGAAATGTATGTCTTTGCTCTCGCAATTCATTTTAGGCAGAGATCGAACTGCTGCCAGCTCGTGTAGAATTATAAGTTCTGGTCTACCGAACTGTAACTGTAAAGTATCTACGACGACGTCCCCGCCATTCGCAGTAGACAACAGGGCGGCTACGGACTCGCGGGCTGAGCCGCGTAGTGCTTCATTGACTCGAGATAAGTTAGCCATAGGCGAAAAGGACGATTTGGATTCGTCGTAGGCCCTTTTAAATGCAAGCCAATCGAGGGGCTTGCCACTGAAAGTTGGTAGGCGGCTTTCTGCACGACCTTGAGATAAGCTTTTGATGGCTGCAGCCAGAACCATTACATCGGTATTATGTTTATTATTAACATGTGAATCGTACCTCGTGTCATGATCTCCAGGCGGCACTGCTGGGGTCCGGTTGGGCGTTGTAGAACGCGGCCGGGTACAAGCGGTTAAGACGCCGGGGCTGGCAGACGATGAACGAGGGGGCGCAACTATAGAAGTGGGGCTGTCCGGGCATTCGGGGTATGAAAGCACCGGCGGAATATCCCCGATAGGTTCCTGTGAATCACAGAAGCGTGGAACCCGAGAAGGGTCACCACCGCGCCGCGAAAATGGAGCGGCGAGAGCGGAGGTGCCACAGGGCTCCGAGATATGCTTCGAAAGTGATACACTTTCAACCCAACGATCGATGTCACCTTTTTGACGACTAGAGGCGCGGCTACTGCCGCGGCGGCTGCTGCTCTCCGCTTCAAGCTCAGCTATCCTCGCCCGCATTTCCAATTCGAGCACAGCACGTTCTGTTTCAGCCTCTTTTTTTTGAAGTAATGCGTTTTTTCGAGCGTACTCCGCTTGTATGGTCAACGTACGCGCTCGAATAGTTGCGGAGGAGCGAGAAGCTGAAAAAGAAGCAGCGTCGTCCGCCGCAGCGGCGGGCGCGGAGTGTGCGGTGTGCGCGGGCGCGACCGTGAGAGGCGTGCCGGGCTCCGGTAGCGAAGCCTGGCTCGCACTCGCATCTAAATTTCTCTTCTGAGCTCTCGTTAACATTGTAAAAGATGCTGGACAATTTGTTCGGTGAAAAAAAGGAAACGAATATACGAAGATTTAAGATAGAGAGAACAAAAAGAAATTAACGGCTCGAATGGACCAAATGTTACGGAGTGAAAGGGTGGAAGGTAATAAAGGGCTCAGAAAAGAATTTTAATAATATAATATAAGGAATAACAAGGAATAAAGAAATACGTGGCACAAGCCAATTCAGCAATAATGACAGAAAGAAATTTGACAATATCAAAAAAGAAGTATAAAATATAATGATATCAAAAGAGGTTGAAACTGGCCTTGCGGCCAGTTGGTAACAAGTACATTAGGTCATTAGTACTAATACCTGTTATAAAAACAGGACTTACATAAGAATTGTGATAAACCTGATGCAAAAACCATAATTTCCCCAGCCCTAAAACTAACTTAAAAATATTATTAACAAAAAAACATATGAATTTTGTATCTATTTTGACGAATTTTGGTATTTTGACGAATGAATTCTATTAAACGTTTTTAAACTTAATTGTTTCTGTTTTTAACGTATGAAGCGTATGTGTCGGAGTCTTTACCAAAAAGCGACAAAAAAGACCCCCATTGAAAAATAGCAAAAATATCTCTTATTCAAAAAGGGGACATAATTAAATTAATCTCTAATTATGCCGAAACAATGTTTATTACCCACCAAACACGGCTGGACCCAAAGTCTCGCGAGAAGCGCAAAAAGTCCCATTCACAGCCGCTAATATAGAATTTTAAGAGTTACTAATTGATACAAACTATTTGTTAGGGGACAAAAATGATGTGACAACATACGGGACACCATTTTAGACATAGTCGCTTTAATTTACTTTTAACTTCCTTTCTAAGTGATGTTTTAAAATCACCATTGCAATAAGTTAAAACAAAATGAGTTTGTGTCTTATTCTGTTGATAATAAAATGGTTAAAACAGCACGCATTATAACGAAACTAGGAGTTAATAAGAGGACAGTTGGTCCTTCGAGCCATATAATGGTCCTTCACGCCAGATCATTTTTTGCCGTCATTAAGTACTTTAAGATGACTTCATATTATACTTAAATAACTTGTTTTATGGTACTTTGTTTGCTACTACTAAATAAATAAGTGTGTATGATAATTGCTAACAAATTATTGGTATTTTACATATAAAAAAGAATCCTCAAATCATCAAACGTTTTCTTTTTCATCCTTAGTGTTGTAATAAACAAACAACAATATTATCGAGAATCAAACCCGCGCCTGTCCTAACCACCCGTATATTTCCACCCCAACATATCCCTCCCAGATACAATCTGGACGTGACAACGAATCGGCACTCCCGAGGGAACATTGTTCCCTCTTGTACCTCTTTTTGTATTGTGCTTCAACATTTTTGCCTCTTAACGTGCCAGTCAAATTTTGATTAGAATCGGGATAACGATGGGTGCTCTTAAGAGACACGCAGGGCTTCGAATATTTGAATATTGACGTTTTAGTCGTTGGACGCGAAGTGTTCTTTCATAATAATGTCATATGTAATACACACTTTTTAAGCAATCAACCTCCTTCTGGTTAAACTCTTTGGCAACAGAAACTTATAAGTGCACAAAAGAATAAATAGATTAAATTCGACATTCAAATTAAATCATAGAACGATAAAATAATTATAAATATCACAACTACATCACATACATTGATCTGACTCCGAGGTAAGTAGCATAAGCACTTGTGTTACGGATATCAGAATCAACAGTGGTATTACAAATACATACTTAAATATTGGATATTAGCACCCAGACACATGTTTGTCCTTTGTGGGAATCGAACCCACAACTGTTGGCGCATGGCACTATACACCACCAAGCTTGTCATACACCATACAGATCGGTAGACGCAACATTCCGTATTGGTGGTAGAATCATATTTCTTTACCTGTTTTATGACGATTTTTATGTGTTTCTTTGAAACCTATATACTTTTAAATAAAGAATCCTTGACTTTGAGGATACGCCTACGGTGATATAAAAACTCCTTGGCGAGCATAATAAATTCAGTTACTCCTCAAACAGTGTCTTATTAATACCAAACAGCACAATAGGCAACCCGTAACAATATTATCACGCCTGTAATGCCCGAAGGTCTAAGGAGCAATAAGCCCCTTAAAACATACCTATTTTTTAACCTCAGACTTCAAAAAAAAGGCGGAGGTTCTCAATTCGACTGATTTTTTTTTTTTTTTTTTTTTTTTTTTTTTTAGTTTTAAAACTGAAATTCAATTTATTTTTGTCTAAATGTTGTTAATGGTGCCCGCTGCCCCTTTGACTCTGCCTACCCCTTCGGAGATTATGTGCGTGACGTTATGTATGTGTAAAGAGACTATCGTGCACCCAGCGAGATCTATATATTTTTCCGAGACGATAAATAGCCTATGTACTTTTTAATGACTGAAACTTTTAATGTGCCAAACTTCATAGCGATTTGGGCATCAAAATGGAACATACGAAGGGACGGACAGAATTACTTTCACATTGATATTTTTTACTAATATTATAAATGAGAAAATATATCTGTCTGCTTGTAACATTTTCACTCTTATGCCGCCTAACCGCTAACGAAAGGTATTAAAATTCTTTGAAAATTACGTTAATGTCAAATCAGGTTTAAGCTTAAGGTTGATTTATTAATATTTAAAATTATTTTACAAGTTTTTTTTTCTTAACTAAGCTGTAAATACAAAGCACTAACCTAGGCATTCTGTTATATTTAGGCTCTAGCGATACGTACTCGCCATGAAGGTATTTGATTGGAACTTGGCTTGACACACTACCGTGTGCCAAGATTCTCGCCAGCCATTTCTTATCTATCGACCTCTCCGTTGCATCCTCTTCCTAATTCCATTAGTTTTCCATAAAAACGGAACTCGAAATGAAATTACTTGCCCATGTAAATGTACACGGTAAAAAATAACCAAATAATTAGTTAACCCTTGAAATGCTCAGAGCGGCCGGCGAAGAAATCGAAACGTGGGAATGGACGAGCCGAATAACTGTCAAAACAGAAGTCCAGTGGAGTGGTGAGCGTGGTAAAAAAATGTTACTTTGATTTTTGTTAAAATATAATAGTCCAGTCCAATTAGGCGAAAAATAATGGACGAGTTTTTGTCCCGTGTTGGTCTGGGACTAGCATGTTGTAAAAGGCGACTAATGGTGTATGGAGTTGTGTAACTGCTTTTTTCGCAATTTTTCGTCTAACCGAACTCAATTTTTGCCTGCATGAGGTTTTAGGAGGTTATTGATATCGTTTGGACTCTGTCTATGCCTTCGGGGATTACAGACGTGATGGTATGATGATGATGATGCTCAGATTTTATAAGGCATAAGCTCTCAATATACTAATGTGGCGCTTTGATCGGGATCTAGGATACAATCCGGACGTAGTCGGGGCAAGCCCCTATACAGGTGAATGAAATTGATGTGTTTTTAATGTCAAAGTAATTCGTCTTAGGACTGATTATATCTGAAATTATAATCAAGGCCTCGCGTAAGTAGATCTAGATATTTACAACGAAAAAACAAATTTTCAGGTCGACGAACATTCAATGAACGATGAACAGACGGGCATGTCTGTTCGTCTGTCTTTTTGACTATGTATTTGTCTGTTCGTTACGGGTATCCCTTAAACGGCAGAACCATTTTTGATGAAACTTTCACTGGAAGTATTTAGGAGGAGTAGCATTATTTAAGGATTAGAGTACCGCGCAAAAACATTTCAAATGTTTTTTTATTCACACGGCATCAAAAAAAAATCGCACACGAATCGAACCCACTCCACCCCACTTTCTAACCTGTGACCACTGCACCAAATACAGGGGGCGTGGGCTGGGCGTCACAATTAAATATATATTACTCGCGCCGCCCACAGAACAATACGCTATCTGATGGCTCGCGAGGCCTTGAGAACTAATTATTACTTTTGTTTAGAACACTTGTGACGGAACAGCGGCGTTTTTCGGAACTACCTACGTAGTTCCGAAAAACGCCGCGGAGATGGGAGGCGCTCCTGTCGACAACTATCAAAGGCAACAATTAAGACTTATTGAAGAAATAGTATGTAAATAAATAAATAATTGTAAAACCTAAAATACCTATTTATAAGAATACAATACAATTATAAGATAACACCCGCAATCCCCGAAGGGGTAGGCAGAGTCCAAGGAATAAAACTCTTTTAACCACTTTTAGTCAAAAATAAAATGTATATAATTAAATGAAAATTTTTAAAAATAGTGACAGTGTAGTAACTCGTCGCCTACGCATCAGAAATCTAATATCCATTAAAACATTAAAATTTTTGGATTATGGTTACAAATCCAAAGTTGTTTGAATTTGCAGGTTTCGTCACTATTTTTCCTCACCGCCGAGCTAGTGGTATAAATACGTACATAGATTTGAACAATCTAGAAACCCTGGGGTTTGAATCCATACTCCTCGGTTATGAGGCGCGTTTCCTTACCACTGAGCTACCACTGTTTTCAGGTGATATGTATGTATGTAAATCACAGATCATCACAGATCCTAAACATCTTATATAAACTAATTAATAAAAAGAATTTTTTTTATTGTTTGTTTCTATCGACTAGGCTCCGAAACTACTGGACTGATTTAAATAATTCTTTCACCAATGGAAAGCGACTTTATCAGGGAGTAACATAGGCTATATTTCATCCCCGTATTCCCGCGGGAACGGGAACTAAGCGGGTAAAACCGCGGGGCGCTGCTATTCACAATAAAGATCAGTTTTTACACTCAATCGGTTGTCTAATAACCTACTATGCAATGAAACTATTTGGTCATTACTTTTTTTGTATTTTTGTCAGCAAGACAAGGCGTAAAAAAGAATGTTTTTGTGAATGGTAGGTATGGCAAAAAAAAAAAAAAAAAATTTTAGATTTATATTAAATTGATAGATAGATTCAAACCGACTTTCGGGTCCGTAGTTTTTGAAATGGCTGTTTAAAGTACTTGCTGTCTTTCTCAACTAACCCACCGCTAAATTTCCCATGACCAAAAAAGTTGCAATTAAAATAAAAACCGAGAAATTAAGAGTGCATGATAAAACTCGGGCCGAGTCACGGCGAAATAATTCGAGGACAATTATTGGAATTTTCAGAATACTCGATTGTGGAGCTCTGGATTTTTGGAGTTGGCTTGAAAGTGGAATGTTGAGTATGTCCGGCTTAGCACTTTAATTAATGAGTCTGGTGGAAATTAAATGGTTTTTGTTTCAATCGAGTCTGTAGTCTTAGAAAGGGGAATCTTACTAATATTATAAACACGAAAGTTTGAGTAGATGTGTAGATGTTTGTTACTCTTTCACGCAAAAAGTACTGCATGGTTTTAATAAAACAGTAGTATAGCTTACATACATAACATCACGCCCATAATCCCCGAAGGGGTAGGCAGAGTCAAAGGGGCAGCATGCCCCTTCAACCACATTCAGCCAAAAATAAAGCCGGGCTGGGTTAGATGGAAAATTGTGAAAAAGCAGTGACAAGCGGCTAACCTGTCGCCTACACAATCACACACCCAAAACCCGATATATCATTAGTCGCCTTTTACGACATGCTGGGCCACAGTTGGCATATTCTTTTTAAGTCCCAGGCCAACATAGGACAGTGGGCTGGATTGGATGAAAAGCTGTGAAAAAGGAGTGACTAGCTCGTCGCCTACTCAGTCACATACCCAAAAGCCCGTAAACCATTAGTCGCCTTTTACGACATGCTAGGAAAGAACCACAGTAGGCACATTCTTTTTTTGTCCCAGATCAACATTAGAATAACACATACGCTATGTTTCATCGATGTACCACGCGTGCAAAGCCGCTGGCTTAGTGGTTGATATTTACAGAAATAAAAGTATTGCAACGATGTATCACGATTTATCCCATGTTGGTCTGGAATTCAAAAAGAATCATCCTTTTAGAAACATCGAACCTAACTTTACTTTATTTCAGCTGAAGTGTCGCTTAGTGAGCTAACTCTGCGGGTATTATGAATATAATAGTATAAAAATCATTCTAAAACTATACCTTTACGTCTGCAGCCCCCGAAGGGGCAGGAAGAATCCAAGGGGCAAAACTTCATAAGCTACTCATTATCCAAAAAATAATATTGACTTGGGTTAATCTTGCAAAAATATTGACAAGTGTGGCTGGCTCTTTGCCTACATAATCACAAACGCAGTCTTCAATACACTATTAGTCGCCTCTTACGATAGGCTACGCAAGGAACTTGATTGGCACATTTTTTCCCAGTCTCAAATTAAAATAATTCTGATTAATAATTATTGCATTAGCGTACCCCATTTTTGTAGATTGTTAGATTTACATAACATCACGCCCACACAATCCCCGAAGGAGTAGGCAAAGTCAAAGGAGCATCTAAGGCCCCTTTAACCACATTCAGCCAAAAATAAAACTGGGCTGGGTTAGATGGAAAATTGTGGAAAACAGTGACAAGTGGCTAGCTTGTCGCCTACACAATCACATACCAAAAAACCGATATATAATTAGTCGCCTTTTACGACTTGCTAGCCAAGAAACACAGTTGGCACATTATTTTTAAGTCGTATAATATAGGACAATGGGCTGGGTTGGATGGGAAATTAAGCCTTTATTTTTATTGAAAAATAATCTCTTTCACTACTCTCTTTAAAACCTGTACAAATTACAAAATCTACCTACGTTCCTAATTAAACTTTATCTCAAATACTTCGTTACACTCAGTCCAATAATGGCCGTGTTAAATTTTAAATGACCCCTTTATTCTTGCCTCGTTAATGTTATGTTTTAATTGTCTGTAAAAACCATCTGGATACGCTTTTGAAATTTACCGGAGAATGGAAGAAATATGTATGTTTGCGAGAGTAAGGAAATGTTTGCGAAATGGGATCATTGTTTTTCTACACTCAAATATGAAAGAAATCAGATCTGATCAGTGATAGTTCAATGGTAGGTACCCGCGCTTCATAACCGAGGAGTGCGCATTCAAACCCACGTTCTTCTGGATTTCAAAGTCAAAGTAAAAATTTTCTTTATGTGTATAATATACACATAAAGAATGTATGTAGGTTTCAAAGACACACTTATAAATCGTCAAAAACAGTTAAAGGAATATGATTCTACCACCGGTTCGGAATGTTGCATCTACCGAGAAGAATCCGGAAGAAACTAATTATTGCATTAGCTTTTTTAAAAAACATTTAGCATTAATAAAATATCGGCAAGAAACTCGGTAGTTACTCTTTCAACAACAGTATTAAGAAAGTTGTATGAATCATATTTAACTTTGAACCATGTTTCAAATTGGGCCTGGCGTACAATAGGAAAATAAAATTTATATTTTCTAGGAATGTAACGGATAGACATATGTACTTAAATACGTTTATAAACATGACCCGAGTACAAATGTCCATGTTCATTACACGAAACATTTGCCCCTAGCGGGATTCGAACACGTAGTCCATTAAGTAGTTTAGGCATGATAGACAGACAGATTTACTTCAGCATTCATAATATCAGTAAGGATGTACGGACCCTACTCATCCTTTCTATGGAACCGCAACCATCGGGCTCCTATTATAAAATTCCATTTTAATAATCGATAAAATGTTGAGAGGTAACATACAATTAAAACCATTAATATAAATTGGTCTGACTGAACCCTTTACGAATTAGTGCGAGTACGGGAAAGCGAACGTTTGCTTGTCAAAAAACATTTTTTACGTATCATGAATTTAGTTCAAGAGACTGCGTGTCTTGGTGTATGGGACATATTTGAATCAAAAGCGAATTTATTTTGTGTTATAGTATTTTATGTTTTAACCACGGACTAGTAAAAAAAGGAAGACTCCGCGCTGACATAAGCCACACTTAAGCATATGTAAGTGAGATTTTTGAGCGCATTTGGAACGCTTATGTAAGTTGCATGTCAAGTTGGAGCTCCGATGCTTCAACGTCTAGTTCATGGGTTTCACATATACCTACTTACCTGTTACCCTTCTTACTTGAAAGATTTTTAGCACATTGCTATTTGATTAATAACTAGCTGTGGCCTGCTGTTTCACCCGCGTTTATAGTTAATGTTATACAGCCTATAAGGCTTTGATTTTTCTGTAAATCGGACCAGTAATTCCTGAGATTAGCGCGTTCAAGCTAATAAACAAACTCTTCAGCTTTATAATATTAGTATAGTATAGGTAGAACTGAAAACACTGCAATAAAATAATTTGCTCAAATATAATAACCAGTTCTGTATTTTTATGAAATAAAATAAGCATCATTAATATATCGAATTCTATAATAGTAGTAATATAATTCAACTTGTATTGTTTTCTGTCTTTAAGTCACTAGATATATCATATTGAATCAATTATTAAACACAAAAAATGGCCCCTGGCACATGAAACTAAAAAAACTATAGAAAATTTTTAATAAAACCTTGTTAAATCAAAAACTAAAATAAAAGGCGTGGAAATTTATGAAAAGTGAATTCGCATTTTTTTCTCTATCGCACCATATAAAAAGGAATCTTCATGTTTCAATTCCAATGTCTGTCTGTCTGTGTTTTTTACACACGATCCCGATGCAACCTCGCTTGCAGTCCCCTCCTCTATGGCCAGGACACGGTGCGCGCGCGCAACTCACCAGGCTATAATTTGGCCGTCAGACAGTTTTTAAGGGACGTCACTCGGGTTTCCAAATGCCATGTTTGGGGTCCGTTTTTTATGATTTACGATTTGTATTGTATTGTTTCTTATGTTAGACCAAAGCAAGGTTTTTAAGGCTTGAATCTGATTTGGTCTGGTAAGAAGGGCTATAATATCTAAGGTCACAGTTCGAATCCCACTAAATAAATATAAATATCAAACTACATCACATACATTGATCTGACTCCGATGTAAGTAGCTTAAGCACTTGTGTTACGGATATCAGAATCAACAGTGGTATTACAAATATATACTTCAATATATATAAACACCCAGACACACAACCAGCACATTCATCACACAAGAATGTTTGCTCTGGGTGGGGATCGAACCGACAACTTTCGGCAACTCTTGGTGAATTCGGTAATAATAAATAAATATCAGTATTACTGATTACGATATATTTTTTCAGAATTTTCGTCTAGCCCAACTCAAATTTGTTTTTAACTGAAAATGGTTAAAGGACTTTAAAAAGCCAGAACCTTGGACAAAGGGAAAGGTAGATAGACCTTTCAAGAGGTTGCGAGCGTGTTGTTCCTTTTTAAAGAAACAAAAGAAAAATTAAATTTAAAAAAATATTTGTTACGTAACACAACATCACGCCCATAATCCCCGAAAGGCAGACCCAAAGGGGCAGCTGGCCCTTTTAACCACATTCAGACAAAAATAAAACTGGGCTGGGTTAAAAGGAAAATTGTGAAAAAGTAGTGACAAGTGGCTAGGTCGTCGCCTACACAATCACATACCCAAAACCCGATATACCATTAGTCGCTTTTTACGACATGCTAGGCAAGAACCACAGTTGGCACATTCTTCCCAAGTCTCAGACCGACATGGGACAATTATTTTTGTTAATTAGTAATTAATATACCCTCCAAACGATTTTATTTACGGCGGCCAATCTCAACAATGATTTAACTACCCAGGACGTTTGATAGTGCACAAGTGTCTTAGCAAACAGGTGCACTCTGTTCCTCCAGTCTCATAGTCCGGTGAAACGCTGACATGGCCGGAAATTATTTATTTATTTTTTAGGAAAACACACATAAGCTGTATTCATAAACATAGTTCACTTAAGTTATACATAAAACAAAGTTTCCACAGATATTTAGCACATGAAACAAGTGAACTTATGAGTTAAGTTAAGTGTTATTTATTTAAAAACTGTAGATTTTCTTCAATACTAGTGTTAAACGGTTTCTGTGATAATCCAAATATGTCAATGTTAGAGAAATTCACATTGTAGGAACTGTTAAAATTGTATCATAATAATATACTACTAGCGCCACCTAATAAGTACAATTTATTATCTGTGACATTTTGTAATGCGCTTAACTAGTGTCAACATTAAATTTAGTTCCGTTGCAACCACTATCATGTGTTATTTCTATCAGAAACAACATACAAGCGTTACAAAACCACATTGGGGATATAATAGAAGCTATCAAATAAGGAAAAATCCGACTTTCACACCGGTAATAAAGATAGCGACCATCCGTTTTGTCTGCCCGTACCGATCATTACTATAAGCTTGGTAGAACGGGCTCTCACCGCCAAGAGATCGTGCCAAAGCTCTGTAATATTTAAAGACCACAAAGTATATCAATAGAATAGTTCAGAAACATTTCTGAACTAAATCTTAAAAGTACTTAAACTAACAACAATCTATACTTATAATAAATCTGTAGAGAGGTCAATTCTGTACATGCAATATATTTTCAAAATAACTATTAGGGGGTGAATAGTGATCGATACTAATGCCAAAAATGCAATCAGTAAAATTTTTGTCTGTCTGCCTGTATGTTCCTTATAGAAACATAACTACTCGACGGATTTTAACGAAATTTGGTACAATTATTCTTCATACTCCTGGTCAGGTTATAGTATACTTTTCATTACGCTACAATCAATAGGAGCAGAGTAGTGAAGGGAAATGTTGGGAAAACGGGAGAAGTTACTCAATTTTTTAAGCTTCCGTCGCGTGTGCAGCCTTAATGGTTAAAGTTACATAGAAATCATGTATGACGGAAATAGTCTTTATAATATTAACCATAAACGCGGGTGACACCGCTGGCACAGCTAGTAAATAAATAAAACATCAAATGACAACTCTTAAAATAAACGTAAAAACTTAACAAATCAATAAACAACATAAACAATTTAAAGGTGAGCCTTTAAACTTTCGGCACGTAATGTGACCACTCAGGGAATGTTTATGAGTGCGTCAAATTTAAGTATTCTAAATAAACTATCACAAGATATCAAATAACTGCGTAAAAAATAAAACTAGACATGAATTCCAGCTAGACCTACAAAGCGAATTGAAAATAAAAGTCTTTGAAGAATATAGCTCATTTTACAAAGAACGTGAATAACTAGGCTGAAGTAATTTAGAGAGGCGGTAAGTAATTTAGAACTCTATTCATAAATCTGAAGACGAGAAAAGTTTAAAATTCATTTCGAAACCAACAAAAGTTCTATTTAAGGACCTCGTGTGCTGTGGGAGTTCTTAAGGCAGGCATTATTATTAAACATGGCGATCCAATCACTAAAATAAAAATAAATAAAAAAAAATAAGTATCCGACGACATCACATACATTGATCTGACTCCGAGGTAAGTAGCTTAAGCACTTGTGTTACAGATATCAGAATCAACAGTGGTATTACAAATATATACTTACATATTGTATATTAACACCCAGACACAGAACAAACACAAGTATTCATCAAACGAATGTTTGTCCTGGGTGGGTATCGAATCCACAACTCTTGGCGCATGGGGCAGGGTCACTACCGAATGAGCCATCGAGCCAGTCAAAATCATCAATCAAAACAAGTACTAATAGGGATGATGATAAATGAATAACAAAATAAATAAATTCTTCAGACTGACACACCGATTCCCTAGTTCCAAATTAAGCTATTAAGCTTGTGCTATGAATAAAATACCTTGTTCTTTTCGCGAAATAAGAGTATGTACGCAAAGTTAGGGCTTGAGCCAATTTGGTTGCTCGCGAGTGTAGGTGAACGGGTAGACATACTTAAATACTTTTATAAACATCCATGACTCGAGTACAAATGTCCATTGTTCATCACACGAAACATTTGCCCCTAGAGGAACTCGAACCCGCAACCCTCGGTTTTATGGCCAGGGTCTCTGACCACTCGACCAACGGGCCTAAATATAAAAGGTAAATATGTATAAAAGCAATTACAAATATTCGTCACTTAAAAAATCTTCTATATTATAATAAGCCTTTCTCATAAGATGCTCTTTAATGTGTAATTTAAATCTATGCATAGGCAGTTCAATTATATTGCCTGGTAATTTGTTAAATAATTTATGCTTAACCCCTTAAATTAACTGTTAATAAATAGTAGTACAATTAAATATCAAATAATATAATATTATAGATTTCTATATTTACGCACTTCACATTTTTTTAAACCGTATGTAAACATCTCCAAGTAAGCACTAGATCTTATCTTAGCATACCTATAGTACCTATAGCCCAGGTCACCACGTCACAGCAGCACTACTATACGCCAGTCGTCTTGTCTGTCTGTCTGTCACACGACAGACTCAAGTGTCCACGTTTATCTCAAAAACTCTCACGGTTCGTGGAATCTTATGTTTTTCGAGTGTTGTTCCTCTAGTTCAATAGCTTTATCTGAATTGGTTTCTATGGAAACTATTAATTAAGCAAGATTGCTTGTTAGAAAGTTCGCGGGGTTTTCTGAGAATTGCATTTTTGAGTTTCTTAATCGATTGCGGTAGAGCTTATGGTTTTTTTAATAAAGGTTTTTGTATTATTATTATTGAACTGGTCCCTTGGTTAAGTGATCAGAGATTCTGGCCATTAAACCAAGAGTCGCGAGTTCGAATCCCGCTAGGGGCAAACGTTTCGTGCGATGAACATGGATATTTGTACACGAATCATGGATGTTTATAAACGTATTTAAGTATGTCTATTCGTCTGCCTAGTATCTATAGGACAAGCTTATAAGCTTAGTTTGGAACTAGGGAATTGGTGAAATAGTCTGGAGCATTTATTTATAAATTTATCATTACCCAGAAAACATATTCTTATTGTAACGTAAAAACGAATGTGTGCAGTTTTTGAAATCAAGAATTTTACCAAATTTTAAGACGCCTTTCCTTTCGAGAATTAATATCCAACATGAACGACGATATCTTGTTTTGTTTTCTTGGTCCATAATACTGCTGACCTGACTTATTTTATTACTAACTAGCTGACTTGGCGAACTTCGTTCCGCCTAACAGTCAATACACATAATCGGGTTAAATAAATTGATATGTAAGCTATCCTATCTTTCAAGTTGGATCAAACTGCACACGGTGTGCTAATTTGATTGAAATCGGTTAAGTAGTTTCGGAGTCCATCGCGGACAAACAACGTGACGCGAAATTTATGAATGTATATTAAGATTATCTAGGTATATTACTATTCCTTGTTTAGCATGTCGTAAAACGCGACTAATGGTTTATCTGTTTTTGGGTGTGTGAATGTGATCTCCACGCCCTAAAAACGATTAACATTTACACAAGCGTTTGTAAAGAGTCCAGTTACATAAATACTTACATTACATCATCATCTTCATCGTTATGTCCCGTGTTTAGACGGGGTCTGCTTAGACCATGATCAGGACTTAGCGAGTCTTGTAATTACATTGCAGCGACTGCCGATCTGACCTTCGTAACCCTAAGATAGGGGAACCAGACCATTTTTGGATCATGATTATAAATCCAAAGTTGTTTGAATTTGCAGGTTTCATCACTATGTTTTCCCTCACCGTCGAGCTAGAGGTATAAATACGTACATAGATTTGAAAAATCCAGAGGTACGTGCCCGGGTTTGAACCCGCACTCCTTGGTTAAGAGGCGCGTGTCCTTACCATTGAGCTACCACCGCTCTAAATACTTACATAACAATCACAATTTAAAGACAATTTCTACAAACGTCTACATCTCTCACATTCGAACCAAATCGCCTCGCAAGTTAGGCGCCATACTACTAACCCATCACTCTTAAACGCATCCCCATGACTTTAAGGAATGTTTAACTTTTTTGTCGCATCCTTGTTATGGTGCTCCATGGCTATCGAGTTACCGTAGCGCCCTCTCCCGGCAAAAACTAAACGCGCCCTCGTCGGGCCGTGACTTACGAGTGGTGAACAGATTGACTAACTAGAAGTACAGTTGCGTACACAAGTGTTTCTTCCCAAATATCGAGCCAGTCAAGAGCCGTGCTCGCTATATGGGGAACCAGACAAATATGACCATGGTTCCACATCCATAGTTGCTTGACTATCCAGGTTACCTCACGATGCTGTTCCGCACCGTCGAGTAAGTCGTATATTTTTTTACTCAAATTGAATTCAACGGCAGTGTCCGGTTTAAACCAGCACTCCTTGCATATAAGTTGCCTTTTGGCTGGCTCCATGGCGCATTCGGTAGTGACCATGCCCCATGCGCCAAGAGTTGTCGGTTCGATCCCCTCCCAGGACAAACATTCGATTGATGAATACTTGTGTTTGTTCTGTGTCTGGGTGTTAATATCTAATATTTAAGGATATACTTATTTGTAATATAACTGTTGATTCTGATATCCGTAACACAAGTGCTTAAGCTACTTATCTCGGAGTTAGTTAAATGTAGGTATGTGCTGTTGTCTGATATTATCTGGTTAAAAAAATCATAAAACACAAGGATTACATTAATAAAATGTACTAATTCAAAACTTATTTATAATATAAATAAACTAGCCTAACACTTTTCTCAGTGACTGTACCTGTCCACATCCCATATGCCATCTGGCGGGGCTACTGTGCGCCACTCAGCTCGCCTGTCTGTCTGTACGCTATCTTTTATCTAAATACGAACTATTTTCGAGAACTATGGTCGTGTTTGTGGTTTTTTATCCGACCACGGAGAGAAGGGAGGTTGGATTTAAAACAATTTGTTTTTGAGTCAAGGTGGTCGCTGAGACGATAAATTTCGGCGCACTTATCTAATGTGTTTGTTAATTGTCAAGTTAGTAATTAAAAGAGTGAGATTGGTCATGTATATTAATTATATACATACATACGTACATACATAATGTCACGCCTTTTCCCCATGGGGGTAGGCAGAGATCACGTACTTCCATTTGCTACGATCCTATCCTGACATACACCTTTCGCTTCTTCTACATTCACAAGTCTTTTCATACACGCTCCTCGGTTAAATCTGCTGTTTATCTGACCTTTTGTTAAGAGTAACACTTTATCAATCTGGTCATGGAATGTCCGTCTAGGTCTTCCCCTCCCGACGGCTCCATTTACACTTGCCTTATATATCTCTTTCGTCAATCTTCTTTCATCCATTCTCTCAACATGCCCAAACCATCTAAGCATGCCTTTTTCAATCTTTGTCACTACATCTTTTTTCACTTTCAATGATGTACCTACATACATCATTTAATTAACACTTTTTTTCAGACTTTTTATGTATAAGTAAATATCATCATCATCATCATCATCATCACGTCCCATATTGGTCTGGGGTTTAAAATGAAAGCGCCAACTGTGTTCCTTGCCTAGCATGTCGTAAAAGGCGACGAGCAAGCCACTTGTCACTTCTTTTTACAATTTCCCATCTAACCCAGCCAATTTTTATTTTTGATTGAATGTGGTCAAAGGGGCTTGCTGCCCCTTTGACTCTGCCTACCTCTTCTGGGACTGCAGGCGTGGTGTTATGTATGTAGGTATGTATCATCATCATACCATCACGCGTGTATCCCTGAAGGGGGAGGCAGAGTTCTAAAAGCAATAATCTCCTTGTATCAAACATATTTTATATAGCCTACAATAATATCACAAAAGCGAGAGCTTTATATCCTTCATGTTCTAAACACTAACGATTGTATAATTTTTTTACATGTCAGCCTGTTTTAATTAACCCAGAAGTACTTGCTCAAGTTAGAACCAAGAACTCGCGCGTAAGTGTCAGTTCCTTACCCATTGAGCTAACACCTCTCTTGAGTCATATCTTCTTCTTCCTAGCGTTATGTCCCGTGTTTAGACGGCGTCCGCTTAAGACCATGATCCAGGATTTAGCGAGTACAATACATTGAAGCGACTGCCGATCTGACCTTCGTTACCCTAAGATAGGGGAACCAGACAATTTTTGGATCATGGTTACAAATCCAAAGTTTTTTGACTTTGTCGGGTTTCATCACAATGTTTTCCTTCAGCTAGTGGTATAAATACGTAGGTACATAGACTTGAAAAATCCAGAGGTACGTGCCCGGATTTGAACCCGCACTCCTCGGTTAAGAGACGCGTGTCCTTACCATTAAGCTACCACCGCTCTCTCCACTCTTGAGTCTTATACCTAACAATACATATTTATAAAAAAAGTCACCACATTTTTTAACAAAATCATCAAAACCGCCTGACCCGTCCACGATTTTCCGTATCGATATCCGCATAAAATTCAAACAGTTCAAAATATTTTTTAAATTAAAATTTCGTATTACCTTCTCGAATTCGATACCCTTATCGCCCATCTAAGTATAAAGCTGGGTACAGACTTTACCATACTACAATATAGGTAACTAGCGACCTGCCCCGGCTTCGCGCGGACGGACAATTTTTTATCCCTTTTTTCTAGTTTAAACTAATATTGTTGTTAAGCGGTTGAGAGAAAACTGGTAGGAGTGTCATTGGTGGACCGCAAAACAAATAAATGGCTTCGAAAGCAAAGCAAAGTCGCAGATGTCACGAAACATATAGCGCACCTCAAATGGAAGTGGGCTGGACACGTGGCCCGTAACGAGATGTCCTGGTGCAAACGCATACTAGAATGGAAGCCGTGGGAAAAAAGCGCCCTCAAGGACGACCACAAATGCGTTGGAAAGATGATGATGATCGACGAATTGAGTATGCGTATGCGCACGTCCTTACAAGCGCAGTGTAAGGGAAGTTCATAAAACTTAAACATTGATCTTTATTACCTACCTTCAGTCGGTGCTCTGCTGATTAATCCACGTAGTAAAATTCTTCGTTACAATATCAAATAATTCAGTTTTGTAGGGTGACCAGGTATTAGGAAATGTGTGGGATAAATTCGTGTGGTGTGTAAAGATGACTCTCTGACTACTTCGCTAGGGAAATGGTGTGAAGCTAGATAGTTAATTTTATTTTGTCATTTATCCCACAAATTATGATGAGACGTATTTTTTTATATTGGTGGAAAACAAAGGTCCTAGCCTGGTGATATGTCCTTCCTGTCGTGCTAACGAATGTGGCTATAGGTTCCACCAATAAAAGCACATAGCAAATTTCCGCTTATACTATAAATGCGAAAGTAACTCTGTCTGTTGGTTAGGTTTTAACATCCAGATCTTAATAAAGACTCGAGCTATATTTTGTCCTAGAAAAAACTAGAGATCCCGTTAGATATTAGTATACCGTTCGTAATCTTTGCAATAGGACGTCTGCACCACAGGCAGAGCCACCGGCGGCCTCTCCGCTAGGAGCTGTGGAGCCCGCCGCGTAGAGCAGGCCGTTGCCAGTGATGTTGTGGTAGCTTTTGTCGTGGATCTCACAGCATCTCCACTCTTGTGATGAAGGGTGCCACGGGGTTTAGTGGGTATACCCCGGCCGCTCCATCTTGGCCGGATAGGGGTCCTCCGTTTCAGAGGCCCTGGGAGTCCCACACACTACGTCATCCTCTCCGGGATGGCGTGATGGTGCCTAATGAATTCCCCGCGATAAAAGAGGCAGAGCCACCGGAAAGAGCTAGTTGGTAATATTCCTCCGTCAAAGTTAGAAAAAGATATAGAAGGGCAAAACAGAACATCAGTTCGCGAATATCTCACATGACCCAAACTCACAGTCACCCTACACCCCGGAGGAAGATCTCAGATATCAGTGTTCAAAATACAGCATATTTCATACGAGCTGTCGAAAAAAATCAACGCACACGGTCATTACAGATGCTATCTAACGCCTTTGTTTGAACACTAAAATACGAAAATTGTTGGCCAAACAACTTGATTTATCGCCGAAAGCCTTCGAAAGGCTTTTTTTTATTACTTTTTGTTATTTTCGACGCGAACTTTTTGGGAGTTTTCGATATTTTCGTTGCGATGGCAGCGGTCATGTTATGCATCGTATGAGATGAACAACGGGTTGTAGGGATAAGTGATTGACTCGATGGCGCATTCGGTAATGACACTGTCCTATGCGCCAATAAATTATTCGTAGAAATTGCACTCAGGACAATATATTCTTATAGTGCATACTTGTATTTGTTCTGTGTCTAGGTGTTTAAATGAGGATAATAACCAAAAGGCTCCCGACTACTAACGGTACTACTAACTATTGTTGAAAAGTATTTATTGAGATTTGAACGGAAGAGCGGTGGTAGCTCAATGTTATGGACACGCCCCTCTTAACCAAGGAGTGCGATTCAAACCCGGGCACGTACCTCTGGATTTTTCAAATCTATGTACGTATTTATACCACTAGCTCGACGGTGAAGGAAAACATCGTGATGAAACCTGCAAATTCAAACAACTTCGGATTTGTACCCATGATCCAAAAATTGTCTGGTTCCCTAATCTTAGGGTTACGAAGGTCTACTAGACTTATTGAGATCAGAACCGACGCACCTTGCATGTCTATGCACTTATAGATAGCACTCGAAGCAAATCGATTTTATCTCAACCACCCGACTATTGACGTCAGAATGTGTTATTGTCCAGTTTGACATTTAACACCTTTAGTCCCAATCTTTGAGCGACAAAGCAATCAATATCTATTTAAAGTTCTTTTGTCATCTATTGTAATAGCAATATTGCTATTGTCAAGTCATTGGATGGAGATGTTTCTATTGTTGAACCTATGTTGAATAGGTGGCCATAGTAAATTATGCGAGCAGTGAAGGAACTTCGTTTGAAGATTCTTTGAAAATAACTTGTTTAATAATTGTAAGTTAGTTAAAAAAAATAATTTGTTATTTAGGCATTGCTTGCTTACTTACCTATTATATGGATAAATAAAAATGTGTGGTGTAATAAATATTTTGGGCCTACTAATGATGTAAACGATCGTACGATACGATGTATTCAATTGCCTTATTTTTAAAAGAATTGACCAATATATACTCTGCTCCTATTGATTGTATCGTAATGAAAAGTATACTATAACCTGCCCAGGAGTATGAAGAATAATTGTACCAAGTTTCGTTAAAATCCGTCGAGTAGTTTTTGTTTCTATAAGGAACATACAGACAGACAGACAAAAATTTTGCTGATTGCATTTCTGGCATCAGTATCGATCACTAATCACCACCTGATAGTTATTTTGAAATTATATTTCATGTACAGAATTGACCTCTACAGATTTATTATAAGTATAGATAGGGAGAGAAAGTGAAGATACAGATAAAGATACAAATTATAAATGCTAAGTATAATTCTTCGGGCAATTCTTAACATAACATAACAATCACGCCCGTAATTCGAAGGGAAGTCGAAGGGGCAGCAAGCCCCTTTAATCATATTTAGCCACAAATAAAACTAACTGGGTTAGACGGAAATTTCTGAAAATTCGTTTACTACCCAATCACATACCTATCCAAAACCCGATAAATAATTAGTAGTCTTTTACGACATGCTAGGCAAGAAACACAGTTGGCACATTCTTTAAGTACCACACTAAAATGGGACAATTCCTAATTTTAATACACACATAACATCACGCCCATGATCCCCGTAGGGGTAGGCAGAGTCGAAGGGGCAGCAAGCCCCTTCAACCACATCCAGCCAAAAATAAAGCCGGGCTGGGTCAGATGGACAATTGTGAAAAAGCAGTGACAAGCGGCTAACCTGTCGCCTACACAATCACACACCCAAATCCCGATATACCATTAGTCGCCTTAATTTTAATAATTAAAGAAATCAATTTATAAAATATTAAAATTTATTTAGAAGCTAATAAAAAGGTTAACCTTCTTCACTGCCTTGTCTTTATACTGTAATATAAACGATACACTTTATAAATCACCATTTCTATAACATCATTTGGTCCAATGGTCACCAATCACACATGCTTTATCATACCTCTTGCTGACAATGGCACTTCCACGCGTCTACTGGACCGTGAGAATAGTCTGTGTTACACAACATTGCGCTGTGTCATACAATTGTACTAACTCACTGCGCTAATTGTGAAGTTATAACGTACTTTGTACACCTGAAACAGGGTACCTAAATAGGGAAGGTGGTTAATAAAATCTGTTCAGTCTATCAGATAGATTATAAAAAAATATTGAACACGTATTTTTTTATTTATTTCTTAAACAAACATTGACGAAGATACAATGCATTCAAGTTGCGCGTGACGTCACGCTTTCGTATGATTTTTACTAAATAGTGACGTCGCAAGCCCCCACTCCAAAACTTTGATGCTCTTAAACTTTGTAATTTTTTGTTAATTTATAAAGCGAAAAATATGTGTCTAGTATTTTTGTATAATCCAACAGACGGGCTAAATAGAACTATAGTTTTTTAATGCAGTCATCATCCCTATTGTTAAATTGAAATAATCCCGGAAGGGGTAGGCAGAGTCAAAGATGCAGCAAGCCCCTAAAACCAAATTCAGCCAAAAACAAAACTGGGCAGTGAAAAAGTAGTGACAAGTGGCTAGTTTGTCGCCTACACTATCACATACCTAAAACCTGATATACTTTTAGTCGCCTTGTACGACATGCTAGGCAAGAACTACAGTTGGCACTTTATTTTGAAGTCCCAGAACAACATGTTACACAGTCCCTTAAACCATATTTAGGTAAAAATAAAATTGAATTAGTAAGATAAATGCAATATTGTGAAAAAGTAGTAACAACTGGCTAGCTTACCACTAAAATAATCACTAAATTAACACCATCATTTACGACATGCAAGTCAAGAAACACAGTTAGCATTCTTTTAAAGTCCCAGACCAATATAGTATCCACCAAATAAAGCTATTAACCAGGCGTTTTATAAAAAGAAGACAGAAACATATAAGAGAAGGAAATATAATTAAAATGTCCCATGTTGATCGGGGACTAAAAAATAATGTTCCAACTGTGGTTCTTGCTATCATGTCGTAAAAGACGACTGATGGTATATCGGGTTTGGCCACGTGTCACTACTTTTTCACAATTTTCCATCTAACCCAGCCCAGTTTTATTTTTGGCTGAATATCGTTGAGTGGGCCTGCTGCCCCTTCGGGAATTGTGGACGTGCTGTTATGTTTGTTTGTTTATATAATTAAAAGGAATTATCTTGCAGATATACATATACATATATTTGTGTTAAATAACTAACTACCCTTTACCAACATAACAATATCCGAAAGAAGACATCTCATAATCAAATCGACAGGCGATGAAACTTGACACGATACCATGACACAAGGCTGCGACACTCAGATCATAAACTCAACCGTTGTCAATGGGGCAGTAAATTTTGCAATAATATTGCGGACTGGAGTGAACACCTGCCGGGTATGTAAAAAAAAGCAAAACTGCTACTTGGGTGGGGTTGCGGCCCAGTGCAGAAGCTAGGCGATACTAGCAGTGTCTATGGACTCTGGGGCAAAAAAAATATCTATGGCAATAACTTTGGCCTTATGACAAAATTAGAAGGACTCCACGCTATCATACTATAGCGTGAAGCTACGTTTATGCATGTGTGAGTCAGATACTTAAGGATACCAGATATCGGATGTCTGTCATTTGGAGCACTTATTATGTCAATGCGTGACGTAATTTGCTTGTCAAGGTGGAGCACCTGAGAAGCTTCAATGTCTAGTTAGTGGCGCTGAGTCCTTCTTTTTTTACTAGTCCGTGGTTTATACTAAATTTGTAAACTATCGGATACCAAGGAGAAACTGTTAAGCCGTATATCTAAAAATACGCCTTTATATAGCATATCCTTAAGTGTCCCCAGTGCCGACCCCAAGTCGCCACCTTGTCGAACGGAAAAAGCCAACCACTGTTACCACCCTGGGACTTCATTTAATGTCAATTACAAAATCTCAACAGCCCTCAACTTCTGCCTTCATTCACAAAGACGTGTTTGCGTACATCTGTTCATTTTTTTTCTTACGACACACAACAAAGAAGTCTTAAGATCCCCCGAGCGTGAAATTTTGATCCCAAGTCCTCGATCTACAATAGAATGTCCCATACATTGTTATTAGAAACAGATCTGTGCGTAAATTGGAATTTAAGCTCTATGCAAAGGTTAGTTAAGATTGAAATTTGCGTGGTAAATATTGACAATTAATTTTTGGCGGGTCCTAAGTTAGCATTGTCCTAATTCAATGGTGGTTAGAAAAAAGTTTTATGCTTGAGGTGAATTCTGATTAAGAGGCCCCTGGAGTTGGTGATTTGTTACACAAACGCGTTTTGGTTGTAATCGGGGTGTGAAATACTGAAGTGTATTTTTTTTATATTCTTATATGTAATTATTATGAATGTAAAAATAATAAAAAGAAAAAAAATAACAGAAATAAGAAAAACTTACTTAACTTAACTTAACATCACGCCTATAATCCCCGAAGGGGTAGGCAGAGTCAAACGGGCAGCATGCCCTTCAACCACATTCAGCCATAAATAAAGCCGGGCTGGGTTAGATAAAAAATTGTGACAAAGCAGTGACAAGTGGCTAACCGGTCGCCTACACAATCACACACCCAAAACCCGATATACCATTAGTCGCCTTTTACGACATGCTAGGGAAGAACCACAGTTGGCATATTCTTTTTAAGTCCCAGACCAACACGGGACAGTGGGCTGGGTTGGATGGAAAGCTGTGAAAAAGGAGTGACAAGTGGCTAGCTCGTCGCCTACTCAGTCACATACCCAAATGCCTGTAAACCATTAGTCGCCTTTTACGACATGCTAGGCAAGAACCACAGTTGGCACATTCTTTTTTTTGTCCCTGATCAACATGGGCCAAGTCCCAGACCAACATGGGACAAAATAAATAAGACTAAACTTCACGCCACTTCCCTAGCGGGGTAGGCAGAGAGAACCGAACGCCATATGGCACGATCCTTACACACCTCACTCGCCTCTTCAACATTCATAATCCTTTTCATACAAGCTCTACGATTTTTATGACTCCTAACATCACCTTCTTTTAATACACGACCAATCTGGTCGTGGTAGGTGAGCCTGGGCCTTCCGCGGCTCCTACATCCTTCCACATTCGCATTGTATATCTGTTTAGTCAATCTTTCGTCATCCATTCTTTCCACATGTCCGAACCACCGGAGCATGCCTCTTCTTACCTTGACTCCGACGCTGTCCTTCAGACCAACTCTCTTTCTTACATCATCATTCCGAACGCAGTCTGTGAGCGATACACCGCAGATTTTCCGCAGCGCACGCATCTCGACCGCGTTTATTCTACTTTCATGCTCTTTCTGCCATACCCAACTCTCGCTTCCATATGTTAGCGTAGGAATCAGCACCGCATTGTGTATGGCGAGCTGGGCCTTCTGGCTTAAGATTTTGCTGCCTAAAAGTTTTCCTAACGCTCCATTCACCCTATTCCCTGCATTCACTCTTCTTTCTATATCAGCGGAGTACCTTCCATCTCTACTAAATGCAGATCCTAGATATACAATTTCATTCACCTGTTCCAGCACTACATCGTCAACCGTTATCCTTGTATCCGTTCTGGTTTCATCTCTTTCAAACACCATAATCTTTGTTTTCTTCGCATTCAAATGTAAGCCTCTCTCCTTGCAATCATCTTTCAATGTTGTGACTAGTTGCTGCAGATCCGATGCCGACTCTGCTAGAAGTACGGCATCGTCCGCGTAAAGCAGGCAGTTCACAACCAGGTCACCCATACGCACTCCAACATTCATAGATCTAATCCTCTGGAGACAATGGTCGAGATATAGGATAAACAGCAGAGCAGACAGCACGCATCCTTGTCTGACACCAATATTGACGTCAAACCAGGGTGACAGGCTGCCCTCCACTTGCACGCATGCCGTACATCCCACATAGGTGGACTGCGCAGCACGAAGCAATGCTCCATCAATCCCATATCTCGGCAATATGTCCCAAAGGTCCTTTCGTACAACCCTGTCAAAGGCCTTCTCCATATCCACAAAACCGCAAAAAACCCTCTGACTTTTGGCCAGATGCTTCTCCACGATGTTGCGAAGAGAGAAAACTTGATCCGTGCATCCTCTACCATTCCGGAAACCTCCCTGTGCCTCCCACAACATTCCATCAGATTTCACCCTCATTCTCCTCTCAATAATCTTGCCATACACCTTTGCTGCTAAGCTGATCAAACTGATGGCTCTATGGCTGGCACAGTCCATACGTGACCCAGCACCCTTGTACAGAGGCACGATAACTGCCCGTCTCCAGTCCATTGGGACCTTTCCGTTTCTCCAGCATAGATTGCACAAGAACCAGAAAGCGTCCTGGACGCTAGCGCCACCTAGCTTGATCATCTCCGCAGATACCTTGTCTATTCCCGCGGCCTTTCCACTTTTCAGACTTCGTATCGACCATTCAATCTCATTCATAGTGATGTCTTCATCAGACGCTGGCACCACAGAATCAGACATAGCCTCACTCTCAGTGCCAACATCAGAGACATACTCATACATTTCTCCAAAATATTCACTCCACCGTTCTAACACCTCGTTCGGGTTTGCAAGAATGTCACCAGCTTTAGATTTAATCTTACTCATTCCGGATGCCGACGAATATCCCCGAGACCTCTTAACCTCCCTCCAAAAGAGCTTGGAATTAGCCTCGAAACTATTCGTCAGTCTCCTTTCTTCATTCATAGCTACTCTTTCACGCTTCTCTTTCACTAAAGCTTTGGTTTCACTCTTGCAATAACGGTATATTTCTTTCTTCATCTCAAGCATACTTTCATCCATTTGCAAAGATGAGACATAATCGAGCCAGGCCTTTTTCTTTCTCGCTACGGAGGCTTTGACCTCCTCATCCCACCATGCGTCACCTTTCATTGTTCTACGTCTCCTTGCGCATCCACATGCCTCTTTTGCACTGTCCACCATGCTCTCTTTCAAAATGTTCCAGCAATCATCAACATCTAAGCCAGAAAGACTCGCATTCGCAAGTCTTTCATTGACTAATCCTACATACACACTCCTTACACTTTCATCTTCCAGTTTTTCATTCCTTATCCTTTCAGTGCCTCCGCATGGAGTACGCACTCGCCAGTGCCTCCACTTCTTGAAAAGCCCAGCAAACCGGCATACTACCAGGTAGTGGTCTGTTTCAAGAGTAGGGCCTCTGTAGGCTCTTGTATCCAATATACTATTGCGGAGGCGGCTATCAACTAAAATCAAATCAATCACACTTTTTTGGTCATTCCGTCTCCAAGTATACGTGTGAATATCCTTATGACGGAAAATAGTGTTTGCCACAAGGAGGTTCCGTTCCAAACATACTTCCAAGATTTGCTTACCAGCATCATTCACTCTCTTGTCTCCATATGGGCCAAGGACTGCTTCATAGTCAGATCGCTTGGTGCCAACCCAACCATTCAAATCTCCACACATAATTATCCTCTCATTTCCTTCAGTCAGGTCCAGAATTTCTCTAACAGACTCCCAGAACTCCTCTAGTTCTTGGGGACTGGCTGAGCTTACTGGCGCATAGCCTGCAACCAGAAAGACTCGCGTAATACCCAGTTTAATACGAACCCAGAGGAGTCTCGGGCCAACTAATCCATAGTCTTTCACACCAGAGACTAAACGAGAGGAAAGCACTACTCCAACTCCACCGCTGGCATGACAATTCTGTTCCACACCAGACCACAGAGCCATCATACCACCGGGAAGCTCATCTGCATCGCTGCCCTTCCGCTTAGTCTCTGTCAAGCACAGAACATCCAGGCGTCTCTCATTCATTACGTCAATCATCTCATACATCTTATCTTTCATTCCACCTCTTACATTCCACGTGCCTATACGGCACTCTGTTCTCCTCGTTCCGCAGTGTCCGGCGTGGCGTGAAGGGTGGCGGCCCCCTTCGCCGCACTCGCCACTTTTCGCACCGACGAGGGCTCGTCGGTGCGCGTCGCATCGGGGGAACGCCCTACCCCGCTCTGCGGAATTAGATTGGTCCAAGGTTGCAATCCGAAATCGGACTGGCAGGAGTCGCGACGAGCACGCCCTTGGCACATGACCCCCTAAATAAATAAGAAATGAAGTGAAAATAACTATTTCATTTTGGCTTGTGAAAAGATTACATTACCGTAGCTTCATATATAATTACATATTACCAGTATCGTGACACAATTCTAATACATATTTATAACCACGTGGGATACTCATATATGCATTGAGTTTGCACTGCAGTGGGTCAAGCCCTAAGGGACTGGAATTGAGTTCAGATAGGGAATCCTAGCCTAGCGCTATATTTCTATGAATACTTTATTTTCCTAAGATAGACAGAGATTTATTAATAAGTAAGCTTAGAAGAGTAACGATAGCTAAATGGATAATGATGATTCCCTGCTGATAAATGTTTATACAAGTTCTAATACTTTCTCCGAATAAAAATACCGCCTAGAAAAATCATCATCTTCCTAGCGATATAGCGTGCTTAGACGGAGTCCGCTTAGTCCATCTAGGATTTAGCGAGTCTGGTAATTACATCAAAGCAACCGCCGATCTGACCTTCGTAACTCTAAGGTAGGGGAATAAGGTAGTCTGTGTTTTACTAATTTAACTTAACTTTTACTTACTATAGTGTACTGATTTTACTCATAACACAAGTCAAAGTTACAGCTTTAGTCTCATTCGGGCTATAAATTTTATAATCGCGAATTCACGATGTCTTATTTTTTTATGAATCATCTGATGAGATCATTTTCCTTAATTATATGCAGACAATCTGTCATATTCAAATGGTAGCTTTACCTGCGAAGTCATTAGACTAAAATTATATTTTTTTTATTGTACAAATCTCAAATAAGTTTCTTTTACTCTTCTTAAGTTACTCCTTATCTACACAGACATACAGATAAATATAATTTGGGTGACAGTTTGTAATGCTTTCGGCGAATGCTTAATACTAAATTCATATGAAACTGCATACGGCACTTATAGAAAAAAAATTTTTTTAAAGGTCACGTCTGTCAATCGGTATATCTGTCTGTCTGTTTGTTCCAGTTAGTCGCCAAAACGGGGAGAACGATTTTGACGAGACTTTTACTGAAATATAGCTTATGTTAGGAGTCCATTTAGGCTACTTATTTTGGAAACCTAAATCAGGACTATGCGCATTATATTTTTTCTTAAATTCCAGGTGGACAAAGTCATGAGATACAGCTAGTTAGGTGCATAATATATACAGACATATTAACTTTAATAGGACGTTCACTGGTAACCAAAATTAAATGTTATAAAATAAAATATTTTTATTTTAAATACCTTATAAACTAATATTATATCAATTTAAATTTAATTCGAAACACATAAAAGCGGCAGTTTGCAATCGATGCATGTATATTAAAGTCACAGGTAAAAGTTTGTTTCATTATAATTCTTTGAGACACAGATAAGTGCGCTAGATTGTAAAAATGTTGTTAAATCCTATGATTAAAAATTAAAAAACGGTTAATTAGGTGTTTTTTCGAAGTCATTGCACTAATATGGCCTTTATATTCTCATAATTAATTACTATGGTCGATAAATTGTTGCACGTTTAATCAGTACTTAATAATTTCATAACTACTTTCGATTCGCGACTTTGCCTATATTCTATATGACAATGTGTTTTTTTTACAAAAATCATATTTGGTTCATTCCATTGTTCCGTGGTTTTTTATTTAAATTATCTTTTACATTTAACATGTTTTTTACAAAATCGTAATAAATTTCTTATCTACATAATGAAATGCACAGATAAAACAGTTGAATAAAATTGTATATATATCCTTACAATTTATAACAATGAATTCAACAGACTCCATTTATTGGATTAATTAATATTAATGATAATAAATTATCTTAACTAATGAGATTCGTTGGAGGGTAGTTTCACGACACGCATGGTCGAACTATTTTAACATATCGTGTCTATAATTAAACAGACTTTAGTAAAAAAAAATGTAATTTAAAATTTTTTTGGTTCGTAAATTTATTTTATTTTACGTGTTTAATGTGGTGTTAATGAATGTAAATAGAAAACTATTAAAATACTTTGCTTTTGGATTGTACATACAATTTTTTAACGACATGGGCGTTTGGACAAATCACATTGGTTCTCACTCTAAAGCGAACGGAATGAACAAACTTCTCAATGATGTCATTGGCATTCATATTATAGATTTAGGTGTGAATTTACAAGGACGATTTCGGTGTTTAAAACAAAATCACTCTGATAAACAATTAAAAATCCCATAAGACCAAGAATATTTTAGTTTAGTTACAAATTAACATTAATTGCCAATTTCTCAATGTTTTAAAAAAATATCTTCCGTTATTATGACCACTCATAAAACTTTTAGAAAACTCAACAAAAAACATCTGATGTATAGCAAACATTAAAACTGCGACGTATTTATACGACAAAACTAGTTCAGGTACCTCTTAACGGCTTAGTAAGACCCGTTCACCAATTAAATCAAAATACGAAGCGTAAAACTGATCATTTTCGCCCAAAAAGTATTGCATTACTCTAAAACCCTTGGAAATTCAATACTTTGTTGGCATCAAACCAAATTCGCTTTTAATTCCACTCTGCGGACTTTATTATTTAATGGCGGCGATAATTGAAGTCCTTTGGGGAATAAAAACTGCAGTAAAATTATATTGAGGAGAATTTTAAGTAGGTATGTGCCTTGGAATGTCTGCTAATATTAACTAATATTATTAACTAGCTGATTAAAATATTAGTAATCTATACTTATAATAAATCTGTAGAGAGGTCAATTTTGTACATGAAATATATTTTCAAAATAACTATCAAGGGGTGATTAGTGATCGATACTGATGCCAAAAATGCAATCAGTAAAATTTTTGTCTGTCTGTCTGTCTGTATGTTCCTTATAGAAACAAAAAATACTCGACGGATTTTAACGAAACTTGGTACAATTATTCTTCATACTCCTGGGCAGGTTATAGTATGCTTTTCATCACGCTACAATCAATAGGAGCAGAGTAGTAAAGGGAAATGTTGGGAAAACGGGAGAAGTTACTCTATTTTTAAGCTTCCGTCGCGTGTGCAGCCTTAATGGGTAAAGTTACATAGAAATCACGTATGACGGAAATAGTCTATATAATATTAACCATAAACGCGGGTGACACCGCTGACACAGCTAGCTAATAATATTTTATCAAAAAAACTTATCCCTTAGAGCTAATGCCCAATCATTCTAAATAATCTAAAAAAATTGAGGATACATATATTTTGTACCATGTTTGTCTCGGCTTAAAAAGAATGTGCTAACTGTGGTTCTTGCCTAGGATGTCGTAAAAGGCGACTAATGGTATATCGGGGTGGGTGTGTGATTGTGTAGGCGATTAGCTTGTCACTACTTTTTCACAATTTTCCATCTAACATAATCAAGTTTTATTTTCGGCTGAATGTGGTTGTCGCCTACACAATCACATACCCAAAACCCGATACACCATTAGTCGCCTTTTACGACATGAAAAGACACAGTTGGCACATTCTTTTTAGGTCCCAGACCACCTGAGACTAAATGATGCTAGGAAAATACCAAAATGGGACAAGATTATTATTCAACTTAAGTAGAAATAAACTTAAGATAGAGGCGAGGTCACTATAAAAAGACATCTATGTTAATCCGTGTCTATGGTTGGTGATAACATTATCCAACACAATACCACTCACCAAGACCATAGACGAAGCTGATCAATAAACCCGTACTTAATTATCTCAATAACAATAAAACTGAGCGTAAAACAAAGAATGCCTAATTCTCTATTAACACCTTTGGTACAGGAATTGTAAACCTTTCCTTAATAAAAAAATACCTGTCCTTACTTAAATCGAATAACATAAAAATATTAAATAAAATTTGCAATAAAGTAAATATACTTCCGTGTGGAAATGCGAGTTTTAACTAAAAGTACTTTTTCAAACCATACAAATAAGTCTGTTGCAAGCTTTTGTTTGTTCAGCAACCAAAATTAACTGTATATGTACATACAAGGGGTAGGCAGAATCCGGGGCAATGCAACGATAATACCGTTTTAAAATAGATAAAGAATAATTATTAAAATTTTAATTCAAGTCGGCTTTATTACATTATTCTATTTCTAAATATTTTCCAACCATATTTATGATGTCCACAGAATGATATATACATAAATGATTTAATCATAATAATATAGGTATAACGTTAAAGGTTCACCACCCCTGGCAAACAATAGCTATATGAAAGCACAACACTTAAGCTAAGATAAGCATTAACGCACAAACGGACAATATCACACTTTTGCCGTCAATTTTATCTACATGTTGAAATACTTCTTTGTTTGTGTATTTATTAGGACTCTGTGTGGTCGGTGGATGGACTACTTAAGTGAAATAAAGACCTTTCTTTTTTGAACCTAACCGGCATTAGCTTAATGATAACATGTGTCTCGTACGCGATGTATACCGGTTCAAACCCGGGTACGTACCTCTAGATTTGTCAAATCGAAGTAATATTTATGCCACCTGAACAAGATATTTTTAGTTCATTCGAAACCTCATACTTACCTTATTTAAGTTATTATTTTTTTTGAAAATTAAAGGATTTTAGAAATGTCGCAGATTATTTTTGTACTTTTCGAATTGAGAACCTCCTCCTATTTTTTTGAAGTCGGTTAAAAATAGCCAATCAGCTAATCAACTTTTGTAAAAAAAGAAAAATATTTTCTCTTTTTCAAAAATATTAAACAAATACATAACAATACATTACGCCCATAATCCCCGAAGGGGTAAGCAGAGTCAAAGGGGCAGCAGGCCTCTTTAACCACATTAAAACAAAAACAAAACTGGGCTGGGTTAGATAGCAAATTTGTGAAAAAGTAGTTACAAGTGGCTAGCTCGTTGTCTACACAATCACACACCCACAACCCCATATACCATTAGTCGTCTTTTACGACATGCTAGGCAAGAAACACAGTTGGCACATTATTTTTAAGTCCCAGACCAACATCGGACAAAAAAATAAATAATAATAATATCATACTACATCACATACATTGATCTGACTCCGAGGTAAGTAGCTTAAGCACTTGTGTTACGGATATCAGAAACAACAGTTGTATTACAAATATATAGGTACCTACTTAAATATTGGATATTAACACCCAGACACAGAACAAACACAAGTATTCTTCATACGAATATTTGTCCTAGGTGGAGATCGAACCCACAAATCTAGGTGCATGGGGCAGGCTCACTACCGAATGCGCTATCGAGTCAGTCATCATCCTTTAAATCAATTAATCCTTTAACTCAGTTCCTTAGAAAAATGAGTTGATAAAGTAGGTAAGTCGTTTAGCATAAACTAAAAATAGGCTTTTAAACTTTAATTCACCTCGCACGTTCTAAAGTGGTGAGTCTTGACATCACTTAACGTAAAAACGCACACGTACGCTCGAAAAATATTACTCTCCTTTTGTAACACACACCCGCGTAATCCCCGAAGGGGTAGGCAAAGTCCAAAGAGTAGCAAGCTCCTTAAAACACATCGATATGGGTGAGATGGAAAATTGTGAAAAGACAGTGACAAGTGGCTAGCTCGTCGCCTACGTAATCACAAATCCAGAACTCCATGCACCTCTATTAGTCGCCTTTTACGACATGCTAGCCAAGAAACACAGTTGGTCCATTCTTTTGAGTCCCAGTCCAACATGTTTGTAGCAGAAGATAAAAAGTATAAATTAAAAAAAAAATTAAAATCCGTCTCTAATTGACGGAAATATCGGTGAACATACATAAAAAAAAAACAATTTGTCGAATTGAGAACCTCCTCCTTTTTTTTTAAGTCGGTTAAAAAATATATTATACATACAGACGAATTGAGAACCTCCGCCTTTTTTGAAATCGGTTTAAAATAGACAACAGTTAGCTATAAAATAATCAAGTAATACAACTAGTTTCTTCATTGTAATAATGTATTATTTATGACGTAATATACGGACCTCATGCGGGGTAGTTCCAAGCTTACGATGCGATGTTATAATGTTAATTTATTGCGTTCCAACCCTCGACGATGCATACTAGCTTATAATAACGCCAGCTTAAATTAAAGTATGTAACCAATGCGTTTAACCGACTTCAAAAAAAGGAAGTAAGTTTGTAATATTCTAATTACAAACTTACTTCCTTTTTTGCTTTTGAAGTAGAGCTTAAGAACTGGTAGCCCGGTCAAATTAGACATACAAGTTTACATTCATTCGCAACAAGCTGAAAATTGGCATGAATGTTGGGAACACTATTACAAACAATTTGTCAAAATTCCCCATCCAGCGAGAGCCCAACGGCGGTGGATAGCGCTGCGCGTTTGCCGCCGTTGGGCAGGACCTCTCGCTGCCATCTGTGGTGTCAGCCATGGTGGCGGGCTAGAGCTCCTGGGAGGCGGTTCTATCCTTCTGCGGCATCGTTATGTTGCAGGAGGAGAGCGCCGAACGTCAGCGCGAGCTTGCAATCCTGCCTGACGCATAAGGCGAGGCCGCCGTGGCGGTGACTCCGAAAACTCCTGTGGTATCTCTGCCTGTCGTAGGAGGCGACTAAAAGGGCCTTTGGGGTTGTGGTGTGTCTGCGGGGAGGCCTGCATTCACTTTACTCAAGCAGCCCCAGAGAAGATGACGACACGTGGATCCTCGTCCGCTAAATAGGATGGGGTGACACTGTGGTCTATGCCGTCGTAAGCACAGCGAGGTGTTCTGGGGGCGAGGTTGCCTCTCCCTCGAGATGGCCCGCATGGATCGGCTGCGGCGTAGAGTCCCACAGTGGGGAGCCCGGAATCTGCGCCACGCCCGAAGAATGACCACCGTGAGGTTTAGTTAGACAGCTCTGAGTCCGACACATCCCTCTTAGGCCGAACCTTCCTCACGTAAAAAAAAAGGTTGAGTTTGAGTATATTTTGACTGACATCATCATCATCTATCTAGCGTTAAATATATCCGTAGTCGGGACAAACTTAGATCCTAATCCTAGATTTATCAAGTTAGGTTTTTAATTGATTAGCCCCCCGGCCTTTGAAACTCAGAGAAATGAGTCACATTGAATCATCCATCATTAGGTATCATGTGTCCCATGTAGTCTGGGCCTCAAAAAATAGTGTACCAACTGAGATCCTCGCCTAGCATATCGTAAAAGGCGAATAATGTTAATTGGTACTGCGTTTGATCATGTAGGCAAAGCATCAAGATGTTCCAATTAACCCAACATTTCTATTTCTGGCTAATTGTGGTTTTGGCGGAAGCTTATTGCTCTTTAAACTCTGCCCACCCCTTCAGGGATTGCGGGCGTAGTAATGCTAATGAAGGGGTAGACAGTCAATTTTATCTTTAAATTCGACATTGGCATCAAATACCCACGTAGAAATTTTGTTCTCATTAACCAAAACACACACACACATAACATCACGCCCATAATCCCCTAAGGGGTAGGCAGAGTTATGACTCTGCCTACGCCTGTACTCTGCCTGCTGTCCTATGGGACAGCAGGCCCCTTTAACCACATTCAGCCAAAAATGAAACTAGCCCAGTTTTATTTTTTAGATGAAAAATTAGTGACAAGTGGCTAGCTGTCGCCTACACAATCACATACCTAAAACCCGATATACCATTCGTCGCCTTTTACGACATGCTAGGCAAGAAACACAGTTGGCGCATTCCTTTTAAGTCCCAGATCAACACGGGACGAACTATTAACCAAAAACTAATAACAAAATAAAGTTCGCAAAGCTTTTACTTAAATTCTTACATCATCATCCTCTTGCCCTTCTCCCAGGTCATTTGGGGTCGGCGCAGCATGTCTTCTTCTTTCTTACTTACTTACATCCATCAGAAAAACCATAACCCTCTTTCTCACACTTGCGGATAAAGATTTTAATTGGTAATTGTTATCCCCCGCCATACCATTTACAAATTACCAATCTGTTTTTCAAAAATATGCACGTAATACAGACGCGATATCGCGCAACTTTTTGAATTAAAACTTTTATATTGCGTCGCGATTGGTTATCGAAAAAACATTAACACACCAGGTAATTTGTTTCCGATAAAAAATATTTAGGTACAAATATTTACCTACCTACTCCATTCATCCATTTTCAGAACTCTGACTATGAGTGTGTGCTATTTGTTTCCCTGAAGCCGTAAAAAATATTTGTATTTGTTACTGACCTATCTCCAATTGCCCAAAAAAGTTTAAGTCAATATCAAAATACATTTTATATCTTTAGATTAAAAAATCCATAAAATTCCGCCGAAGATATTCATCGGACACAAAAATATCATCTTTTCCAATGTCTAGGTCCAAATAAATATAAATATAAACACTTTTGAAATAAAAAACTCATACAATGTTCCCTAAATACTCTAGCATACATACATAAGAGTCAAAGGGGCAGCAGACTACATTCAGCCAAAAACAAAATTAGGTTGGCTTAGATGAAAATTTGTGAAAAAGTAGTGACAAGTGGCCAGCTCGTCGCCTACACAATCACATACCCAAAACCCGATATACTATTAATCACCTTTTACGACATGCTAGGCAAGAAACACAGTTGGCACATTCTTTTTTAGTCCTAAACCAACATGGGACCATCATTTTACTATTGACAAAATAACATTCTATATCAGTTTATGACATAAGTACTACTCTAATTTGACTTTCAACTAAAGCATCGTATATAATATACACTATGTTTTCTGTTCTGTGATGTTAACCATTTTTAAAAAACCGGCTAAGTGCGAGTCGAACTCGCCCACGAAGAAAAACGCCATTAAAATCACTTTTGTTGTAAGCGAGCCCCCCTTAAATATTTATTTTGTTTGTTGTTATAGGGGCAACAGAAATACATCATTTGTGGAAATTTCAACTGTCTATCTCGGTTCATGAGATACAGCCCGGTGATAGACGGACGGACGGACAGCGGAGTCTTAGTAATTACCCTTTGGGTACTACGGAACTCTAAAAACGACCATATTAGTGTATTATAGACACTAATCTCTTCCAAAAATATCTGCAAGGCTGTATTACAGACACTAATCTAATCCTAATACGTCGTAAGTCCCAGGACTTTCATTCCCGGTATTCCCACTGTTCTCTTAGGGGAGCACGAGCCGAGATGTTTTCTTTAAATCTGGGTTAAGCTCGGATGCTGTAAATTGGATCACAATATTATGCAGCGCTTCGGAGATTACAATGCCGTCCTTAAATAGAAAAGTAGAGCATCTATTCATATTAGACGGTGTAATAAGTCTGTGTGTACAAGTTAACCGTATAGAGTTTTACAAGGGCGAAATTTTTACCTCTTTTTCAATAAACATACAGACAGCTAGATGCTACCCGCGACTCGTCTATTAAATCCTCATTCAAACATATTTTAAGGAGCCGTTATTTTAGTAATTAGCATTAAAAATATAAATAATATTATAAAATTAAAATTAAATTAAATATTCTTTATTTCAGATAGAATTTACATCCTTAGAGGTTAGTAGCGTGGCTTAAAAAACTATGTTAGCAGCTAATAGAGTACACAAATTAAGATACTAAGAGTGACTATCACGAGAAAGGGTAAGTCCCGGCAATTGTTACTCTTCGAATAAAACACTTCCATTATATAATTTTTATATTTTTTATGGGATAAAATATATAGAACAAAATATAAAAATACGTGGTGCCTACCCCCATGGGAAAAAGGCGTGACATTATGTATGTATGTATGTATGTATAAAAATACTGACAAAAAAAATTAAAATGTCTTTTTTCTTGTAAGAGTACTTTATAAAGTCCCATGTTTGTCTGGGACTGAAAAATAATGTACCAACTGTGTTTCTTGCCTAGCATGTCGTAAAAGGCGACTAATGGTGTATGGAGTTCCGGATTTATGATCACCTAGGCGACGAGCTAGCCATTTGTCACTGCTTTTTCACAAATTATCTAACCAAACCTAATCTGCCTACCCCTTCGGGGATTATGGGCGTGATGTTATATATGTATGTATCTAACCTAACTCAATTTTAATTGGATGTGATTTGAGGTGCTTATCGCTGTTAAAATTCTGCCTACCCCTTGGGGGTTGCAGGCATGATGGTTTGATTGAATAAATTACCTTATAACATACATTAATTCCTTTTATACTATTTCATGTGTTTATAAAAAACCTGTTATTATCGCTTATCAGGTCAACTTAGGTTTGATTCTTAGACCAACATGTCTACTACAATGTACTGTGTAGTATGCTTGTACGTTGTATTAGCCAGCTAGGTATCAGTTAGTGTACAGTGTGTGTAACATAACATAACATAACACCACGCCCATAATCCCCGAAGGGGTAGGCAGAGTCAAAGGGGCAGGAGGCCCCTTTACCCACATTTAGCCAAAAATAAACTGGGCTGGGTTAAATGGAAAATTGTGAAAAAGAAGTGACAAGTGGCAAGCCTTTTGCCTACACGATCATATACCCAAAACCCGATATACCATTAGTCGCCTTTTACGACATGACACGACGAAACACAGTTGGTACATTCTTTTTAATTCCCAGACCATCATGAGACAAAACAGTGTATGTGTATATATTTTTTTAGGTATAAATAGTAGCTTATCTCAGGGCAAATTTTATATAAATAACTTATTTAATGACACATAAAATAAAATAAATAAACAACACTGCGTTTCGTTTAAGCTTTCCAAATTTTGTGTTACTAGATTTAATCGTTTAAGCGTGAAAACGATACAGACACATTGACGGATTCGCTATAGATTTAAAAACAATTATTTTAATTATTATAATATTTAAAATACTAGTATTCGAATCTTTCAAATAAATCTATTCAAACCGACTAACAAAACCGGTGGCAAACTGGTGCCCTGTGCAGCCCGGTTGCCATGGCGACCGTATCGCGACTTTCTTCCTGACTGGTTCCCGAACGCGTTACCTCATACTACCCAGGACCGACCCCCACTACGGGTTTTCGAACTGAAACTGTTCGATTTGGGTAGCATAACCAGACGTTTATATCAAATGCCTGTCTCAAGTTGGTCTGGGGCTAAAAAATAATGTATCAACTGTGTTCCTTGCTTAGAATAACGTACATACATACATAGTTTATACTCTTTTTATATAATATTAATTAATTATTAGTCTTTAGTATTAGATACTTAATGACGGCTGACCGGGACGTATGGAAGAGGAAAACATGCTGCACCGACCCCAGATGAACTGTGAGAAAGGCAAGAGGATGATGAGTATTAAATACTTACTATTGTACCTTCTTATGTCAGTTGCCTTAAGTTACGTTGCCTTTACTGCACAATCTCAACACACACGCTTTACCCCACCTCCCACACTGGTGCCACTGAAAAATCAGCGTCATGTCGCCACAACGCCATGACAAATGCTGAGTGGCTACAATTTTGACTGCATATCATATACTGTTTGCTACAAAATTTTGTTATAAGTACACGATATTGTCCATAATGTTTGTTGTATCTTTAATATTTGTATTAGGCTATGTTTTATGCACCAAATAAATAAGTTTTCTTGCTTTCAATGTTATATAGTCTCATGTTGGTCTAGGACTTATAAAGGATGTGCGAACTGTGTTTCTTGCCTAGCTTGTCGTAAAAGGCGACTAATGATATATCGGGTTTTGGCTATGTGATTATGTAGGCGACGAGCTCGCCACTTGTCACTACTGTTTCACAATTGTCCATATAACCCAGCCCAGTCTGATATATCTGAAAGTGGTTTAAGGGTCTAGCTTTCCCTTTAACTCTGCCTACCCCTTCGGGGATTACGGGCGTGATAGTACAATTATTTCTTTCTTTATATACATATCATAACGCCTGCAATTCCTGAAGGGGTAAAAATTACTCGTAAAAGGCTATAATAGTGTAGGCGACGAGCTAGCCATTTGTTACTGCTTATTCACAATTTTTCATCTAACCCAACTTGATTTAATATCATCTCGCTCGTAATCCCCGAAGGGGGTTGGCATAGTCCAAAGACCAATAAGCTTCTTATACCACATTTAGCTAAAAATAAAGTCGAATAGTTGATATGAGAAATTGTCTATTTAAGAATTTTTTTTGGGTAAATACGATTTATACGACACTCTATTGTTCCTTGGACTCTAAACTATAATTCATTATAAAGATTACAAAAAATATTGCTTATGTATTTTTTCTTTTGTTCAGCAAACTAAAAATTATGAAGATACAGCGTTAAAGAACGCGTGACGTCACCAGGTGCCTAAAATTTTACGGCCCGAGTGACGTAAAGCGTCCCATTTCAGATCTTTGAAACGATTTATCTTTAGTTATAATTTTTTGAGTTTAAGATAAAGCAAAAAATACGTGTTCAATATTCATAATGTAACTTACGGACTTTGATGTTATGTATGTAATTTGATTAAGTGGTTTAGGCAGATAGGCAAACTAGGCTACTTTCATAATCATAGCATTTGTAAACCTTACTGTCTCGTTGAGGACCAAGAGGTCCCGAGTTCAAATGCCGGGTCGGGCCAAAAATTTGTGGCTGGTTACTTCAATGTTGAAATTACTCAGTAACCGCCCGGAGTCAGGAAGTTGCCGGTTTAATCACCGTGCCTCAGAAAGCACGCTAAGCCGTTGGTCCTGCGCCTGACCTCTCTCCGGTCATGTCGAATTGCCGTCTCACCGTACTATGAGAGTGAAGGAACAGAGAGTGCACCTGTGTTAGCGCACACACTTGTGCACTGTAATATTTCCATAATTGATTGAATTGAAGATTGGCCGCAGTAACCGATATCGGTTAAGAGGACATTATTATTAGTATTTGTAAAAACAGTTAAGCAAATTTGTGAAAATATGTAGCCGAAACATTAAAAAATCAATAAAACTTCATTTGCTTATGATTAAATACGTCAAGCAACACTCTCACCACTAAAAGTTGGATGGGTGACCGAGATTTAATAACAACGGTTTATATCAAGAAAAATAATGATTTAACCCTTTCGAGCACCGAGGGTACCTCCGTCCCTTAACCCTTTTCACCGTGACGCGCAATTAGCGGATCCCGGGTCTTATTTGTAGTGTGGAAATTTCAGGAAAGCAACATATAGGGTCTGAAAAAAAGTGTCCTAGTAAAAGTGTTATTTAAAAAGCACATTAAATAGGAACTGCGGTTGCATATATCCATATATTAGTATTCAATCTAACCCATTGTCCCATATTGGTCTGGGACTTAAATAGAATGTGCCAACTGTGGTTCTTGCCTAACATTTCGTAGAAGGCGACTAATGGTATATCGCGTCTTGGGTATGTGATTGTGTAGGGGACAAGCTATTACTGTCACTACTTTTTTGCGTGAAAGAGTTACAAACATCCACACATCTATCCATCCATACAAACTTTTGCGTTTATATGTGGGAGATTATTTAATGAAAAGACGATATAATAATAATATTAACAATTTTTATTACAACATGAATTAGCTCATACATAAGTAGTGATTATGAATTGTACCAATTTTACCATTATTAACAAATTAATAAGTAGCAGAGATAGAGTAATTTCACTTATAAGTAATTTGTAGAACATAAAATGAACATAGTAACAGTACCTGAGTATTTAAGACAGTTCAGAGCACCGATGTTGTGCCGTGTCCGCAGTAGGACATCGTCTGATCCGTCGACAAGGCTCGAACTACCTTTTATAGCCCGGCATAAACAAGCGGCTGAGTAGGAGTGGGGGAAACAGCTGCACAGTGCACGTGCAGCTTGTTTTACAATAACAAGTTGTTTTTCGAATTAATTGACCAAGCCGCACGTGCAACACAATATAAAAGAAAATGTGAAATATTAATGTTGTAATAATACAAATATAGTAAATTTACCCCATTCTCTCACATATATTTTAGTAAGACAAAAGTTACGCAAGGTATGCATTTTAGTTCAATGAAATTCCGTAATAATATATCTTTGTAACCTATTTTAAATAACACTTAGGTACGTAGGTAAGTCGAAATTTCTCTATCCTTGTTTAATTCCCTATCTGTCTGACTCCAATGCTCCAACTGCTAGCTAAAATGGCGCTGCTACAGCCATTTTTTACAAGCAGAGTTTGCGTTTACATTCCAATGAGGTCTTATTCGTCTGTCTTCTCTCTTACAGATTCTAACTGGCTACAGGAGCGCCACAATAATAATAGATACTTTTTTATATAAATTTTGCGCTCCTTGCCCTTCCACACCATAGGGTCTTATTTGCACCAACACCCATATTTTTGCGGTAGAGGGTTAACTTTGAAACCTGATTCTGATTACCTTTGTTTGATGTGATTCGGTCTGATTGAACCATGTGATGTCACTGGGGGTTGGATCGAAATTAAATACCTTTGAGGGTAAAAAAGGTTTTTTTTTAATTATATGATAATAATCTTTTACACTTTTTAACGTCAACGTGGTGGGTTGATTGTCGAGTGGTTTGAAACCTTAGAATACCAAGGGGCACTGGTTTGAATCCCGTCGGAGGCAAATATTCGTGTGGTGAACACAGTCATGATTGTTTATAAATCTAGACATCACAAGTTAAGTAATTATACAAATAAAGACATGTGCTTTTTGGCTATAGATAAAGGTAGTAGGTTAAAACTGATTGATTTAAACAAAACCTTTTTATCTTATTTCATACCAGCAGCGTCCCGCGGTTTCACCCGTATAGTTCCTGTACCCGTAGGAATACGGGGATAAAATATAGCCTAAGTTACACGCTGATAAATTGACTTTCTTTTGAAGAATTAATTTTTAAAATCGGTCCAGTAGTTTCGGAGCGTATTCAATACAAACAAACAAAGAAACAATCGAATCTTCCTCTTTATATTTTTAGTATAACAAAGTCTCTACCTAGCTAAAAATTTTACAACTAAAACAATACCTCCTTATATTTAGAGCTACTATAGTAAAGAAGTGACAGAGAGCAGAGAGGAGTGACGGTTCACATTGGGGGGGCGTTTGCTCAGCAGTGGGACTTAAATTAATAAACAAAGAAATTAAAATAGAGATAGAGAGGCGGTCTGAAAGACAATGTCGGAGTCAAGGCAAGAAGAGGCATGCTCCGGTGGTTCGGACATGTGGAAAGAATGAATGACGAAAGATTGACTAAACAGATATACAATGCGAAAGTGGAAGGATGTAGGAGCCGCGGAAGGCCCAGGTTCACCTACCACGACCAGATTGGTCGTGTGTTAACAGAAGGTGATGTTAGGAGTCATAAAAACCGTAGCTTGTATGAAAAGGATCATGAATGTTGAAGAGGCGAGTGAGGTGTGAAAGGATCGTGCCATATGGCGTTCGGTTCTCTCTGCATACCCTGCTAGGAAAGTAGCGGGAAGTTTAGTTAGTTACTTAAATTCTGACGAGCTGGCCACTTGTCAGTACACCATTTTCCATTTAACAAAATCGTTAACACAAAATGTTTATTCTCAAAACTAATTGAAAACGATGATAAACTTAAAACCTACCGCGTTAATTAATCTGCAATCAAACAGCATGAACCTTTTCAAGTGTATTATGCCTCGCCGAGCATCGAACCCCGGGCCAGCCAGGTAGCACTCATAAATAAATCCCTAACAACCGAAATCAATATGCGACAGAGGAGGGGAGTTAGGAGGGAAGAGTCCGTTCCTCTTTGCACTCAGGTAGCGCGCTGTGTTTCATTATCCTTGCGTTATGTCCGGTGCTCAGACGGGGTCCGCTTAGACCATGATCCAGGATTTAGCAAGTCTAGTAATTACATCGAAGCGACTGCCGATCTGGCCTTCGTAACCCTAAGATAGGGGAACCGTTGAGCTAGTGGTATAAATACGTACATAGATTTGAAAAATCCAGAGGTACGTGCCCGGGTTTGAATCAGTACTCCTCGGTTAAGAGGCGCGTGTCCTTACCATTGAGTTACCACCGCTCTATATAACATGTGAAAGTGAAATGATGCAGGTATCGCGGTAGGCCCCGACTTGCCTGCCACGATCAAATTTTATTCGTGTATTGACAGTGTGATGTCAGGAATTACCGTAAAGCATGTATGAAAAGAGTTATGAGTGTCAAAGAAGTGTGTAAGGTCTGTGTCAGATGACGCTCGGGTCTCTGGCTACCCCGCTTCGGAATTAGTATCTTTTAAACGGTCCCAAGTGGATCGTACCATTAGTCTGTCTTCATTAGACCTTCTGCTCATTTATAAATGAATTTACTAAATAAATAAGCATGTCTTCCAAGAATATGCTTCTTGCAGACTAAAAGTTGACTGTAGAAGGAATAGGGTATTTAACTAATATTTGGGACGACTTTTCAACCGACTTCAAAAATGGTTGGTTTGGAGGATTGTGGGTAAAGAGGCTAGCTGCCCTTTTAACTCTGCCTACCCCTTCGGGGATTACTGAGATGATGTATTGTATGTATGTACTTAGCTATGGGCTGGAGATTCGGAAATATTAAACCTATTTATTTTACAATAAAATTCCACACTTATCTAAGTGCTTGCATCCTTCTTACAGTCAATTTGGGACCCTTCTTCCCATCTTAACCTAATCTCACTCTTATCACTATAGAAATAAGATTCAAAAATGTTCATTTAACAGTAGGAGATTGTGTGGGTAATAAAAATATTATAAAGAGTCATTTGTACAGTTAAAAGCTATGTAAGGGTGATTCGAGTATGTTTTTACTAAGGGCGCAGTAATTATTTAATGGAGAGTAAATTGTTACAAATTTGAAGTGTTGTCTCTTGAGTTTTGTTTTTTTTACTGAGAACTCATTTCTGTCTACGACTTTGCTTAATCGATAGCATTTTAATATTCTCTATACTAATACAATTATAGATATAGGGTAATATGATGTAAAAAAATACATCTAAATCCATAAATAATCATACATCCAAAAAAATAAGGATGTCGGACATAGACAGTTAACAAGCTCGATGGCGCATTCGATAGTGACCCTGCCCCGTGCACCAAGAGTTGTGGGTTCGATCCCCACCCAGGACAAATATTAGTATGATGAATACTTGTGTCTGTTCTGTGACTGGATGTTAATATTGAATATTTAAATATATATTTGTAATACCACTGTTGATTCTGATATCCGTAACACAAGTGCTTAAGCTACTTACCTCGGAGTCAGATCAATGTATGTGATGTAGTATGATATTTATTTATTTATTTATATAGTATGTAAATTTATCGTAAAATATTTACATACAAAAGTTAAAGTGTATTTTAAACAAATATCTTTGGTTTAGCGAGCCTGACTATGACAGCCTTCGTAACCCTTAATTAGAAAACCAGACATTTTGTATGATACATTTTAAGATTATTTATCTAGATAGTGTTGAAACTTAGTACATTTCTTCTTTCAGTCAGGACATTTTAAGCTACTTTCTCAACTTTCAATTCAATTGTTCGAAAATGTCAAAAGTACTATCAATTGAAGTGCTTCTTACGATTTATTTCCCAGTTGATTCTTTATGACGATTTTACGATTTCAACATTGTAACTTAAGTAAAATGTTTGCGGAGAGCTGTTTTGAAAGGTTCTATTACACTCAGAAATTGTATGCGTTTGTTTTATAGAATTGGAGCGGCGGTAGCTCAATGGTAAGGACACGCGCTTCTTTACCGAGGAGTGCGGGTTCAAACCCGGGCACGTACCTCTGGATTTTTCAAATCCATGTACGTATTTATACCACTAGCTCGACGGTGAAGGAAAACATCGTGATGAAACCTGCAAATTCAAACAACTTTGGATTTGTAACCATGACCCAAAAATTGTCCGGTTCCCCTATCTTAGGGTCACGAAGGTCAGATCCGCAGTCGCTTCAATGTAATTACCAGACTAAATCCTGGATCATGGTCTAGGCGGATCCCGTCTAAACACGGGACATAACGCTAGGAAGATGATGTTTTATAGAATTCACATAGGTGTGCACCGAAATACCTAGATTATTAAAAGCATGTTGTTTCATACCTGCTAATTACAAAATATATGTGACGAGTATTCTAGTGAAATCTATACAGATAGATAAAATCATAATAATTTTCCATCTAACCCAGCCCAGTTTTGCTTTTGGCGGAATGTGGTTTAAAAGGCCTTTGACTCTGCCTACCCCTTCGAGGATTGAGCGTTATGCTATGTTTGTATAATCCCGCTAGGGCCAAATGTTTCGTGTGATGAACATGAACATTTATACCCAAGTCATGGATGTTTATAAACGTATTTAAGTTTGTCTATCTGTTACCCAGTATATATTCATAGCACAACATGCAAGCTTAGTTTGAAACTAGGAATTTGGTGTGTAAGTTTGGAGAATAAATTATCTATACTTTACTAATATTGTAAAGCTGAAGAGTTTGTTTGCTTGCTTGAACGCGCTAATCTCAGGAACTACTGGTCCGATTTGAAAAATTGTTTAGTGTTTGATAGCCCATTTGTCGAGGATATACCTAAACATAGTTATATTATAACCATAAGCACGGGTGAATAAGCGAGCACAGCTAGTTATTAACATTTCTTATATACATATAAATATTTTAGGCGTGGCAAATTCTAGTTCTGACAATTTAACATACAAAGCAGACAAAGTTAATAATGCATTTGCAATATTAATAAGAATAACACGAAGAGTCACAAGCAAACGCCAGAATATAAGAATTCTGGATATAAATGTATAATAAATGTCTTAAAATCCATTGCGTTCAATGTAATAAGATTATATTTACCCACTCTTTTGTGCTAAAGGCACACGAGGACCCTTTTACCGGCTAAGTACAGTACTTTGATATGACAATTACATTCTACCCATATTTATGGCAGGCAGAAGGCTAAGAGGCAATTTGAAATGGTTATCTTGTTTCAAGGTTTGATGTAGGTAAATTTGCAGAGCGCGAGAAAGAGTTTTTGGAAAGCTTAATTTTGTCTTATATTGGTCTGGGACTTAAAAATAATGTGCCAATTGTATTCCTTGCCTAGCATGTCGTAAAGGCGATTAATAGTATATCGGGTTTTGGGTGTGTGGTTATGTAAGCGACGAGCTAGCCTCTTGTCACTGCATATTTACAATTTTCCATCTAACCCAGCCAGTTTTATTTTTTTGGCTTAATGTGGTTGATGGGGCTCCTTGCCCCTTTGACTCTGCCTACTCCTTCGGGGATTGCGGTCGTGTTGGTATGAATGTTTGTCTTTTTTGAGATTTTATCAAAAGCAGGTAGCTCGAGGTTCTATTCTACCCATTTCAATGGCATTTACAGTGAGACTTTCAGGTTTTATAAAAAAAACGAAGGTTTGAACGTCAAGGGCTCTCGCTGCAGTAAGTGCTGTTTCGTCTTTACCTAGTGACTCTTTAATGCGCCAAATTCAACACGTACATAACTGCAGGCAAAAGTAGTCATACTTCATATCATATCATGATAATCATACTTCATACTAATATATAAAGAGGAAAGATTTAATTGTTTTTTGAATTGATTTGGCTTCGAACCTACTAAACCGATTTGGAAAATTCTTTCTCTAATGAATACCTACCTTCCCAGCGAGAAACTTAGGCTATATTTGATCCCCACATTCCTACGGGATTGGGAACTACGCAAGTGAAATCGCGGGGCACTGCTAGTAATAAATAAACATAGTATTCATATTTTCACATCGACTCTTAGCCCTCCGACAATCTTCTATACCATATTAAGTCTTGAGAAATTTTATTGCTGAATAAATTGGTTCTTAATGTAAATATTAGTTCAGTTTTAGGGTTTCGCTCAAAATGATGGAAAGAATCACCATCCTCCATCTATCTATCATTATAAGATGCACACATAACATTACGCCCGCAATCCACGAAGGGGTAGGTAGAGTCAAAGGGGCAGCAAGCCCCTTCAACCTCACCATCATCTTCCTAGCGTTATGTCCCGTGCTTAGATGGGGTTCGCCTAGACCACGATCCAGAATTTAGCGAGTCTGGTTTTTATATTGAAGCGACTGCCGATCTTACCTTCGTAATCCTAAGATAGGGGAACTAGACAATTTTTGGAACGTGGTTACAAATCCAAAGTTGTTTAAATTTGCACGTTTCATCTCGATGTTTTTCTTCACCGTCGAGCTAGTGGTATAAATACGTACGTAGATTTGAAAATTCCAGAAGTACGTGCCCGGGTTTGAATCCGCACTCCTCGGTTAAGAGGCGCGTGTCCTTACCATTGAGCTACCACCGCTCTTCAGCCCCTTTAACCTCATTCATGCCAAAAACAAAACTGTGAAAAAGTAGGTTCGTACCATTACTCGCCTTTTACGACATGCTAGATAAGAAACACAGTTCGCACATTCTTTTTAAGTCCCAGACCAACCAGGGGCTTAAAGATGTGATTATTATTAAGCACAATTTCTAGTATCACACTTGCATCAGAGGCGCCTGACTATACTACGTCATAATGCAGTATCTATTAGACCATTTACCGGTTCTTAAAAGGGTGTCCAGAGTCCACGGCGTCAAAGAGTCTTTGTTGGGTGTTAAAATTTCAGTGATTGGACGACAAACATCGTCGGTCTAATTTTGACCTGTTGGGTGGACTGGTCGGTAACAAATATGTGTGTTACTTAAACCATACGTTATAAAAGGTTACTTTTCAACTTAAGGTTATTTTTTGACTGGCTCGATGGCGCATTCATTAGTGACCCTGCCCCATGCGCCAAGAGCTGTCAGTTTAATCCCATCAAAAACAATACTTGTCAAAAAAACCAAGTCTCGCAACTCAGTTGTTCTACGGTAAAAAGTTGTGAGATCCATGTAAATTCGGTCCAAAACCAAGTCGGTTATTAATATATTCAGTCTCTACTTAAGTGACTTTCTGTCTTAATACGTCCAGTCTCTAAGACCACGATCGTGGTCCATAACAATTAAAAATCAATTGTGTCTGGAATCTCCGTACTCGAAGCATTAAGTTGTTACGTAATAATTAACAGCATCTTATAGTTACGCATATCAATATTAAAAATCTTTAACGTTTTATATAAATATATTGAGACTCGGCCATCGCATGAAAACACGTGTAAATTAAATTATTTAGTGCGATGGCCAAGTCAATATATTTATATAAAACATTAAAGATTTTTAATTCAGATCTCCATCTAGGACAACCTTTTTTTTATTTTATATGTAATTGCGGGCAGACGAGCAGACAGTTCACCTGATGGTAAGTGATTACTGTCGCCCATGTACATCTGCAACATTAGGAGTTACAGGTGCGCTGCCGGCCTTTGAGATGAAGCTGCGCTCTCTTTTTGAAGATTTGAATGTCGTATTGGTCCGGAAATACTGCTGGCGACAAAGAATTCCGCAGTTTAGTCGTGCATGGCCAAAAGTTACGAGAAAAGCGCACAGTTGTGGACTGCCAAGCATCAAGGTGATGAGGGTGGGTATTTGAAACTGTGTCTGGGTGTTAAACCTACTAATATTATAAATGCACAATTTTTATGTTTGTTACTCTTTGACGCAAAAATTACTGACTGGATTTTAATGAAACTTTAAAATAATGTAGCTTATACACCCGAATAACATAGGCTATCTTTTATCGACGTACCACACCAATAAAGCTGCGGACATAAGCTAGTATCCAACATTTAAGTATATGTTTGTAATAACTCTGTTGTTTCTGATATTCGTAACACAAGTGCTTAAGCTACTTAACTCGGAGTTAGATCAATGTATGTGATCTAGTCTGATATTTATATATTTATTTACCTCATCATCTTCCTAGCGTTATGTCTCGTGTTTAGACGGGGTCCGCTTAGACCATGATCCAGGATTTAGCAAGTCTGGTAACTACATTGAAGCGACTGCCGGTCTGACCTTCGTAACCCTAATATTGGGGAACCAGACAATTTTTGGATAATGGTTACAAATCCAAAGTTGTTTGATTTTGCAGGTTTCATCACGATGTTTTCCTTTACCGTCGAGCTAGTGGTAAAAATACATAACCTTGAAAAATTCAGAGGTACGTGCCCGGGTTTGAACCCGCACTCCTCGGTTAAAAGGCGCGTGTCCTTACCATTGAGCTACCACCGCTCATATATTTATTTATCTACAAAGTATATATATATTGGCTTCACGTTTTAATGTATAGATTCACTTATAACATCACTCATACTTATTTTCACCTGGCCTGGCCTGGACAGGCATAACCAGTCTGTCTATAATTACATTTTGCTTGTTAAATCCTACTAATAATATTATAAACACGAAAGTTTCTATGGATGGATGGATGTATGGATGTTTGTTACTCTGTCACGCAAAAACTTCAAAATGGATGTTAATGAAACTTCAAAATAATATAGCTCATACACCCGAATAACAATATAGGCTATGTTTTATCGACGTACCACGCGAACAAAGCCGCGGGCAGAAGCTAGTATTGCATAACTTTGTAATAAGCCGCTGATTGTCTATTCCCGTCAAAGAGCCCAAAATACCGCATTCTCGTTACAGCTCTATATTTACTATAGTTATTAGCGTCCGTCCGTCCGTCGGCTCTTTAGCACTTCGTTTGGGCGCGTCTCAATCAACTCCTGCGCAGACGTTACCCAAGTAAACGTTTAGGAAAGTAGACCAACTTTAATAGTATTACATACTAGCGCATATGTTGGTCTGGGACCTGTAACTTATCTATAGGGTGGGAGGAGTTGCAAAACGCCACGGGGCCCATCTGGGGGCCCAGAAGGGGCTTTCAGATTACCGTAAGCACAGGGGTCCCATCCTATGTTACAGCATTGATATCGAACATTGTTGAGCCGCGGGCCCCCCAATCAATGAGTATACCACGGGCCTCAAACGGTCCATGTTGGTCTGAAACTCAAAAATAATGTGTCAACTGTGTTCCTTTCTTAGCATGTCGTAAAAAACTACTGGTGTATTGGGTATTAGCAAGCTAGCCAATTGTCACAATTTTTTTTTATTTTCCATCTAACCCAACTAGATTCAATTTTTGGCTGAATGTGGTTTCGGAAGCAGTTTTCCCCTTGGACAAACATTTGTGTACACACTAGTGTTTGTCCTGGGTGAGTATCGAACACCCAACTCAAGGTGTGAAGGTCAGGGTCAGTACCTACTGAATGTCGACAAACAAAAATACATATAGGTACCTAACTTTTGGTGGGGGACGGGAGGTTAGTCTTAATCCTAACCATATATAACCAGAAGGCAAAAGTCAATCAATAATAAATAATAATCAATTCTCCAGACTGACATACCAATTCCCTAGTTACAAAATAGGTTATGCTTGTGCTATGGATACTAGGCGAACGGATAGACATACTTAAATACGTTTGTAAACATCCATGACTCGAGTACGAATGTCCATGTTCATCACACGTAACAGTTGCCCATAGCGGGAGCCGAATTCGCGACCCTTGGTTTCGTGGCCAGAGTCTCTGACCACTCGCCTAACAGGCCAGTCAAATAATCAATAGTCACGCGATCAATAACCCCTAACTCGAAGAGTCAAAGTAGTGAGTTATCTGAGTCAATTTGACTCATTTTTAAGTTACCCATGTCTAGTTTAAGCCGAAACCATTACCGGAGCCATCTTGGGCCACAGACCGAGATCGAACCCAGATAGCCGCGACAATATGAAAGTCGCGACTAATGTGACATGATTTTCAAATAGTTAAGTCAGATGTTACGAGAATAGAAACCGTAATGCAAGTTGGCTGTGGGCGACCACTAATCCTGAGGGATATAGGATCAAACATATTCCTGTTAGGGATTGCAATTCAGCGGCATTTTTGACTGAATCCAGCATAACTAAAATTATGCTGGACACAGCTAGATTGCTTGATCCAGCATTCCAATCTCTAGTAGCCATTGAAATCCAGCAGTATTGGACCAGCACATGTCGCTGGATCAAGCACAGCTAAAATAATACTGCACCCAACTGAAATTCTGGATCCAGGATTGCAATCCCTAATTCTCATCCTTCTTCCCATGTTAGTCTGGAACGAAAAAATAATGTACCATCTATGTTTCTTACCTAGCATGTCGTAAAAGGCCACTAATGATGTATGAAGTTCTGGATTTGTGATTACGTAGGCGACGAGCTAGCCACTTGTCACAACTTTTTCCCAATTTACCCGTCCGATGTTGGTCTGGGACTAAAGGTTTCTTGCCTAGCATGTCGTAAAAGGCGACTAGTGGTATGTGGGGTTGTGGGTATGTGATTGTGTAGGCGACGAACTAGCCACTTGCCACTACTTTTTCTCAATTTTCTATCTAACGTAACCTATTCTCCCATGTTGGTCTGGGACTTAAAAATAATGAGCCAACTGTGTTTTTTGCCTAGCATGTCGTAAAAGGCGACTAGTGGTATGTGGGGTTGTGGGTATGTGATTGTGTAGGCGACGAGCTAGCCACTTGTCTCTACTTTTTACAATATTCTATCTAACCCAACCCAGTTTTATTATTGGCTCAATGTGCGGGGGCCTGCTGCCCCTTTGACTCTGCCTACCCCTTCGGGGATTATGGGCGTGATGTTATTTATTTATTTTATTTATTCCATCTAACCGAACCAATTTCTTTTTGGCTGAATGTTGTTTATGGTGCTTGTCGCTCTACAGACTCTTCATAACCCTTCGGAGATTATGAACGTGATGCTATGCATGCATTCTCAACTTTATTCATGCTAGCGTTATGTCCTGTTCTTAATAGGGGTCCGCCTTGAACCATAATCCTGGAGAGAGTCTAGTTATTACATTGAAGCAACTGCCTGACTTTTATAATTCTTAAGCAACCAGACAAATCGGAATATGCCTGGATCTCCTAATCCGCTTGTCTATGGAACGTCTTCTCATTCTGACTAGCAACCATTATTTTTTTATTCTTAAGCAGGAGATCCAGACTAATTTAATTAAAAATAAATACCCTAATCTGCTTATTTATGGATCGACGTCTTCTCATACTGACTAGCAACCATAGTTTATGGACTACGGTGACCGCTCATCGTCAGGCCGTAAGCGTTTCAAATTTAGTATCATGTTGGTATGCGACATAAAAATGTACCATTTTCATGGGTATTCATATTGGAAGAGACCAAGCATACCATAAAAGGCTTCTAAGGGTAGTTTGTGATTGTGTTGGCAACGAACTATCTATTTGTCTGTTTTATACACTATTCTCCATCTTAGCCATTTTATTTTTGACAAAAATTATTAATGTAGTATGGTATGGTATACTCCTTGGATGAGATATAGGTACAAATAATATACATGTAATATTCAATATGGTAAAAAAAAACTTTTTTAGTGTCGCTACTAATTTTGGGGCACTGTCTACCCCTCAGATTACAAGCGTGATACTATATTATTTACATACATGTATATATAAAAGGCCCATGGTCAAAACGGACCCTGCCAAGCGTTACCAAGTCGAAAGCATTCCAAGATGGTGGGCACCCCACAAATTCACGATTCAATGCGTCTGCGCAACGAGATTCCAAATTCAAATCAGTCTCCCTCTGTCAGTCGACGCGAGCACGCGTCTCTCAGCATTTACATACTCGTCCCATAGACTAAACATGTACAGAAGGTTTCTTTATGGTATATGGCTTGAGAAACAGCTTTTCTGTAAAGCTGTTTATGACGCATAAGCAGCTTTCGAAATTCATTTGTCATTATTTATGTGATTTAAGTGTAAATACTTGTATCACACGAAAAATTTGGATGGCTGGCTTGTCGCCTACACAATCACAAACCCTATACCGAATGTTAATAGTCGCGGTATTCCTATATACTTTATACAGGATCAACGTACCATAAATAAAAAGCATTTAGTAATTCATCATCAACATCCAAGGGCTATGTCCCGTTCCTAGTCTGGGTCTGCTTTAGACAACGATATTACAAATCAAATCAAATCAGTTTATTTTGCTCGAAAAATGGTACAAAGATGGAAAATTATAAATTAGATCACATTTTTCACCAGTTTTTGGCAGGCAAAACTATAACGTACAAATAGAATCTAAGTAGTTCAAATTAAACATTACTAACAATCACACTACATATAAATTATTATGGCATATTTTGTAACAATTTACGTTGAAGCAACTACTCTCTTAGCTTTTTAACCACAGGCCACAGAAATACTATTTTTAAGCCTATAATCAGGGAACCAAACAAACTGCTCTCCAAAATACAGCGTTCTCCACTGATAAAGGTTAGGTAACAAACTTAGACATCACACAACGCACCCTCCGCAAAAAGACAATCTTTGCCCGTTTTGTATGTAAAATATTTAACATTTATTTCTTTTTTTTTTCTGAATAAAAAGTACCTTTTTCTGCCTAACGACGTCGCTTTTCCATTTTTAGTGGGTTTACTTGCATCGGGGTCGATGACCCTTTCAAATGCAGTTTTCAACCAAGTGGTATGTTTAACATATAGACTTAAATGGTATACTACCAAATGTCAGTTGAAGGATTTTGAGCGTTTCTATTGTTTTACTTAGGGAGATAGTAGCTCAATGACAGATTATATGCTCAATGGTAAAAACATAAATAAATTTAAATAGCGGACTACATCACATACATTGATCTGACTCCGAGGTAAGTAGCATATGCACTTGTGTTTCGGATATCAGAATCAACAGTGGTATTACAACTATATACTTAATATTTATATATTATTATACTTAAATATATATATTAACACACGGATGTTTGTCCTAGGTGTGGATCGAACCCACAATGGCGCATGGGGCAGGGTGACTACTGAATTGCTGAGGTCTAGCGGATGATTCCATAGGAGCACCCGCGAAGCCTCAGTCGGCGTAGAGGATGCATTCCTTAGTTTTAGTGGGTATACCCGGCCACTACCACCGGCTCCTTGGAGTCCCACATAAACATTTCGTTCCCTAGGCCGTAGTGGTATGCGCTATGCATATCTCCGAATAAAAAAAAAAGGGTGACTACTAAATGCGCTATCAAGCCAGTCAAAAGACAGGCACCTTAAATGCAAGAAGTGCCAGTTTAAACGGGGACACTGCCTTTGGATTCAATCTGAGTAAAAAAATTATACGACTCCCTTGACGGTGCGGAACAGCATCGTGAGGTAACCTGGATAATCAAGCAACTATGGATGTGGAAACATAGTCATATTTGTCTGGTCCCCTAGCATCTTATGACTCACTCAGCGCCGCCTAGCACCTCATGACTCAGAAGCATTTTTCTGCACTATGCCGAAATTTAACTTAACTCAAAACAGTTTCAGTAAACTGCGCCTGCGCTCTTGTTTTGACGCAAAGGGGTAGGCACAGTCGAAGGAGGAAGCAGTCAGGTCTTAACACTGCTAAAATAAAACTAGTAGTTCCCGCGGTTCCATCCGCGTTTATGGTTAATGTTATATAGTCTATAGCCTTCCTCGATAAATGGGCTATCTAACACGGACAGATTTTTTTAAATCGGACCAGGAGATCCAGAGATTAGCGCATTCAAGCAAACAAACTCTTTAGCTTTATAATTAATAGTAAGTATACCTTGGTTCGATTAACTCGGTTATCGAACTCGGTTCTCGGTTAACAGCTAGCTCGTCGCTTGCGCAATCTCATACCCAACACCCAATACACTTTTAAGTCGTCTTTTACGATATAGGTACTAGGCGAAGAACATAGTCACATTATTTTTAAGACCCAGACCAACACGGTTCGAAAAGATTTTACTTGACTTCTCGTACTAATAGTAGCACTGTTTAATATAAATAAGGCCGGTGTACTCCATCATACTCTCATATTAAAACGTCTTAAGGGGCCTCTACATGTTGGGCCTGTGCCCCCATGCAAGCCTTCCTAAGGACCGGGAAGGTAAAACTTTCCGTGATATCCACGAGGAGACAACAATAATAATAATGTCTTCCTAGCCGATATCGGTCACGGCGGCCAATCCCAACGAGGATAAGCCAACTGCGCAGGAGATATTATATTATAGTGTGTGTGCGCAAACACAGGTGCACTCTCTGTTCCTTCACTCTCATAGTCCGGTGAGACGGCAATTTGACATGACCGGAGAGAGGTCAGGCGCAGGACCAATGGCTTAACGTGCTTTCTGAGGCACGGGGGGATTATACCGCCAACTTCCTGACTCTGGGCTGTCACTGAGTAATTTCAATATTGAAATACCCAGCCACAATTTTTTTTGGCCTGACTCGGGATTTGAACCCTTTCTTGGTCCTTAGGCGGCGCATGCTACCACTATATAAGGCAGTAGCAGCACTGTTTATTATACGAGTGTATCCTTTATTTTGATGAACACACACACAGTGGACAGATACTCTGCGAATGCATAAGTGATCGTGGAATTTTAAATCTTTCTCTGAGCGTGGGAGTCTGATGTCTATATTTCGATATAGGATATTACTTACTACATTGTTATCACTTGGTATACCATACCAAGTTTGTTATCACTTGGTATACCATAGGTATTTGACTGCCTCGTTAGTCTAGTGGTAGCATGCGCCGCCTAAGGATCGAGAGGTCCCGGGTTAAATTGGAGATCGATCGAAAAATTTGTATAAATAATCCTTTGCTATCACATCTGTAATCCTCGAAGTGGTAGGCAGAGTATAAAAAGCAGTAGGTTTTTTAGGGTTCCGTCCCCAAAGTCGCAATAGGGACCCGTTTTACGGGGCCCTATTACTAAGACTCCGCTGTCCGTCCGTCCGTCCGTCTGTCACCAAGCTGATCTCATAAACCGTGATAGTAAACAGTTAATTTTTTTAAAGATTATGTTTTTCTGTTGCCGCTACAACAAAAAATAATAAGAAAAAATATATATATTTAAGCGGGCTCCCAATCAACAGATATAATTTTTTTTTCCGTTTTAAAGATCGGACGTACGGAACACCTCGTGTGCGTGTCAGACTCCCACTTGGCCGATTTTTTAATTAGGTTAGATTAGATGGTTTTTTTATGTACATAGTCAAGAATTCAACACCCAATACACCATTAGTTTTGATTTTGGCTAAATGTATTTAAAGGGGCTTGCTGTCCCTTTGCCTCTGTCTACCTCTTCGGGAATTATGGCCGTGATGTTATGTATGTACACCATTAGTCGTTTTTTACAACAGCTAAATCTATATAAAAGCTACATTAAGTCTCTACTCATTAGTCACCAAAATACTCGTTAAATATTAAAGCACAAGTTGGGAGCTTAAAGCTCTCAAGTGCTCAAAGCAGACGACACAGATACCTACAAAAATACTTAGTTTATGTTAAGCCATAGTTCCTTAAATGCGATTATCTTAAGAACCTTCGCACAGGAATTACCTATGTAGTTCATTGTGAGACCGGATTTTTCATTTGAATATATATTTAAATGAACAATGCTTGGAGCATTATAAATAGATAGATGTAAATAAATTATATATTATAGATAGATATAAATTAACCGATAAATAAATTACAAATAGAAATAGAAATATTCAAGTAGGCTCCACAAAAGCACTTATGAATAGTCATAATAATACAACAAAATGATTCTACCGCCAGGTTCGGAACGTTGATTCTACCAAGAAGAACCGTCAAGAAACTCGGTAGTTACTCTTTTAAATTGCCATGTATACAATAACAATGCTACTTGATATCTACTTCTAGTAATATATATAATTAGAAGGTCATACACAGATAGTTAATATGTGCATACATACGTTGACTGGCCCGTTAGTCGATTGGCCAGAGACCCTAGCCACGAAACCAAGGGCAAATGTTTCGTGTGATGAACATGGACATTTGTACTCGAGTCATGAATGTTTTTTAAACGCATTTAGGTATGTCTATCCGTTCACCTAGTACCTATTCATTGCACAAGCATATGCTAAGTTTGGAACTAGGGAATAGGTGTGTCAGCCTGGAGAATTTATTATTTATTTTTTATTACATAAGCTCGCAATCCCCGATCAAAAACTTAGTTGCGTTATATGGAAAATTATGAAAAGGCACCAAATTCATAGCTCAGCACTGCACACCAACAAAGGACAAATTGTAAGATCCCTGAATTTCTATCGGAAATTGTACTTTTGAAATAGACAGCATCTGCTTTTTTAGTTTTAAGTCCCTTTATTAGCGGTGGTGCGCTTAAACCATGATTCTGGATGTAGCAAGTCTGGTTACTATATTGAAGAGATTACCTATTCAGATAGGTAACAATGGGGAAACAGAAAGAATGGCTCATAATTACATATTGAAAACTCCTCTATTAGTCGCTTTTTTTTTTTAATTCTTCAGACTGACACACCAATTCCCTAGTCCCAAACTAAGCATATATATAAGCTTGTGCTATGGATACTAGGTGAACGGATAGACATACTTAAATACGTTTATAAACATCCATGACTCGAGTATGAATATCCATGTTCATCACACGAAATATTTGCCCCTAGCGGGATTTGAATCCGCGACCCTTGGTTTCGTGGCCAGGGTCTCTGACCACTCGACCAACGGGCCAGTCAGCTTTTATGACATGCTACTCAAGAAACACAGTTGGTATCTATTTAAATTTAAAAAAATCGCCTTATCGAAACCACACCTACTTTCTTTGAATCACAAACCATCTCTTTGCTCCAAATACTGTTATAAATGCACCAGACAAATAAGAAGCGGATGATTCTGTTTACCCCCTTTACCCCCTCCAGCCCCTACAACCCCTCCCAGGCCATACTAATTAGATACGGACAGGTTAAACATCCTTTGAATGCAACTGGGCTCTGCACAATTTTTTACAGCTTACGGGATTCTGCGATAAATATCTTGTTAGGGATTTATTGTCCCGTCTTAGTTGGAACGTTTTGAATATCTTAGAATTGAAAGTCGGTTTTGTAAGCTGCATAGAAAACTGTCTTATTAGTGAATGACTTACTTTTTCTCGGGGTTTCGCGTGCATCTAATCTTGTTTCTCTATACAATTTTTGAACTCCCGTTTCACCCCTTTAGGGGGTGAATTTTGGAAAATCCTTTGTTGGCGAATGGCTTCGTCGTAATAACTATCTGGGTGTCCAGTTTAAATGCAATCTGTTTAGTGGTTTAAGCTATGTGTTGATAGATCAGTCAGTCAGTCAGTAACGGCTGCCTTTTATATAGACTAGCTGTGGTACGCGACTTCGTCTCCGAAACTTTTTTTTTCACAATCAATTAAACTGTTTAGACTTTAAACTAACTTCTTTAACCACTTTCAGCCAAAAATAAAACTGGGCTGGGTTATATGGAGAATTGTAAAAAAGTGTCGTCGTCTACACAATCACACACCCAAAACCCGATATATCATTAGTCGCCTTTTACGACTTGCTAGCCAAGGAACACAGTTGGCACATTCTTCTCAAGTCCCAGGCCGACATGGATATTAAAAAATTGGCCAAGTGCGAGTCGGACTCGCGCACGAAGGGTTCTATACCATTATTTTTACCACATTAAATACTTAACAACTAAATATTGTGTAAATATTTCAAGCGTCTACCTATTGCCGTTATTAATATCGAGCAAAAAACGGCAAATAAAGGTTTGTTGTATGGGAACCCCCGTTAAATATTTATTTTATTCTGTTTTTAGTATTTGTTGTTGTAGCGGCAACAGAAATACATCATTTGTGAAATTTTTAAGTGTCTAGCTATCACGGCTCATGAGATACAGCCTGGTGACTGACAGACAGACAGACAGACAGACAGACAGACTGACAGACAGACTGACAGACTGACAGACAGACAGACAGCAGACATACAGACAAGTAAACAGATAGACAGACGGACAGCGGAGTCTTAGCAATAGGGTCCCGTTTTTACTCTTTGGGTACAGAACCCTAAGAAGATCGTACTTCAACACCTATCAAAACATGTTACCTTATCTCACCACGATGTTGGAAAATGTCTAAAATACGTTAAATACATTAAATACGTTAAATTAATAAGCAACGCATTTGAGCGCTTCACTAAACCCTCGGACGAGCGGTTAATTATTATTATCAAAAATATCTCGCTGATCCCTCTAGTGATGTGCTGTGAGTGACGTCTTATCGATAAAAATGTGCAACATGAAACATGGCTGGCAACGACTGATTATTGGTATTTAACTTAAATTCTGTCTATTTCTGCGGGAATTGTGGTCATGTAAGGTTTTAACAACAAAGAAAGACATTTTTAAGAGTATAAAAATCAATGACAATGGGTTTCAAAATACCAATCCTTCTAATATTTTAATATTCTTCTAATATTATAACCGTCTCATCTCTTACTGTCTGCATTGTTTTCATGCTTAAACCGATGTGATGAAATTTGATATATAAGTTTTTAAAGCAAGGCATATTCCAATATTTATATTCCTTAGTTTTAAATATGTTAGTTTCAAGAGTTTTACATCATTAATTAATTAATGTAATTCAATTATTGTAATTGGCATCTGCCGTTTAATTTGAATTAAAATAAATAAAAAAAAAAAAAAAAAAAAAAAAATCATAAACTTCAATTATTTTTAAGTCTAAATTATTTAAATATTTTATATATAAAAATCAATGCCACTTTTCGTTGTAATTTTATAACTCAAGAACGGGCTCACCTATGCAAACCAAATGTTTAGGCTTTGTTCGGACTCTTTAGTAGATGGTTTATGTGAAGTTTGCACAAAATCGGTAAAGCGGTTCTTCATTTATCACATTTTTAATATATCACTTTATACGTAGCAAAGCACGTACCGGGCCGCTAGTAGTTTATATATTCTAGATTAAAAGGGCCCAAATCCCACGTGATTTTTTAATAATTTTACACAAAAATATTTTCACTTACATGAAATCTTATTAACTAAAATATTTACTTCGAGTAAATAAAATCAGCAATCAGTTAACATGCTACAAGAAAACCACAACTAAACCCACACATTTTTTTTTATCGATAAAAACTCATCGACACCACCCCACCACTACAGACCAGATCGATAGGCAAAGCCGCCAGTTACTACGGCTACAGACGGCCGCCCACCTGGCAGCATCCCCCGACCTTACCCCCCACTAATAAGGTTTAATTTGCAACGGCAACTAGCTCAAACGTTATTGATTTCCAAAATCGTCTTTCGCTGCGTTCCGTCGGCGAGACGACAATGTTTAATGTGTTAATTAACGTATTTAGGGATCCGTACGCAAATGTATAATTTTTTTTTGATACCAAAGCTCTTTGTGCTGTTTACGTACTGAAAATAGCTGATCATTTGATGAGACGCCGAAAATAGCTAATCATTAAGAATCTTCATCATACCTAATGTACATATTTTATTTTTTTTATTTTATTCCAGTTTTTTGAAGGTTTCTAGTTATTTTTACATACATACAGGCCATAGCACTCGCAACATGCTAGGCAAGGAACACAGTTGGCACATTATCTTAAAGTCACAGACCAACATGGGTCTAATACTAAAGTCAAAACATATAAAATTGTTCAACAATGCTTTCTATTAACCTCTATTTACAGAACTATTCAGAGTTCCGCAGACGAATAATTTAAACCGTTCTAATGAGATGGGCCTGTCCTGAACGGAGACCCTTGTGACACCTGTCAAAAATAACGTTCATGATTTTTATTATTTAAACGGATTCATTATGGTCTAGGACCGAACCGAAGTGAATCTTCACCGAGCTAATAATAGAGAGAAATGTATTTTATAATAAATTTTGTTATATTAGAAAATATATTAAAAAAAAGGTTGGCAAAAAAATGGACTGTCTATTTTTAATTATTTAATAAAATTATTTTTAATCGAATGTTGCCTTCGCACTTAAAGAATTAGTTGCATTAAGCCACATACTCCTCGGTTCATCGCACTCCTTGTAATTTCAAATAAATCTAAGCAGTATAAAGTACACTATAAGGCTTATTAGAAAAGGGAACAATTACAATTTTACATTATTACAATTTTATATGGAGCATTTAAAAAATCTTGAAAAACCGAAATGCTTGCGCGATGTAAAATACTGCTAGCGCCATCTATTGATGGCGTTTGGTATTCGTAGCTCCTGCTACTTTCTATTGCTTACGACTGTCATTGCAGTTCTTGATAACTATATAAATGTAAACAATATTTGCTGGTTTACATGAAATAAATGATAATAATAAAAACAAATTGGACACCTCGGTTCAGAGGCGCGTATTCTTACCATTGAGCTCCAAAGAGACGACGCTGCGAACATGACAATCATATTACAAAAAATATCACCTTAATCAACCATTAGTCTTGACCTGACCTCAAATCTTATCTCACCCATCTTGAAATCCGAAAAAGGTACCAAAAGACAAAGGATTCCCCTCATTCTTAAATATTCGAGCGACTATAAGTTTGGAGTGTAGAATGTAAGGATTACAATCAACAATCTAACTCATAATCATCTTCCTAGCGTTATGTCCCGTGCTTAGACGGGGTCCGCTTAGACCATGATCCAGGATTTAGCGAGTCTGGTAATCACATTGAAGCGATTGCCGATCTGACCTTCGTAACCCTAAGATAGGGGAACCAGACAATTTTTGGATCATGGTTACAAATCCAAAGTTGTTTGAATTTGCAGGTTTCATCACGATGTTTTCCCTCACCGTCGAGCTAGTGGTATAAATATGTACATAGATTTTTTAAAATCTAGAGGTACATGCCCGGGTTTGAACCCGCACTCCTCGGTTAAGAGTCGCGTGTCCTTACCATTGAGCTACCACCGCTCTAATCAACAATCTAACTAAAACTTATTATTAAACTAAAGACAATATGCATGACTTTTTTCATTTATTTTTATAAGTCTACTATTACAACAAGCAATCAAATCTGGAAGATTTTTTGTATCTTGATTATTTATTAGGTTATAAAAGTTCAAAGTGGTCCGATGTGACCGATATCTCTGCTTAACCGACTTTGTGCCGTCAATAGCCACGGGCGCCATACAACAAAAAAAACGTTTTTGTGAGAGTGATGGATATATTTGTTAGAAAACTGTTATATCTCGCTGGTCTTTTGATCAATCTTGGTTCTGTTTTCACTCTTACCATTTATTTATTTTGATATATTTCCCGATAAAGCCGTTAAATGGCCGAAATATTTTTAATGCACATTCCCTATTGTTTCCGAAATTAGTAAGTTTTTGAATTAGAGCCCAATTAAAACATTAGTTTCGGTACGACTGGATCAGTTCAACCGGGGTATGACGAATCTCAAAGAATACCGGCGAAATGTAGCGGCTCTTAAGCTACTTCATTTCGTTCGGTGTGAGAGTTCTAGAGACCTATTGTCTAAGTTTAAGTATATATTTAAGTAGATTCTTAGATTCCAAAATCTAAAGGTGAGTGCTTAAGTTTCAATTCATTGTATGCGAGTCTTTAGACTTACTATCTAAACTTACCAATATTATAAAGCTGAAGAGTTTGTTTCTATTTTTGTTTACTTGAACGCGCTAATATTAGAAACTACTGGTCCGATTTGATAAATTCTTTCAGTGTTAGATAGCTTTATTGAGTTAGGCCATATAACATTAAGAAAAAAGTAGGGTGGAACCGCGGGCACAGCTAGTTAAAATATAAGCTCCGCCCTATAAGTCTAGTAGCTCCATCGACTTAATAACTTTTGTCGGACATTTTTATACGGTGTTTGTATTCCTTCCTCCTACACTGCATGAGCAACAAAGACACCTCATGGGGCTGTTATTATAAAGATTTCTTCCTAATTGTTCTTCGGCCACAAAAACTTGCTATTATTGTATTGCTTTCAAATGAAACGCGCACAAGGAGCCTTTGTGATTGCGTTTATAGAGTCCACTGGATGTGACATTTTGTAACTAACTGAATAGGGTAGATCAGTGCTTCTCAAACTTTTTATGCTATGGAATCCTTTTAGGAAGCGGAGTATTTGACGGGACCCTATAATAGCGCGGGCGGCAGTGCGGGGGGGGGGGGGGGGGGGGGGTTGTGTAATAATCGACTTTCTCCCAGGAGTTATGATATTTATGATCAGTACCAACTTTCGTGGAACCCCCAGAAAGGCTTCACGGAACCCCAGGGTTCCGCGGAACACACATCGAGTATAGCTGGGGTAGATGATACCACCAATTATTTGAGAATGTACTTTTATGAACTGTGGAACCCATCGATTCTGTATAGAAATACTGAGCTATGACGTAAGAGCTCAGGGTACCCAACTGACTGACTATTAACTGTTTTCCAATCAATTTGAAAACATGTCTTAATGAAATTGATGAATGATTTAGGGTCTTAAATAATGTGTCTTTTAAATAGAAATATATCTGGGAATTATTTGCGTATGGTGTCATCCCTTTTGCTCAGTCCAATAAGGATAATAAATTTACTAATATTGTGAACTAGCGTCTCGTCCCAGCTACGCACATGTGCACTAATGAAGAAAATTCGATGCAATCTTCCCTTGCCGTAGGGCTATGTAATAAAAAAAATATTATTAAATAACAATCGCAATTCCATGTTGGATTGGTACTTTAAAAAATATCTTAACTGTTTTCTATGCCTAATAGTGTATTGCGTTTGTGACTGTGTAGGCGATTAGCTGGCACTTGTCACAATTTTTCACAGTTTAGCAGTTATTAGTTTTTGGCTAAACATAGTCTATGAAGCTTGCTGCTCCATGGACTACCTACTTCTTGGAGAATTGTGGACGTGTCGATCTATAGACATACATTCTTCAAGGTTCCAGTTTTAATTATGTATGTAAAAATTATAACCTTTAGTAGAAACATAAGCTATATAAACTAATGTATAAACAAACCCTTAAATTCCACGCTGTGTTTCCCTCTCACACAAACTGAACCCTGCTCAGTTGCACTTCGTTAACATTGTCACATCTAGTAAGCCATTTATGTTCACGGCGCAGATGACCGCCCGGTCCAGCGTGGGCGCTGCGTCATTCCGCCACAGATATCATAACGCACAACAAACGCTGTAGAAATGACGACAGGAAAAAAAGGAAAGGCCAGATGTTTTTTGACTAATGAGATATTTATATGAACGGATATACATACATACATAAAGAGTAAGCAGATTTAAAGGGGAAGCAGGCCAGTTTAACTACATTCAGCCAAAAAAAAGCTGGTCTGCGTTAGATGGGAAATTGTAAAAAAGTAGTGACAAGTGGCTAGCTCGTCGCCTACACTATCACATACCCAAAATCCCCATATACCATAAGTTGCGTTTTACGACATGCTAGATAAGAACCACAGTTGACACATTCTTTTTAGGTCCCAGACTAACATGGAACAGGAGGCTGGGTTGGTTGGATTTTTTCTTAAATCTAACATTTTATTTCCAAGACAAAATTATACAATCAACAACTGAATACACAACAAAATATTTTGCAAACAACCAAGCCCGGGGCATACATTAGTAAATTATTTATTGCACATAATCTGTCTATCAAATTGTAAAGCCCTCGCCGGCTGTTGAGAGCTCCGTAACGGAACAATAGCAATTATTATCGAGTGTCCGTGATAGTATCGACATCGATATCGCATATCGATATCAAGCAAGTGCCGCACTACGGGATATGAAGTTAGTATCTGGCGAAAAAAATGTAAAACGGATTTCAGATAATAGATGGATTTTTAAACTTAGTGCGGAATAGGTAATATGCATGAAAAATATTTTAGTAATTTAACGCTTTCATCGGATAATATAACATAACAAAATATCACGCCCACAATCCCCGAAGGGGTAGGCAGAGTCAAAGGGGCAGCATGCCCCTTCAACCACATTCAGCCAAAAATAAAGATGGCCGGGGTTAGATGGAAAATTGTGAAAAAGCAGTGACAACAGCCAACCTGTCGCCCACACAATCACACACCCAAAACCCGATATACCATTAGTCGCATTTTACGACATGCTAGGCAAGAACCACAGTTGGCATATTCTTTTTAAGTCCCACACCAACATGGGACATCGGATAATATCTATTTAAAAACTTGCACCGCCCCGCGTTTTCACCCGCGTTGTTCCCGTTTCCGTTGGAATACGGGAATAAAATATATATATGTTACTCGCTGATAAAGTAGCTTTCTACTGGTGACAGAATTTTTTAAATTGGACTAGTAGTTACGGAGCCTGTTCAATACAAACAAACTATCAAATCCTTCCTCGTTATAACATTAGTATGTATTAGTAGAGATAAAATACAATGAGTAAAGACAAACAAGGTTTATTAAAAAACTGCAACTACATAACATCACGCCCATAATTCCCGAAGGGTTAGGCAGAGTCAAAGGGGCAGCATGCCCATTCAACCACATTCAGCCTAAAACAAAGCCGGGTTAGATGGAAAATTGTGGCGAGATCGTCGCCTACATAATTACATACCCACCCTATATACAATTAATCGCCTTTTACGACGTGCTAGGCAAGAACCACAGTTGGCATATTCTTTTAAAGTCCCAGACCAACATGGGACTACGTTAATCTGGGACTCAAAAATAATGTACTGTCTTTCTTGCCTAATTAAGGTGTTAATATCGAATATTTACGTATATATTGGTTATACCACTGTTAACTCTTTGACAAGTTCGATGGCGCATTTGGTAGTGACCCTGCCCAATGCACCAAGAGTTGTGGGTTCGATCCCCACCCAGTACAAACATTCGTGTAATGAATACTTGAGCTTGTTCTGTGTTGGGGTGTTAGTATCCAATATTTAAGTATATATGTATTTGTAATACCACTGTTGTTTCTGATATCAGAGCAGTGGTAGCTCAATGGTAAGGACACGCGCCTCTTAACCGAGGAGTGCGGTTTCAAACCCGGGCATGATTTATCAAATTTATGTACGTATTTATACCACTAGCTCGACGGTGGGGAAAAACATCGTGATGAAACCTTCAAATACAAACAACTTTGGATTTGTAACCATGATCTAAAAAATGTCTGGTTCCCCTATCTTAGGATTACAAAGGGCAGAGCGGCAGTCGCTTCAATGTTATTACCAGACTCGCTAAACCCTGGATCATAGTCTAAGCGGACCCCGTCTAAACACGGGACGTAACGCTAGGAAGATGATGTTGTTTCTGATATCCGTAACACAAGTGCTTAGGCTTTATTATTTTTTTATATCTTACTAATACAATTTGCGAGATACAATTTCCTTCTACTAGTCAAACAGGCTTAATAATGGAGTTGAATTAGCACCTTGTAAATACAGATCTCTAAAAATCAGCAGATAAGTTACCTTGAAAGATCGTTTCATCGATAAGATATCGACAACATATCGACAGCCGTCATCACTATTTTTTACGTGTAGGCAGATAATGCACTTTTGATTTTAATTTGTTATTCTTTGTACAGATATTACATGTTACAGTTAGTAACAGATTCTAGATAATCTCTTAATGTCTGGGATAAATAAATATCAGACCACATCAAATACATTGATCTGAGTCCGAGGGTTAAGTTTAAGCATTTGTGTCAGGGATATCTGAATTAACAGTGGTATTACAAATATATACTTAAATATTCAATATTAACACCCAGACACAGAACAAACACAAGTATTCATAATACGAATGTTTGTCCTGGGTGGGGATCGAACCCACAACTCTTTGGCGCATGGAGCAGGGTCACTACCGAATAAGCCATTGAGCCAGTTAGTTGGTATGTATCTACAATAATATCGAGACCCAAACCACCATCATCATCTTCCTAGCGTTATGTCCCGTGCTTAGATGGGGTCCGCTTAGACCATGATCCAGGATTTAGCGAGTCTTGCAATTACATTGAAGCGACTGCCGATCTGACCTTCGTAACCCTAAGATAGGGGAACCAGACAATTTTTGGATCATGGTTTACAAATTCAAAGTTGTTTGAATTTGCAGGTTTCATCACGATTTTTTTCCTCACCGCCGAGCTAGTGGTATAAATACGTACATAGATTTGAAAAATCCAGAGGTACGTGCCGGGTTTGAACCCGCACTCATCGGTTAAGAGGCGCGTGTCCTTACTAGTGAGCTACCACCGCTTTAGATCGAGAAACAAACCAACATGTGATAATTTTTATAGACAATATCTACACATTGCCAGTAACATATAAATTATCTACCATCTTAATAGTTTTATTTTGACGGAGCCTAGCCTTGGGCATGGCTTTTTGCTACTTAGCTCGTTTAAGAGAAAACATAATTAACATTTGTGATTATAACCGTTTGTTAGTTGACGATATTTAGGTTAAGCATGGGGCATTGACTCGTTTAACTGACATTACATATTGAAATTCAAATTCAAAATTTCTTTATTCATGTAGGCCTTTAAAAAAGCACTTATAAATCGTCAATTTTACAAAATCTTTAGAGCAATGTGAATCTACCACCGGTTCGGAATGCTGATTCTACCGAAAAGAAACCGGCAAGAAACTCGGTAGTTACTCTTTTCAGCGTCAAAATATACATGAGTAATATAAGTACACTTTTTTTAAATGTTCTTAACCAAATCATACAATCAATGACTGTGGGAGATGACATAATATGATTACAATAAAAGTGTAAGATTAACCAGAGCAGACCAGCCCCCAAAGGTGGCACCTGTGCAAGCATGACGTATGTGACAGCCATCGTTTCACTCAACCATATCAGAGGGAATGTAACGACCCGCCGCATAACGCCACCACCACATAGAAAAGGCATGCTGGTCTGGGACTTCAAAAATGTGCCAACTGAGTTTCTTGCCTAGCATATCGTAAAAGGCGACTAATGGTATATCGGTTTTTGAGTGTATAATTGTGTAGGCGACGAGCTAGCCACTTGTCGCTACTTTTTTTCATTTTTCTGGGGCTGGTTGCTTCTTCGACTATGCCTGCCCCTTGGGGGATTAAGACGTGATGATAATGTATGTACCTATGTCAAAGAGAAGAGGTTAATTCTTCCAAGTTTTGAGGTTTAAGTCTTCAACTTGTATGTTGTTCAATGGTATGGATGGATATACGCCTCTTCTACGGGCAGCGCTGATTTAAACCCGGGCACATATCTCTGGATTTTTGATGTCTAGATACAAATTTATAGGGGTCCATGATCCAGGAGAGCGGTGGTAGCTCAATGGTAAGGACAAGCGCCTCTTAACCGAGAAGTGCGGGTTCAAACCCGGGCACGTACCTCTGGATTTTTCATGTCTACGTACGTATTTATACCACTAGCTCGACGGTGAAGGAAGACATCGTGATGAAACCTGCAAATTCAAACAACTTTGGATTTGTAACCATGATCCAAAAATTGACTGGTTCCCCTATCTTAGGGTTACGAAGGTCAGATCAGCAGTCGCTTCAATGTAATTACCTGACTAGCTAAATCCTGGATCATGGTCTAAGCGGACCCCGTCTAAACTCGGGACATAACGCTAGGAAGATGATGATGATGATCCAGAATTTAGCGAGTCTGAAATTTAATTGATGCGACTGCGAAACAAACCTACATAACCCTTAGATAGGGGAACCTAACAAATTGAATCATGGTTTCAAACCCCAGTTGTACAGCAAAAAATCCTTATATCCTTATTACCAGACTCGCTAAATCCTGGATCATGGTCTAAGCGGACCTTGACTAAGCACGGGACATAACGCTGATGATGATGATTAACGCAAGAAAACCCGCGTGAGAAGCTAGCCCCCATCTAGTCATCATAACCAACATAATCTGTGTGTCACGAACTTTTAAATTGAACCTATTGTCAATATGTTTTCAAGTCTGTACTAGGAAGTTTTTGCTAACATTTATTTTAGGGATCCCTATCAAAATAGATCAGAAACTCTGAGAGTCTCTTGATTTATTGACGGTTTCACCCGCGTAGTTTAACCCGCGCAGTTTAGCCTATGTTACTCGCTGATAAAGTAGCTTTCCATTGGTAAAAGAATTATTCAAATCGGTCCAGTAATTCCGGAGCCTATTGGATACAAACAAACAATCTAATCTTTCCTCTTTATAATATAGTACCTGTAGATAAAGCATTCTTTAATTATCAATATACATACAATATTACAACCAGATGTCTATTTGGAAAAATTGATCTTAATTTAATTTTTCAATTCATATATCATTAATTAATGACATGACATACATTTTGCTTAAAAAGAAATAAAATCATTCATGTTCTACTCTTACCTAATGGCAAGAGTAAAACATTTCATTAATACGTGTAATATAATCACGTATTATATTATAATCACGTATTACTGAAATTATGGTTTGTACTCAAGACATGTAAATAATGAGCGGTGGTAGCTCAATGGTAAGGACACGCGCCTCTTAACGTATCTCTGGATTTTTTAAGTCTATGTACGTATTTATACCACTAGCTCGACGGTGAAGAAAAACATCGTGATGAAACCTGCAAATTCAAACAACTTTGGATTTGTAACCATGATCCAAAAATTGTCTGGTTCCCCTATCTTAGGGTTACGAAGGTCAGATCCGCAGTCGCTTTAATGTAATTACCAGATTCGCTAAATCCTGGATCATAGTCTAAACGGACCCCGTATAAACACGGGACATAACGCTAGGAAGATGTTGACTAAAGACATGTAAATCATAATAATATAGTTTACGAGTACAATATAAAATAAATAGACAATTTCCATCGGGAACTCTAAATGCGCTAGCCCAGCTCGCGCTTGGCAGTTTTTTTACAAGCCAACTTCTACGAATCGTTACCACGATGACAAGTGATCTTTGAAACAATATTAATGTATTGTTACGAACTGTGTGATTAGGCTTTTTAATAAAAAATCAATGAGCGATCGGATATTAAAAAATATTTTCGATAATACGAATCCACCGCAGTAATCTAAATTAAAAGCATGTTTATCTGGGACATGAAGACAATGTGCCAACTGTGTTCCTTGCATGTCGTAAAAGGCGACTAATGGTGTATGGCAGGGATGGCGAACCATTGGCACGCGTGCCATAGGTGGCACGTTATACAAAATGGTGGGCACGTATTTTGTTTGCGATCAAAAATTTATCAACAATGTTTGACAATAACATCCTCATTACATCCACTCCCCAGGCACTTAAAGAACCAATCACATTGACATTTTCGAAGCTTTGGCACATTTGTTTAACAAAGTTCACTACCCCTGGTGTATGGAATGTTGGTAGTGATTGTGTAGGCGACAAGCAAGCTATTTGTCCATACTTGCAATTTTTTATCGGCAACGCGCGGTCTATCTGTTTTTTAATTAAATAAATAAATATCACATAAATAATTAACCGACTAAATCACATACATTGATCTGACTCCGAGCTAAGTAGCTTAAGCACTTGTGTTACGGATATTAGAATCAACATTGGCATTACAAATAAATACTCAAATATTAACACCCAGACCCAAAACAAACACAAGTATTCATCACACGAATGTTTGTCTTGGGTGGGGTTCGAACCCACATGCGCATGGGGTTGGCACTACCGAATGCGCCATTGAGCCAATCAAAAAAATAGCAATAAAGAATTGACTATTGAGTATACTGTGACATAAAAATACTAGGTACCACAGAACACGTTATACGGTACCACATATCTAATACGACGTTATCAGCTACTTAAAGAGCATTATTAATAGTCGCAGTGTCATCGCTTCATATTTTACCGTTTCCTCTAAGAAACACATTAGTTTCTCGTAAAAAAAACCGACAAAATACCGATTTGGAGGGACGTGACTAATGTTACCGATAAATCGTGCTTAACGCCCAGTTTTATATGAATGCGGCATCTTATTTGGCAATCTTGATGTCTTAATTTTACTAATATCTACAGTAATGTCGTAGTATTAGGATATATTTGAAGAATAATATAAAAGGAGCGAAAGGTGTGAGCTAGGATTATGACAAAGAAAGAATGTGGTGTTTGTATATCCCTTTATTAAAGGAAACATGACATTTTGTGTCTTAGAATCACTAATGTATTTTGAAATCTTATCATCTATACACGGACTAGTAAAATAGGAAGGACTCCGCACTGTCATACTGCAGCGTGATGCTACTCTTAAGCATGTGTGAGTGGGATTTTTTGAGCTCATTTGGAGAACATATGTCAATGTGTAATATAAGTTGCGTGTCAAGTTGAAGTTGCGCAGATGACTAAACGTCTAGTAGGCCAGGAGTCCTTATTTTTAGGGTTCCGTGCCCAAAGGGTAAAAACGAAAGCCTATTACTAATTTTACTAGTTCCTGGCCCAATATTAAAACACGAAAGAAAACGCCACCTAATCCATTTACCCTTAAACTTGGAAATCAGACAAAATGCCCGAATAATGGGTATATGTGTCCCGTCTACCCCGGTGGTCCTACCCCATTAACAGGATACAAAAGGGTCTCCGACTCAGTGGGGTTCGATGAAACAATTTTCCCAACTGACCCGTTAATGAGTGTGGACGATACACCCCCAAATTATCTGCATCATGGTAACATATCCCCATATATCTACATTTGAAGGTCCGAGCAATATCTGCTCATAGCTATGTTACCCTCACCATGGAAAAAATAAGATATTAAAACCATAAACTGACTTCTCCCATCCCAAACACTGAGAGATAAGCGCTAAGTAGTGTTGGGCAATTATCTTCAAAGACACTATCGATAATTAGCCCTCACTACTTAGCACAATCTTAAACTTTTCTATCGAAAAGTAAGCATATATCGATTTCAAAACAATCGATTATACCGATTCTATCAATATTATCATTAGCAACAAGACAATTCCAGACTTAATGATATTGTTTCTGAATAAGAATAACATTAGATAATAAACAGAAAAAAGTGTTTATTACTTTTTTATTTTACGGCGTGTACGCATTTTATTACGTGATGAACTATAAATCACTATATAAAATTAAGAAGAGTCATGCTCCGGTGGTTCGGACATGTGGAAAGAATGGATGACGAAAGATTGACTAAACAGATATACAATGCGAAAGTGGAAGGCTGTAGAAGGTGCTCACCTACCACGACCAGATTGGTCGTGTGTTAACAGAAGGTGATTTTAGAAGTCATAAAAACCGTAGAGCTCTTATGAAGAGGTTCATGAATGTTGAAGAGGCGAGTGAGGTGTGTGAGGATCTTGCCATATGGCGTCTGGTTCTCTCTGCCTACCCCGCTAGAGAAGTAGCGTGGAGTTTAGTCCCACTTTTTCCTTCTCATCGATAGACTATCGACAGGTACAGCTACAACACTACTCAAGACCGGTCTCCACGCACTCAGCACGATCTATTAGTGTGAAATATTCGATACATTACAATAAGTTATGCGCGTCCCGGCTCAACCAACACCGCTTTTGAGACTTTTACTTTTAAATAACTTAGCTAAGTGAGGGTAATTCAAAATCTAAATGTCTTTATTTAAACATACATTTAAACTAGCTGATCAGGCAAACGTTGTTCTGTCATCAAGAATAGGATTAATTGTAATATTAGACTTATCTATCTATACTTATAATAAATCTGTAGAGAGGTCAATTCTGTACATGAAATATATTTTCAAAATAACTATCAGGGGTGATTAGTGATCGATACTGATGCCAAAAATGCAATCAGTAAAATTTTTGTCTGTCTGTCTGTCTGTCTGTCTGTATGTTCCTTATAGAAACAAAAACGACGGATTTTAACGAAACTTGGTACAATTATTCTTCATACTCCTGGGCAGGTTATAGTATGCTTTTCATCACGCTACAATCAATAGGAGCAGAGTAGTGAAGGGAAATGTTAGGAAAACGGGAGAAGTTACTCCATTTTTTAAGCTTCCGTCGCGTGTGCTGCCTTAATGGTTAAAGTTACATAGAAATCATGTATGACGGAAATAGTCTTTATAATATTAACCATAAACGCGGGTGACACCGCTGGCACAGCTAGTGAATATTATAAAGCTGATAAGTTTGTTTGATAATTTATTTGTTTAAGTCTACTATAGAACAGGTAATTAAAAAAGTCTACTATAGAACAGGTAATTAAAAGCTCTGGATTTTTTGTTGTATCTTGACCTAGTTATACAAATGTGCAAACTGTTTTTTTCTTAAATAATTATTAATTACTAACATGGATAAAACATTGTTCCTAACCCAATTATACCTAAGTTGTCTGGATGAATAAATAATTATATTATGTTATTTATAAAGATTCAAACTTGTGTCATGTGACGTCAAATGTCACGAACATCATACAACGTGCATAGAATAATCCGTATTCGTGAGAGAGATGGATATATTTATATTTGTTTAAAACTGTTGTATCTGGTTGGTCTTTTGATAAATATTAGTTCTGTTTTCACTTTAAATATTTTATTTTCATATTTTCCGATGAACGCGTTAAAGTTACCAAACTAAGGTAACGCTAAGTTGTAAGTTCCTTTTAAGTTAACACCTACTACACACTTGTACACTTAGTAAGCAAATAAATGTTTGATTTGATTTGATTTGATTTGAAAAATTACTAATATATTTTCATGCATATTCCCTATATTTGATTTGATTTGAAAAATTACTAATATATTTTCATGCATATTCCCTATTACGAAAGATGACGTATTTCACTCGCGCCAAAATGAGGCGAAAATGTTCATATTTCGATCGTTGCACAATCGGAGGGAGATTAATTAACAAATTCAGTCTTCATTAACTGATGAAACCCTTTGATCTAGCCGCCCAGACAGTTCTAATGTATTTTGTTACGGGACACTGTCTACTTAGTAAGCTTTGTAAGCGATGCTAAGATATATTTAGACAAGCTTTTTCCCGTAGCTATGTCTCAGTAATAGTCGGTTTATTATAAACACTATATCATGTCCCTGTAAAATGTATCAGTTTTTCGGGAACACAACGTAACGTATAATTTTTTTTAGGATTTGAAGTTTAACGAGGCAATTGTTGAGTAGTTTAGACGTGTAATTTTTACAGATAGACGGTTACCTTCGTATTAAATTTTGTAAACATCGTTATTTTATATTTTGGTGTCTGACAAGCCGACTTCACGACATGGTTCAAATGCAATGCAAATATGATCTATACACCCCTGTAAAATATGTTGTTGAAAAGAGTAACTACCGAGTTTCTTGCCGGTTTCTTCTCGGTAATAGCAACATTCCGAACCGGTGGTAGATTAATATTATTAGTAGATTTTTCTGTTGAATTGACGATTTATAAGTGTTTGTTTCAAACCTATATAAATAAAGAGTATTTTGACTTTGACTTTGACTTTGACATTATTCAGCCATGACTGGTCATCTCGTAGGGCTGTCGAAGTAATAAATTATCCAATGATTTCTAAACAATATAACTTTATAGAATCACTAGCTGTGCCCGCGATTTTACTCGTGTTTATGGTTTGTTATATAGTCTTCAGCCTCAGATGTGCTATTATTTTAGAAAGCTATCTGAAGCTATAGACGGAAAGAAGTTCTTGAGGTTAGCGCGTTCAAACAAACTCTTCAGCTTTGTAATTAGTAAGTATAGATAGTACAAGAATAATTATATTATTGCGTATTAGATTTATATTATTACGATTGGATTTGAAAGAAATATATTTAATATTTCGTTATTGTTAATGTACACATTTACCATAGTTTTCCCGCTTTTTTATTTACATTCATCAATATAGATTTTCCTATTACTCGTAAAAAGTACATAAATACAATAGTTAAATATAACCAATACATTTTGTAAAGAAAATATTTTACAAGGCCATATGCGATACACAAGCTACGCTTAGCTATATCTTACCAAGTAGACAGGCAGCTCGCGATAGTAAATGGAAAACGAACCAAGTTTTAGGCATCTGGCAATTTTGTAAAAGCGAACCACGCCCGCTTCCGATGGACATGTCTAGTTCAGACGCGCACCTAAGAAAGAGTAGACAGGGCATTGGCGATAAAATGTGTGATTTAATATAAAACTGGATGATAATGTATTTTGTTCAAGGCTCCAGAAAGCGCTAATAATGTTTATATTATTGACTGGCACAGCTAGTACAGACAACAGCACATCAGACTATCCACTTTGGACTTGTACCGCCCTTATGTCGTGGGCATAAGCGCTAATATTGAACTGCAAGTGGGTAACTTGACATGCTGTTGACCGTACAATATACAATTAACTGTTGCAGTTGCAGGGATCGAATTTGCGGTCCTTACATTCGATGCCAAATGTAAACGATTGTAGTACAGGGGCTGTTTTAAGATTAAGTTAATTTTGACATAAGATTAAGAATGTTTAATATAATAAATTTTTCAGACTGGCACACCAATTCCCTAGTTCCAAACTAATCAGCTTGTCCTTGGACACTAGGTGAAATGTTAGACATACTTAAATATGTTTGTAAACATCCATAACTCGAATACAAATGTCCATTTTCATCACACTAAACATTTGCCCCTAGCGAGATTCGAACCCGCGACCCTTGTTTTCGTGGCTAGGGACGTGACCACTCGACCAACGGGCCAGTCAACAATGTGTTAATGTGTGTGTGATGCGTTATTCATACAAAAATGTTTATTTAACGGTAACAAGCGGGATCGCATTAAAAAATTAAGGCAACAGATTATTTTATGATTTACCTAGATTTTTTATCAAAGACCAATTTACGAGAATCATAGCTCTAAATCAATCGCTGACGGCGCGAAATGGCTACTTCCGCCCGCAGCGCAAGATGGCCGCGGCGAGCTTCCGCGTGTCAAGCGTCGAAAAATACAAGCTTTGATCTGTTTTGATGTTTCACCATCGTTTTAGCGGGCACATCGATTGCGTATGGAATGGGGTATTTTACTCAATTTTTTGTATAGTCCGTAAGTTAGATTGTAAAAAAATATTAAATACGTATTTCTTGCTTTATCTACTAGTCGAAATATGACAAAGATACAACGCTTCAAAGATCTGAAATGGGGCGCTTTACGTCACTTGGACGGTAAAATTTTACACACCTAGTGACGACATGCGGTACTTTAACGGGCTGTATCTTCGTCATTTTAAGTTTGCTGAACAACTTTTTTTTTTTCATTTATTTATATTGCAATCTATCTTATCGACATTCAGCAATAGGTTTGCTGAACAAGTAAAAAAAAATACGTAAGCTATATTTTTTTAGACAATTTTTTTTTGAGGAAAATAGCCTATTATATTATTTATAATGAATAATTTTATTGGTTATTTTAATACGGCGTTTTAACTGCTTCTTTAACTCTGCCTACCCCTTCGGAGATTATGGGCGTGAAGATATGTATGTAATAATACGGCGTTTTAAATTCAAAAGTAATTTATTGTTTTTTTTTTATAATTAACTAGCTACGCTGGATAATGTAGCTTTCCAATGGTGAAAGAACTTTTGAAATTGGCACAGTAGTGTTTGAGTTTATTTATTACAAACATACACACACACAAAAATACAAATCTTTCCTCTTTATAATATTAGTAGAGATATACCTAGATAGGGGCGACAGACGACATAATTATGTTGGTCTGGAAAAAATAACGTACCTACCGACTGTGTTCCTAGCCTAGCATGTCGTAAAAGGCGACTAATGGTCAACTGGTTATTTTTATTTTAGGTTTGTGATTATAGAGGAGAGAACTACTCGACTTGATTTAGCGAGTCTGGTTACTACATTGAAGCAACTGTCACCTGACCTTCGTAATCCTAAGATAGGAATCAGACAATTTGTAACATCCATAGACGTTTTTCCTTTACCCATTAGTTCATGGTAGAAATTATTAGATTTTGACAAATTCACAGATTAAATCCTTTAAGATTCCCAACGTAATTTAATTTTCTGAACATTGCGCTAGAAAATAGTTAAAATTTCATAGTGGTCACCCATCTACCTCCCGCCCATAGTGATCGGTGCTTAACATTGAACTGCGATTGCTTAATTGTCGCTTTCAGGGGAGCCTTTATTAAATTATTATCGTACAGACGATACAATGCGTTTGATTGATCGCGAGTCGGCCGTGTGAATGTTCGGGTCAGGTGGGGCTGAGTAAGGGTGCGATGGGATGCGCGACAAAATCGCAACCTCTCGCGATTAGTCGGACGTTTTTGTTGAGGGATTCTCAGAAAACGCGATACTGGAATACTGGGGAAAGATTTACATGATTATATGCTGATGCACGAGAAAATCGCAACGGCGCTTGCGACTTGGTCGGTCGTTGATGTCACAAAGCTTTTGAAGAACGCTTCACTGAGATATTTAAACTAACATTATATATACATATTTATAAAAATAATCCAACTTTTATAATAATAATATGACATAATCCAGATGTAACATAGGCTAATAAAACCCAAATAGTCTTACGGTATTGCGGAACCCAAACAAATTACCTATAATGCACCCGTACGAACTAAGATAGTAAATAAAATAGAACATACATACATACATAACATCACGCCCATAATCCCCGAAGGGGTAGGCACAGTCAAAGGGGCAGCATGCCCCTTCAACCACATTCAGCCAAAAATAAAGCCGGGCTTAGATGGCAAATTGTGAAAAAGAAGTGACAAGCGGCTAACCTGTCGCCTACACAATCACACACCCTAAACTCGATATACCATTAGTTGTCTTTTACGACATGCTAGGCACGAACCACAGTTGGCACATTTTTTTTGTCCCAGACCAACATGGGACAAAAATATAGAACAATGCGATATATATCCTACCTACATGTGGAAAAAGCGTGACATAATGCCAAATACGTATTTCTTAAAAAAAAAGTCGCACGACAATCGCAGATCCGCCCCAGTCGCACCGTGAACAGCGCCTTAGCAATAAGTGAGGCACAAAGCATCGCCACAAAGCAAAGAAGTGTTAAAAGATGGACCGCGTTATGCGATGAATGAGGCGACTGATTGCGTGTTTTGATCGCTTACACCTTTTACAGGACGACATTACGCAACACTGTGGCAGATAGAAGTAGCATTCTGTAAAATAGTTTTTGATAGGTTCTTATAGGAGGAGCGATGGTAGCTCAATGGTAAGGGCACGCGCCTCTTAACCGAGGAGTGCGCGTTCAAACCCGGGCACATACCTCTGGATTTTTCAAGTCTATGTACGTATTTATACCACTATCTCGACGGTGAAGGAAAAACATCGTGATGAAACCTGCAAATTTGGATTTGTAACCATGATCCAAAAATTGTCTGGTTCCCCTATCTTAGGGTTACGAAGGTCAGATCGGTAGTCGCTTCAATGTTATTACCAGACTCGCTAAATCCTGGATCATGGTATAAGCGGACCCCGTTTAAGCACGGGACATAACGCTAGGAAGATGAAGAGGATGAGGTTCTTATAGTAACTAGACCTTGGCATACGAATTTCAGGGATGGATTCTTGAAATGGTAAGTTACTGCTAAAATTAACATACAAACATAACATCACGCCCACAATCCTCAAAGGGTAAGCAGAGGTAAGCAGAGTCAAAGGGGCAGCAGGCCCCCTCAACCACATTCAGCCAAAAATAAAGCCGGGCTGGGTTATATGGAAAATTGTGAAAAAGTAGTAACAAGTAGCTAGCTCGTCGCCTACACAATCACACACCCAAAACCCGATATACCATTAGTCGTCTTTTACGACATGCTAGCCAAGAACCATAGTTGGCACATTCTTTTGTAGTCCCAGACCAACATGGACTGCTAAAATTATTTTCCTTTTATGTATGTATATATATGTTAGCGTTTGGTGATGTCAGGAGCCATAATAACCGTAGAGCGTGTATGAACAGGATTATGAATGTTAAAGTAGCCAGTCAGGTGTGTAAGAATCGTGCCATATGGCACTCGCTTCTCTCTGCCTACTCCGCTAGGGAAGTGAAGTTAGATTGCCCGTTATTCGAGTGGTCACTGGCCACGAACTGGAGGGTCGCGGGTTTGAATCCCGCTAGGGGCTAATGTTTCGTGTGATGAACATGGACATTTGTACTCGTATCATGGATGTTTACAAACATATTTGTATGTCTATCCGTTCTAGTATAGTACAGTCCTAGTATCCATAGGACAAGCTTATAGCTTAGTTTGGAACTAGGGAATCAGTGTGTCAGTCTGGAGCATTTATTTTAATTGAATTTTTATTTAATTACTAGCTGGCCCGGCGCACTTCGTAACGCCCCATTCTCAGATTTTCAATAAACATTTTTTTTTTTTAATTTACCGCGCAACTTTTTTATTTTTTTCTTTCATAAGAATCTTCACATGGCAATAACAAACACAAATAAAAAAGAATTAGCGAAATCGGTAAAGCCGTTCTCAAGTTATAGCTTTGGGGTGGACCACCCTTAACATCGTAGGGGTATGAAAAATAGATGTTGGCCGATTCTTAGACCTACCCGATAAGCACACAAAATTTTATCAAAATCGGTTCAGCCGCTTCGGAGGAGTTTGGGAACAAACACCGCGACACGAGAATTTTATATAAGTATTAGAAGATGTTAACATTTGTTTTTAAAGTATTTTTCAGCTTGAACTCTGTTACATGACGTCATCCATCACTAAAAGTACAGCCGGCTACAAACGCAATATCCGCTGCCTTTATGCGCGCACCGCCCACCGCTCCAACACTTTTGAGCCATAATCGAACTCTCTCTTTTGTCTATGCGCCTGATTTATTGGCGCTTTTGTTTATCTGTGGCGGCCAGAGACAATTATGGAGGTGTTGAAATTTTACTTAGCGCCATCTGTTGGGCAATGGTTGTAGTTTTATGGGCTATCTATACTAATGCTTACTGATATTATAAAGCTGAAGGGTATGTTTATTTGTTTGCTTGAACGAGCTAATCTCAGGAACTACTGGTCCGATTTTAATAATTATTTCTGTGTTTGAGAGCCCATTTATCAAGGAAGGCTATAGGCTATATGACATTAATAATAAACGCGGGTGGGACCGCGGTCGGAGTCGGAGTCGGAGTAAAAGACTATTAAATTTTTATAAAAAAAAACCTATAACTTGACATGTGACAGTTTATGTGCAAAAATACAATGCTTCAATAGATTTTGTATGTAAATACGGAAATATGACGGTACGGTCTAAGAAACTCAATTTACTAACTGCTAATGTTATAAATTGGGAAATGTATAAATTACTAGCAGCGCTCTGTGGTTTCACCCGCATAGTTCCCGTTCCTGTAGGAATATAGGGATAAAATATAGGCTTTGTTACTTCCAGATAATGTAGCTTTCCAATGGTGAAATAATTTTTGAAATCGGCACAGCAGTTTTTGAGTTTATTCATTACAAACATACACACACACATACACAAAAATACAAATATTTCCTCTTTATAATATTAGTAAAGATATTAGATATTAACGAGGTGGTAACATACACAGAAGAAATACAAGTATTCATCACACGAATGTTTGTCCTGGCTGGGGATCGAACCCACAACTCTTGGCGCAAGGGGCAGGGTCACTACCGAATGCGCCATCAAGCCAGCCAATGGTCATCTGACCATTGAGACTCTTAAATACTGAAATCAGACAAATAATATGGAAGAATCATGGGTCCATAGCTTTCTCAAGGTGCGGAGTTTTTAAAATCCAAAGTTACGTGGTCGGATTTGAACCAACACCACTCCAGTGTAACCGTGTTTGCACTAAGTTTCCACAAACCATTATACGTCATACTTACATACATAACATCACGCCTATAATCCGCTAAGGGGTAGGCAGAGTCGAAGGGACAGCAGGCCCCTTAAACCACATTCAGCCAAAAATAAAACTGGGTAAGATGGAAAATTGTGCAAAAACAGTGACAAGTGGCTAGCTCGTCGCCTACACAAACCATTACAGAGCAATAAATAATTGCGTATTGAGTATCGAGTATTTAAAAGTTTTATACTGTGCCGTTTTTTGTTCAAATGACTAATGATGGTATTAAATAGTCATTAGTGAAACATAATGTTGGAATATTATCCCGAACATCTTCGAACAATGACATGATAGTATATTGAACTGCGTTAGCAAGAAACTTAGTCCCTAAGTGTAGCAAATGTCATTTTCTTACAGAGTATACTCGCGACACAGTGTAGTAGGTTGACAGTGAAACGTGGTGAGGAATTTCTGCGAATAGGTTATATGTATGGCAGGATATTTTGACGTCACAGTCAGCTGATCGTCTGGATGAAAAAGGAGTTTTATCCAGTAAAGATCTTGAATAAAAACGTTTTTTTAAGAAACTTAAAACTAAAATAGCGTCACATCATTTCCCTGGAGGCTTTTTATTCTTGTTCATATTTAAGTTGTTACTTTGGCGTCTGTTTTGCTTTCCTTCGTCTTCAATTTGTATTTTTCTTTTGTCTTATGGACTTATATTCCTATTATAACTTTGAGATACATTTATAATTGCTATTCTGTACGACTTGCGCGTACTATATGCGCATACTTTGCAAAAATTTCAAGTGCCTGCCGTTTAAATAAAAAAATAAATATGTATAAATAAATAAATATCCGACTACATCACATACATTGATCTGACTCTGAGGTAAGTAGCTTAAGCACTTGTGTTACGGATATCAGAAACAACAGTGGTATTACAAATATATACTTAAATATTGGATATTAACACCCAGACACAAAACAAACACAAGTATTCATCATACGAATGTTTGTCCTGGGTGGGAATCGAACCCACAACTCTTGGCGCATGGGGCAGGGTCACTACCGAATGCGCCATCGAGCCAGTAAAATGTTACAGTTCAAAATATACAACCCTGTGACAGAGACACAGACAGATGAAGGTTTATTAAAAGGGTCCTTTTACACCCTTTGGGTACAGGACACCATTAAAATCTGTCGAATGTTTATTAAATTCTTCTTGCAGTTGGTTCACTGGTGTCGGCCGGGCTGTGAACCTGGGTCACGCGCCCCGAGAAATGCGTGATGGATGCCGCGCCGTGTTATTAATGCTGTACTGGGCCGACCTGCGCTACAGGGGGAGACGTGTTGTTGCAACACATTAATAAAATCAATATATAAATACGTGTTGATAAATACGTGTTAATAAATACGTGTTAATAAATACAAATATATGTATATATGTATTTATTATCATATCATCACGGCAAAAATAAACTCAAAACTGAAAAAAAATAAAACATTAAAAACAGGGCTGGGTCAAATACAAAATTGTGAAAAAGCAATGACAATAGCTAGTTCGTCGCCTACACTATCATTACCCAAAACCCAATACACGATTAGTCGTCTTTTACGACCTGCTAGGCAAGGAACTCAGTTGGCACATTCTTTTAAAGTCCCAGACCAACATGGGACTATGTTAATCTGGGACTCAAAAATAATGTACTGTGTTTCTTGCCTAATTAAGGTGTTAATATCGAATATTTACGTATATATTGGTTATACCACTGTTAATTCTGATATCAGTAACACATGCTTAAGCTACTTACCTCGGAGTCAGATCAATGTAGATATGATTAAGGGCTGATTTTCTAATGGTCAGTTAAGAATTAACCGACTGATAAAGTATAAAGTCACCAATTTGCGGATGTCATACGGTATTTTACATATGAAACAGACAATGACATTTTACAATCATCCGCATTGTGATTTATTCGATTGTTATCTTCTTACTGACTTTTGAGAAACAGCTCTTAGGGCTGATTTTTAACCGACTTCAAAAAAAAGGAGGAGGTTCTCAATTCGACTGAATTTTTTTTTTTTTTTTTTTTCAACAGTCAGATAAAAGATAACAATCAAATAAATCACAATCCGCATGATTGTAAAATGTCATTGCCTGTTTTTTAAGTAAACTACCGTATGACATCCGCAAATTGGTGACTTTATACTTTATTAGCCAGTTAATTCTTAACTGACCATTAAAAAATCGGCCCTTAGTCTGATATCAATTTATATGTATTTATTGTTGGTCGCAATTCGATGCTTAATAATTAGATTTTTTTTTTATCATTTATCGAAATATTAGCTTTCTAAACTCCTTCTCCATATAAACTTTAACTGTGCCAAATCTCATACTCCTCCGTCCGCGTTATTCTCATAAAAAGTGGTACAAAGTTTTTGCTTCACGTATTAATTAAAAAAAATAATATAATATGTCAAATCAATATCTCCTCTAGTGTCACCAGGGAAAGCGTTGCATTCCCCTGGGATCCAAAAAATATACACGCACCTGCGTGTCCCGAAACACCCTGTAAGCACCGACGTCGCCAAATGATCTATAATGAAATATCACTCTTGAAACTGTTGTTCCCAGTGAAATATGGCCGCTCGCTGACCCGCCGACGGTGCAGCCATATCGCCAGTATTCGCTGTCTGTCTGTGTGTCACGACTTTTACTATATATATATAAATTATACTTACTATTATAGTTGGTACCTGAGACTTCGTCAAAGTTGAATTTAAGAAAAAACTATACTCCTATAGCAGGATTTGCAGGATTCACGCATTTTGATTATTTGCACGGAAATCTGTTTATTTTTCTATATTAACGAATATAACAAAAATTTCTTTTGTTGCTTCTCATGACATCATCTAGTGAAAGGCCCGTTAAAATCGGTATAGCCATTTTGGAGATTAGATAAAACAAATTCTTTTGCAGACCAAACTCTTTTACACTGCCAAAACATCGACAAGGATATCCGGCTGACCTTCTCAGTTAAAAACCATAAACTAAACAAAGAAATACTCTGCTCTCGGCAACTGCTACCGATTCGTTCCATTCGGCGTGGAAACTCTTGGACCGTGGGGTCCGAGGCCCGCAAACTTTTCCAGGAGCTGTCCGCCCGGCTTATTGAAGCTTCTGGCGACGTGAATGCTGGAAGCTTCCTCGGCCAACGCCTCAGCCTGGCAATTCAAAGAGGCAACGTTGCCAGTATTCTGGGTACCTTGATCGGCGAGGTGGACAACTACCCTTTTTCGTAAATATGTATATAATTACTTCTTTTTAATACCTTTTTAATATTTAACATTTTCAATTTACATGTATCGCTAATAAAGATAAGTATCACGTTAAAAAAAAAACAAAGAAATCTATTTAAGGATCATGGTCATGGTCTAAGCGGGCTCCCACTAAGCACGGGACATAACGCTAGGCAGATGATGATGACTAGTATGTTTTGTCTATTAAAATATTAAAATGAATAGCTGTTCGCCTGTCTCGTTAAAATTCGAGAACAATTAGGCCGATTTTGCTGATTTTAGTTTGAATATATCTGTTATATTGTAGGGAAGATTTGAACGGTGAGAAAATATGGAAACATTGCGAGGAAAATAATAAAAGAAAACGGGGCGTTACGAAGTGCGCCGGGTCAGCTGTTAGATAAATATAGTCTTTGGACTCAAACTAAGCATGTATACTTGTGCTATGGATGAACTAGGTGAACGGATAGACATACTTTAATACGTTTATAAACATCCATGACTCGAGTACACAATGTCTATATTCATCACACGAAACATTTGCCCCTAGTAGGATTCGAATTCGCGATCACAAGTTTCAACAAACAGCCTTTTTCTGCACTATTATTATAAAGTGGAAGAATTGTATGGATTCTCTCTGCCTACCCCGCTAGGGAAGTGGCGTGAAGTTTAGTTAGTTAGTTAGTTATTTGTATGGATGTATGTAACTAATAAACGCAAAAACTACTGGACCGATTTCAAAAATTCTTACACCATTAGAATGCTACATTATCTCTGATTAATATAGGTATAGAATATTTAAAAAAAATTAGGTAAGGTCACGGACTAGTAAAAAAAGAAAGACTCTGCCCCACTAACTAGACATTGAAGCTCCTAAGGTGCTCCAACTTGACACGCAACTTACATCACACATTGATATAATAAGCGCTCCAAATGACAGATATCCGATATATGGTATCCACAAGTATCTCACTTACACATGCATAAACGTGGTTTCACGCTATAGTATGACAGCGTGGAGTCCTTCTTTTTTTACTAGTCCATGGGTTAGGTTAGAACACGGTTAGAAAATAAATGTCGACCAGTGCGAAGCCGGGCGGGCCGCTAGAAATACAAGCCTTTCCATTTTTAATATAATTGTCTGGTTGGTTTATGCAAATATCGTTAAAAACGAGCCTAGTGACTCCTCTAGAGCAGCGTTTCTCAAAGGAGTCCGCAAACCCCTCTGGGGGTTTTTTTTTTCCACAATTTGATTTGAATCGCAGCTATCTTCTGCGATTAGATACAAAATCCAGCTACAATGGTGAGTGTATGTATTGGTTTTATTTATTATATGGTAGACAAATATTAGTTTATTATATTTTATTTATTTTATATATATTATTATTTTATATTTAATGTACATGTCATAATATTGCTATAACATATATGTAAGTATAGTCTTTATTCGATTCGCCATTCGATTATAGGGGGTTCGCGGGAAGATTTAAGTAATGTAGGATACACGACTGACCCGTGCGACACGCTTGTCGGCGGGCGCGCTACTGAACGTACTGACAGATCTGAACCTGGTTCTTCGTCCACTGGAGACTTTAAAGGGGGTACGTGGAGCCATAAGTTTGAGAAACCCTGCTCTAGAGTATAATACAATCTCGCTTCATCTAGGATAATGATCAGATCGAAGCCTAATCCGGCTAGAAAAGGAATATATTTAACCTTTTTTTGTAACATGGTAAATGCAAAGATCCTTTTCACACCACCCGGAGGACGATGAGTGTCTAGGACGTCCAGGTCCCTCGGCACTGGAAGACCTTTCTCTAAGCAAGATGGAATGGCCAGGGGATAAAAGGGGATATAACCCTGATAGGAATAGAATAACCATGCCATACACCCAATAGGGATGATGATTAGAGCATTAAAAAACTATAATTCTATTTAGTCCGTCAGTTAGATTATACAAAAATACTAGACACATATTTTTCGCTTTATCCAGATAACAAAAAATTACAAATATAAAGAGGGTCAAAGTTTTGGAGTGGGGGCTTGCGAAGTCACTTGTAAGTAAAAATTTTACCTGTGACGTCACGCGCAACTTGAATGCATTGTATCATCGTCAATGTTTATTTGACAAATAAATAAAAAAATACGTGTTCGATATTTTTTTATAATCTAACTGACGGAGTGAACAGAATTTTTTAGTCATCTAGCCTATTACCCCCACCGAAACTAAAGCAAGCTTTCAAATTCCACGCTAATTGTAGCAAAGGAAACAAAGACCGAACCATAATCAATTAGTTCCATAGACAATTAAAAAAACCAGTCAAGTGTGAATCGGAATAGGGTAGGACTAGAACTTCAAAGTTCCGTACCGCTGTACTCCTTAAACACTAAATTAACAGTTACCTACGCCAAAAACATTTTTTTGGTAAGATGAAACTAATTGTTTTGAATTGAATTTTGAATTTGAATTTAGAATGACTCAATAATCATCACTAGGGGAACATTTTGTAAAGAATGGAACAAAAATGTTTTTCAACAGTCAGATAAAAGATAACAATCAAATACTTAAATCACAATCCGCATGATTGTAAAATGTCATTGCCTGTTTCTTAAGTAAACTACCGTATGACATCCGCAAATTGGTGACTTTATACTTTATCAGCCAGTTAATTCTTAACTGACCATTAAAAAATCGGCCCTAAATAAATAAATTGTTTAATTGAGTTACAATAAAAAAAAACGACTTTAACATAACGTTCTCAAATTACTAACAAACTGATCATGTATTTGACTAACTAATTATTTAACTTAGGAACTAAATCTCTCATTGCCTGACAGTCTAAACTACCAACTATATGAATAACTGACTGACTCAATCAGTTAGCTATTAGTCAAACTAACTGATTGGCTAATGCTTGTTTGTCATCTTTAGTCATAAAAAAAAGAACGTGCGTAACCCAGCTCAACAATAACGGGAATTTACGAACGGACCCAGAAGCGCAACAATACCTTTAGAGGCCCATGGCAGTTAGTTTCTTTAGTTAAGGTCAATGACAGTAGGTATTCTATTTCAACGCTTGATAATAGAATGGTTCCCCGTAGGTAACGAACCCCCTACGAGGGAGACCTTTGGCCAGTCCTGCCACCTTATATTTCACTGGCTCGATGACGCATTTCGGGAGTGACCCTGCCCCATGCACCAAGAGTTGGGAGTTCGATTCCCAACCAGGACAAATGAATACTTGTGTTTGTTCTGTGTCTGGGTGTTAATATCGAATATTTAAGTATATATTTGTAATACTACTGTTGATTCTGATATCCGTGACACAAGTGCTTACCTCGGAGTCAGATCATGTAGGCATGTGATGTAGTCGGATATTTGTAGTAACGTCATTGAGCGGATCCCTAAAAGCATCGGTCCCGAAAATCGGCGCAAAGCACATTCGCGCACTCCAGTCTTCATCGACCAGCGATCAATTGATGGTCTATCGGATTCATCAATTGCTCGAACCCAGACGTATCGCGACCGTGACCACGAAACGCGACATGGGGCAATGGCGTAGAGAAGCGTCTATGACTGAAATGAAATTGAAATGATATTGTCTTTATTTACGTAGGCTTAAAAAAAGCACTTATAAATCGTCAGAATAAGATCAATATCTACCGGTTCAAAAAGTAGATTCTACCGATAAGAAACCGGCAAGAAACTTGATAGGTACTCTTTTAAAATTCCAAGTCTTAATAACTAATAGTTAGCAGTGCAGGCGAACAGCCTATTCTGGGTCTAACCATATATTCTTATCATTTAAATAGTCTTCTATCTTGTAGTAGCCGTTTTAAAACAAACAATTTTTAATATATAATTTAAACTTATGTACATGTAAATCAATGAGACTTTGAGGTAACATATTAAATATTTTTATACTGATTTAAATACCTACGAACTAACTAATCAGCTAATTGAGTAAGTAGTTTTGACTGACTACGAGATTAACTGACCAATTCACTGATTGAATAACTCTGTCACTGTGCACTGAATAACAAATTTTCTGTCATAATGTCAAAAAGGCTAATCAACTAATGCGGTATTTTACTTTAATTCTTTTTTTATAATCCATAAGTTAGATTATCAAAAAATATTGAATAGGTACTTACGTATTTTTTGCTTTATCTTATACTCAAAAAATTACAAAATTACAGCGCTTCAATAATAAGAAATGGGGCGATTTACGTCACTTGGACGGCAACATTAGTGAAAATAGCTTATTGATCGACTAGTAACTATCTGTTCCGTTAACGGGGCGTAACTATTTGAATAACAAGCTGGCTGACTAACTGTTAATCTATCTGACTAGCTAACTGACTGGCTAACGTATTTATTTATTCACCAGCTTAGCTTTTAATTTTCAAATAATATGGTGTTATTTTATTATCATATTTTTTTCAGAAATCTATGATTTTTTTTTGTAACTTTTGCCGATGAGCGTCCGTCTAATCAAGCCCACAATCTGTGAGTCAAACACGACACAAAAAGCGAACTCCGACAATTAAGAAGTCATCGCGCACAAATCGATTAGCGACGGACGATTTCAACAGCTTTAGGGGTCCGTGGGGAAATAAGAAAACCTCGCGTCTGGATACTGAGACTTTATCAGAACGACAACGAAAAATGGTTTCGGAACAAGCTTTGAAATTGACTTTATACATGTACATTCGTATGTGTAACATATACCATAATGTCCTCCTAACCGATATCGATCACTGCGGCCAATCTCAACGAGGATAAGCCAACTGCGCAGGAGATATGACAAATGTCTCATTTCCTTTCTCAGAGTTCAAACCTCCCTATTACCAAACTCTACCACAATCGCTGGTTTAGACGAGAAGCATACCATAAGAAGACAGCGTTACTTCTTCCATTTATTTCGAATTTGAATTTGAATTTATTTAATACTAGTAAAGCCCCGTTGTCTTTCTCCCGTAGTTCTCGTACCCATAGAAACAACGAAAAAATATAGCCTATAATATTTTTACTCGTTGATAATGTAGCCGAATCGAATGGCTGTCATACGGATGCATAACTATTATATGTAGGTCTGTAGTGAATCTAACAAATTGATTGAATTTTCCACGGAGTGTTTCTGTGGTCTGTGGAATATTCCATACGGAGCCCACAAACCACGCGCCATCTTCACAAACCGAACCCTCCTCCAGTCGGCGTCTACCAAAAGATATTGACAATCAGTCTGTCCGTCCGTCTATACGCTACAAAGCGACTTAACACAATAGTTACTAATCGTCTCATTCTGTGTACAATTACTTATCTACGTATTATTATTAACTAATAGCTCTGTATTGTGTTGATATTTTCTTAGTTCATTCTATCTTAAGAAGAATTAGAAGATATGTAATTGTGAATGCTTTTAGACATACTTATGAAATGGTATGCATTAGATTCATTGTATATTAACTATAGTTCGACTGGCCCATTAGAGACCCTGGCCACGAAACTTAGGGTCGCGGGTTCGAATCCCGCTAGGGCAAATGTTTCGTGTGATGAACATGGACATTTGTACTCGAGTCATGGATGTTTGTAAACGTATTTAAGTATATCTATCTGTTCACCTAGTAGCCATTGTACAAGCATAAGCTTAGTTTGGAACTAGGGAATTGGTGTGTCAGTTTAGAGAATTTATTATTTATTTATTACGGTGTGGAATTTGGTCTGGTATTAACACTACGCGTTTCCAGTAGAATCTCTTTTTTAGAGTTTAACTTATAACTTTTACATACATACATAACATCACGCCCATAATCCCCGAAGGGGTAGGCAGAGTCAAAGGGGTACCAGGCCCCTTTAACCACATTCAGCCAAAAACAAAATTGGGCTGGGTTAGATGGAAAATTGTGGAAAAGTAGTGACAAGTGGCTAGCTTTTCGCCTACACAATCACACACACAAAACCCGATATACCATCAGTCGTCTTTTACGACGTGTTAGACAAGAACCACAGTTGGCACATTCTTTTTAAGTCCCAGACCAACAAGGGACAATGGGCTGGGTCTGGGTGTATTAGATAGAATAGAAAATTGTGAAACTTTTGGCGTACATAATAATAGTTTATTTGTACCTACAGCAATAACTATATTAGACTGCATCACATCACATACATTGATCTAACTCCAAGGGAAGTAGCTTAAGCACTTGTGTTACGGATATCAGAATCAACAGTGGTATATTACAAATATATACTTAAATATTCGATATTAACACCCAGACACAAAACAAACACAAGTATTCATCATACGAATATTTGTCCTGGGTGGGGATCGAACACACAACTCTTGGCGCATGGGGCAGGGTCACTACCGAATGCGCCATCGAGCTTGTCAAATATATATTTGTAATATATATCGATACCTGTGGGCTCAAAGGTCGTAAAGGACATTTGGTCGAAAATGAGTTATATACATAGTTTTTCTCAGAATTTCATTCTGTATCGATCTGTGTATTCCGTTTAGCGAAATTCGCATTTTTTTGTCCTTTACGACCCGCAATTTTTTCCACATTGAACAGGAATCATTCAGTGAATTTGGTGGTAAGTAACATGTAACTATTCATGCAGGTTGTGAATGGTAGTAAAGGCCAGTCAAAAATGTTTTTTAAGTTGTATAGGCAATCATTGTTAACATTGTCCGTTAATTTTGTTCGATGATTAGATTGAAGAATACCAAAATAATTAACATTAATTTAGAAGGTTTTATTTTGTTATTGAAGAACTTTTTGTTGAACGAGAAAAATAATTTATGTACGAATAGAAATAGTTAAGAGTTGACTGATAAAAATACTCTACATGTCACTCACTATTTATAAAAAGAAATATTATGAAAATACTTTTAAAAAGGAAACAAATAAAGGCATTAGGCTACATTATAGGTTTATACCTTTATTAATGTTCTTTTCCATCCAACCCAGGCCACATGTTGGTCTGGGACTTAAAAAGAATATGCCAACTGCGGTTCTTACCTAGCATGTCGTAAAAGGCGACTAATGGTATATCGGGTTTTGGGTGTGTGATTGTGTGGGCGACAGGTTAGCTGCTTGTCACAGCTTTTTCACAATTTTCCATCTAACCCAGCCTGACTTTGTTTTTGGCTGAATGTGGTTGAAGGGGCATGCTGCCCCTTTGACTCTGCCTACCCTTCGGGGATTATGGGCGTGATGTTATGTATGTATGTATGTAATGTGTCTTTATTAACGTTTTTTTTAGGTAAATAATTGTTTTTTTTTAATATTCAGATTACCTATTGCTTTATTTAATTCGTTTTATTTAATATTCAGATATATAAAAAAATGCAAAATATATTCGTGCTAAAATAGTATATAAATAATTACAATAAAAGCTAAATAGTCAATGAAAACTGTAAAAAAAAATATTTTAGCGAGCCTTTACTTCCCAAAAATGTGTAAAGTTGTCCTTTACGCCCCAAGTGATTAACAAGTGTCGAAAAATCAAGGGGGGTAAAGGAAATTTTATTTGTATTTCAGGGGCGTAAAGGAAATTTATCTCCTTTCTTATAGCTCCTGGCTTATTATAGGACACACCTCTATAAAATTCATTGAATTCTAAGCATTTTCTTCCTTGACGTCAAAGTAATAGCTTAAGAAACAAAAAAGTTATATTCAAAAAACGAATTTGGAAACGGTTTTTTGCTTCTCCTGTAAAGTAGCATTTTGTCCTTTACGACCTTTGAGCCCACAGGTATCGATATGTAGATACAATTAGGAAAACTTAAAAACTAAACATAGTAGACTTGGGTGAGTGAGATTCATAAGGAAACCAGATATCGGAAATCTGTCATTTGGAGCGCTTATATCAATGTGTGAAGTAAGTTGCATGTGCTCTAGTTAGTAGCGCGGAGTCTTTCTCTTTTTTACTAGTCTGTGCGACATCTTAATATTCCCAAAGCCTTCAATGAGGGTTTTTAAAAATACAAAAACTGCTAGATGGCACGAGGGGGTCTCGTGGTCTTATCACTGTCACTATTGGCTCCTTGTTGACAGCATGTCGGTTTGGTCTGACAACAACTAACTAATGAGGACGGTCAACAAGACCGCAAGTCACAGTTACGCCATCTTTGGATGTTTTAATCCAAAAAACCCTCATTGGTTAAAGACGGTCCTGCCTATATATTCGTAACCAGCTTCTCCCAAATTCTGAGCTGGTGTCGCGGGGTTGGTGTCACACATATAATTAGCTGTACGCGATGCTGTCAGCCTGAGCTGACAGCGGGGTTTATAGCCGGCGATTGCCGTGCGATATTAATACATACATACATACATATCATGCCTGCAATCCCCGAAGGGGTAGGCAGAATCCAAGGAGCAATGAGCTACTTAAGCAGCATTTAGCCAAAAATCGAGTTTAAAAAATTAATCGTTTAATTTCAGATTTATAATTTTCCATAATATTGTCCGATGTTAGTCTCGGACTTAAAAAGAATGTGCCAACTGTGTTTCTTGCCTAGCATGTCGTAAAAGGCGACTAATGGTATATGGAGTTGTGGGTATGTGATTATGTGGGCGACGAGCTAGCCACTTGTCACTACTTTTTCACAATTTTAACCCAACCCAGTTTTGTTTTTGGCTGAATGTGGTTAAAGCTGCTGCCCCATGATTCTGCCTACCATTTGGGGGATTATGGGCGTGATGTTATGTATGTACGTTTATTGTGAATTCTTTCAGCGAACTAAATTCTATCACAATCAATATGGGCGTGAAGGCAAAACAGACAAACAATATGTCTACTTTAAAGTCTGGGATACGTTACGTCCATAATGTAAAATTTTTTGGTGTACCAAATTTAATTGCCATCGGATATGTAGTTTAGGCTTTAGGTCTGAGCTGCAGCCCGCTTTTCTTTTGAACTACCCATATATTTGCAATCCTCTTGTCCTCCTGTTCAAAGGCAGAGCTGGTGACGCGCGGCTGGCGTCACAGCTGATATAATTAGCTGTATGCGGTGCTGTCAGCGTGAGCTGGCAGTGGGCTTTACATCCAGCGATATTAATTAACATGAGATTTGGTCGAGTGATCAGAGACCCTGTCCACGATACCAAGGATCGCGGGTTCGAATCCCGCTAGGGACAAATGTTTCGTTTGACGAACATGGACATTTGTACTCGAGTCATGGATGTTAATAAACATATTTATGTATCCGTTCACCTAGTATCCATAGGAGAAGCTTTAAGCTTAGTTTGGTACTAGGGAATTGGTGTGTCAGTCTGGGGAATTAATTTTTATATAGATAATTTTTTATATTGGTCTGGGTTTTAAAAATAATCTGCCAACTGTGCCATATCTTAAAAGACGTACTTACTAGGTTCGTCGCTGCTTTTTCCACATATAAATTAACCCATTATTGTTGGTATCTATGTATATAATAATATATAGCAATCAGTAGATAAAAGGATATAAAATAATATCTTTGTAACTAGAGATTGCAATCCAGCGACATTTTTTTACTAAATATAATTAAATAAATAAATAACCGACTACATCACACACATTGATCTGACTCCGAGGGAAGTAGCTTAAGCACTTGTGTTACGGATACCAGAAACAACAGTGGTATTACAAAAATACATAGGTACTTAAACATTCAATATTTTCTTTAAGTATTCTTCATACGAATGTTTGTCCTGAGTAGGGATCGAACCCACAACTCTTGGCGCATGGGGCAGGTTCGCTACCGAATGAGCCATTAAGCCAGTCAATACTGGAACGATTTTTATGACAGAAACGATACTGGAATTAGCATATGACCCTGGATCCATCACAGCTAAAATTGTGCGAGACCCAGCTGGATTACTTGACCCAGCATTCCAATCCTTAGTAGAGGTTATATACATACATAACATCACGCCCACAATCCCCGAAGGGGTAGGCAGAGTCAAAGGGGCAGCATGCCCCTTCAACCACATTCAGCCAAAAAAAAGCCTGGCTGGGTTAGATGGAAAATTGTGAAAAAGCAGTGACAAGCGGGTAACCTGTCTGTTTTGGGTGTGTGATTGTGTACTAGAGGTTGAAGATTGAAATCCAGCGGTATTGCACCAACAAATGTCGCTGTTTCCAGCGCAGCTAAAATTGTGATGAGCCCAGCATGATTGCTGGACCCAGAATTGCAATCCCTAGAAACAACATAACATGCGGACAGACATTTCCCATCTATAATATCAATAACGACATCACGTCTCGTGTAAACGCCTCTGAAGCATCATCCGAACCGAGTTTTGGCGTTAAAATGATTTAGACGAGCGCCGTTCTCTGAAAATTTATGAATGTTGAACCCAAAATAAATGACCAGCCGTATCAGACCCCTGCTCTTTATTACTTAACATAAGAACAGGGTTCATGTTACGTTGGGCATGTAAATTTATCCTTTTTTTCTCCTGTAAATCGTTTACCGAGGTCGTAACGAAATAGGATTGTATTCTTAGTTATTTAGTGGTATTCTAGTGTATTTTTGAGGCAATTACTGTGTGATATTCGAGAGTGAGGAATAGTACCTACATATACCTACTTATAGAAAGAAGTAACTATTCCTCGTGACTTTAGAATTAAGCCAAATATCAATATGGCGGGATTAAGGTTTTCACGGCGATACAGATCCCGTGGGGATATCGAGATAAATAATTCTCATGCTCAAATTACTTTACGAAAAAACAGTTTTCAAGAAACTAAGTACTTACATATTACAAATAACCAAAATACAAAAAAAATATTTTTAATAGCGATTTACATACTTAGTAACCTTACTATTTTCTAGTTATGTTATACTTAATTTCCCATGATTATGCCTGCCATCCCCGAAGGGGTAATAGGAGACCAAAAAGTTATACCTAAATATATTTAAGTATCATCAAATTTAGCTAATAATGAATTCGTAAAAAAGGCTTGCTTGTTGGCTACAAAATCACAGAATCAATTACCCAGTACACAATTAGTCGCCTTTTACTAGATACATGCTAAATATAGAAAATTATTTTTAAGTCGCAGACCAACATCAGAAAAATTTATCTAATAACGCATAGTAATTCAATAAAAAACAGCATCAAATTATAATCTGTGGTTCCCACTTTTCGCGCCACAATTTGACACGTCATCTAAAGATGGCGTCCGAAAATAAACAACAGTCTTTGATGTCCCCGAATCGAATTACAAAAGGTGAAACTTCCCGTTGACACTTTAGAAGGGAAATAAAATAATAAAGTGTGTAATGCAAACTCTTTAGTTTATGGCTTATAAAAAATGGTGGGTATGTTTCGAAATCGTGATTTGTGGCCTGGTTAGATTTTAGAGTTTTGTTTATTTTTAATCTTCAGTCATGTTTTATTTTTGTTCCTAGATGAAGGCCATTTTTTTTTATTCACAATTTTAGGTCTTATTTGGTTTTAGCTGTCGGTTCTTGCTCGTGGTTCTGCCTAAGTATGTTAGAGACACTAACATAAGTTCTGTGATACTTACAAAAATAAGCGATGGCGTTACAAAGTCATCCGTATAATAATTTATTGGTTTGTTATTTTTTACCTCACTGATAAACATTACTCGTTTACAATAATTTCCAAGTGTATCTATTTACCTAGTGCCCTAATACAATAAGGCAATCAATCAAATCAAAAAAACTATTATTCTAATCAGTAAAATATACAAAAACACATCTTTTTAAATTTTATGAATTCAAGAAATCATAAACGTTTTTTTTTTATATTTAGCAGCTAACGCCATCTAGTGACAAAGTAATTAAACACTTAGTCGTTGTAGCATTACAATGAATTCTATTACATGCTTATTTGGTTAGCGAGCACTTTGTTAACACATCAAGAGATGGCGCTTATTTGGACAATGTAAAAAAGTACGAAAATATTTATTTTTACACTTCAATATAATTATACAGCTTGAGTTTATTTATCAATTCATTTTAATAATATTATTAATTGATACATCAAATAATAATAATAATGATTTTTTTTCATAATAGCAAATAATGTTTTATATAATATCGGTCCATTAGTTTTAGCATAATCATTACAAACATACAAATATTAGCGCTTTAAATATTGGTGAAGATAAAACATTAATACTCGCATCATCTATGCTATAGCCAAGGTCAATATGAAGTCAATTAGTAGTATATTATTACTCTGTGATAGTAACTGCCAAAACCAGTTTGCATAAATTGAGGATTTACAGACATATGACGTCATGCGTATGCTAATTTAATGATTGAAATGCTTTAGAAATACAGTACTTATTGCATTTTAAAAATTCGTAGAGTATTAAGAACGTTCAAAAATCGCTCACAATATATGGAACAAATACGAGCGGTGGTACCTCAATTATAAATATCCGACTACTTACATCACATACATTAATCTGACTCCGAGACAAGTGCTTAAACTACTTAGAGCTTAAGCACTTGTGTTACAGATATCAGAAACAACAGTGGTATTACAAATATAAATATACTGAAATATTGGATATTAACACCCAGACACAGAACATACACAAGTATTCATCACACGAATGTTTGTCCTGGGTGATGATCGAACCCACAACTCTAGGCGCATGGGGCAGGGTCACTACCGAACGCGCCATCGAACCAGTCTTCAACCTCAAAGGTAAGAACACGTACCTCCTAAACTTGGAGTCCTGGTTCACACCCGGGCGTACCTCTTGATTTTTCAAATCTATGTTGTCTATGTATTTACCACTAGCTCGGCGATGAGGAAATACAATTTGCCTTGAACCATAAAAATGTGAAACCTACATAACATCACGCCATCATCATCAAGGGGTGGACAGAGTCAAAGCGGCAGCAGGCCCCTTTAACCACATTCAGCCAAAAATAAAACTGGGCTGGGTTAGATAGAAAATTATAAAAAAGTAGTGACCAATGGCTAGCTTAAGTCGCCTTTTACGACGTGATTGGCAAGAACTACAGTTGGCACATTATTTTTAACTCCCAGACCAACATGGGACAAAAGGCTGGGTTAGATGGAGAACTGGATAAAAAAATAGTGACAAGTGGCTAGCTCGTCGCCTACACAATCACATACCTACAATACCATATACCATCAGTCGCCTTTTACGACACGCTAGACAAGGAACACAGTTAGCACTAAGTCCCAGACCAACATGGGATTATAGTGTGAAACCTACACATTAAAATAACTATGAATGTGTAAACATGATCCAATTGCTCATGTTACCCCTATCTATGAGTTATAATAAATCAGTTGCTTCAATGTTTTAGCTAAGGGCGCTAAATCGAAGATCCAAAGATGGCCGACCCCAGCTATGAACGGGACTTACGTCCCATTTATACTAATATTACAAAGTTGAAGAGTTTGTTTGTTTGCTTGAACGCGCTAATCTCAGGAACTACTGGTCTGATTTGAAATATTATTTCAGTGTTAGATAGCTCATTTATAGAAGAAGGCTATAGGATATATAATCTATACTTATAATAAATCTGTAGAGAGGTCAATTCTGTACATAAAATATATTTTCAAAATAACTATCAGGGGGTGATTATTGATCGATACTGATGCCAAAAATGCAATCAATAAATTTTTTGTCTGTCTTTCTGTATGTTCCTTATAGAAACAAAAACTACTCCACGGATTTTAACAAAACTTGGTACAATTATTCTTCATACTCCTGGGCAGGTTAAAGTATACTTTTCTTCACGCTACAATCAATAGGAGCATAGTAGTGAAGGGAAATGTTGGGAAAACGGGAGAAGTTACTCCATTTTTAAGCTTCCGTTGCGTGTGCAGCCTCAATGGTTAAAGTTACATAGAAATCATGTATGACGGAAATAGTCTATATAATATTAACCATAAACGCGGGTGACACCGCTGGCACAGCTAGTATTAACTATAAACGCGGGTGAAACCGCGGGCGCGTTATTGTACATTTTTCACAAAGTTAATTCGTCACAAAAAAATGCATGTGTAAATTCGTCATAATTCTATTTTTGTGCAGTAAAAGTTAAGTTACCGCACTCGTCTTTAGAATTGTGGCGAATTTACAATACTGTGTAAGGTACTTGTGACGAATTAACTTTCAATGTATGGAATGTTTCACATTGTGGCGAATTAACTTTGTGGCGAATGTACAATAACCCCCGCGGGCACAGCTAGTTTTTAACCGACTTCAAAAAAAAGGAGGAGGTTCTCAATTCGACTAATTTTTTTTTTGTATGTATGTTACTCGATATCTCCGAGAATTGTTAAACTATTTTCATAATTCTTTTTTTACTTATATATAGTCCGCAGGTAGAACAAGAAGTCACAAAAACGAAAACGCAGATGTGAATAAGTATCTATACAAATAAATATAATCAACGTGACTTTAATGTTAATAGCAGCTTTTTATATATTAAATATTTGAATTGAATAACTTGAATACATAATTTGAGTCGAAAAAACTTAAAAAAAAATTGATCACGTAGTTTAAGTACTTTTCCTTATATTGGAAAAGATTTTGAGAAAGACAATCGTTTGTCTCTGGTATAGATAAGCTTATCAACAGTTCATACTTACATATATTAATAATCACGTCCGCAATCCCTGTAGTAGTAGACAGAGGTCAAGGAGCGATAAGATCACTTAGCCAAATATAAAATTAATATGAAATTAAATGAAATAATTTATTTCTGCAAGTAGATTCTAACAAATTCTTTTTTTTTTTGCCCTACCAGCACCTCGACGTGAATGGCCTGCTGAGAAGAGGCACCTAAAGAAACTCAACTCAATTTCCAAGCAACACTGCTCGTACCCGGGAGCGGTGGTAGCTCAATGGTAAGGACACGCACTTCTTAACCGAAGAGTGCGAGTTCAAACCCGGCCACGTACCTCTGGATTTTTCAAATCTATTTACGTATTTATACCATTACATCGATGGTGAGGGAAAACATCGTAATGAAACCTGCAAATTCAAATAATTTTGAATTTGTAACCATGATCCAAAAATTGTCTGGTTCCCCTATCTTAGGGTTACGAAGGTCAGATCGGCAGTCGTTTCAATGTAATTACCAGACTCGCTACATCCTGGATCATGGTCTAAGCGGACCCCGTCTAAGCACGGGACATAACGCTAGGAAGATGATGGAACACTGCTCGTACCCCTACTAAGGGCCTCGTACAGCTGTTTGCCGCCCCAGGCCTAAAACAGGCTTAGTCCGCCACTGGTAATCGCTTAAAAAAGAAATAAGCGTACTTGCTTAATGTCCCATGTTGGTCTAGGACTTAAAAAGAATTTCCCAACTGTGTTTCTTGCCTAGCATGTCGTAAAAGGCGACTAATGGTATATGGGGTTTTGGGTATGTAATTGTGTAGGCGACGAGCTAGCCACTTGTCACTACTTTTTCACAATTTTCCATCTAACCCAGCCCAGTATTATTTTTGGCCGAATGTGGTTAAAGAAGCCTGCCCCTTTGACTCTGCCCACCCCTTTGGAGATAATGGGCGTGATGTTATGTGTGTGTGTGCTTAATTCAGAATCATTTACCCCAGCCAAATTTAATTTTTAAGCTTACTGCTCTTTAAACTCTGCGTACTCCTTCGAGGTTTACGGGCGCGATGATACACACTACGAATGTATTGTCCCAACGGACCCCAACTAGGGTCGGGACATAAGACTACGAAAATGAAGATGAAACATATATGTATAAGCATTTGAATTTATTGCGAAACGCCAAGAGGAAAACCAGGCAATGCAATTATTCAAAGCTGTTTGCTCAAATATATTGACACGACCAACTGCGTGTTTCTTGGTATTAACAGAGGTTAACAAACATTGTCTGTAGACAGATATGTGTTGCTGGGATCGTGTAAAATATGACTTACTAGCAGTGCCCAGCGGTTTCACCCGCTTAGTTTCCGTTCCCGTGGGAATACGGGGATAAAAAATAGATTATCTTACTCCCATGCCCCATGTTGGTCTGGGACTTAAAAATAATGTGCTAACTGTGTTCCTTGCCTAGCATGTAAAAGGCGGCTAATGGTATATTGGGTTTGACTGGTCTGGACTGGTCTGCTCTAGTGTGGTCAATTTATGCTTAAATTTTGTAAACATCGTTATTTTATATTTTGGCAAATATGATCTATAAGTACACCCTTGTAAAATATGTTGTTGAAAAGAGTAACTACCGAGTTTCTTGCCGGTTCCTTCTCGGTAGAAGCAACATTCCAAACCGGTGGTAGATTCATATTAGTTAATTTTCCTGTTGAAATGACGATTTATAAGTGTTTGTTTCAAACCTATATAAATGAAAAAAAAAAATCTCTTTATTGCTCAAATAAAGGATATTTTGACTTTGACTTTGACGAATTCAGACAAAAATAAAACTGGGCTAGGTTAGATGGAAAATTATGAAAAAGTAATGACAATTGGCTAGCTCGACGCCTACACAATCACACACCCAAACGATACACCATTAGTCGCCTTTTACGACATGCTAGGCAAAAACCACAGTTGGCATATTCTTTTTAAGTCCCAGACCAACACGGGACAACAGTAACAAGTGGCTAGCTCGTCGCCTACTCAGACACACACCCAAAAGCCTATAAGCTATTAGTAATAGTGTAGATTATAATATTAATAACTATTGTAGATTTTTTATATTAGTGTAGACAACAATAGCGATGTCCGTAGATATATGTTTACGTCAGACTGAAAAAACAAGTTCTAATTATGCTTGTCTAATTGTTAAATTTGTTGGTTGACTAAATAGATCACAAAATAAATTTGTATATGGAAATATTCCTTTTGTCCAGCAAACAGATAATGAATACAGTCGTTATAAATTCGCGTGACTAAATGCTACAAATTTGCGTTAAGTGACGTCAAAGCGCCTTACATAAGAACTTTGATATAACTTCGTAATTTTCCTGTAAAAACTAAAATAAATTAAAAGTAAAATAACTTTTTAAAATCAATATATTATTGAAATGCGCTTAAAAGAATAAAATAAACCTTTTCTTTTAGATATCAGAAACAAGAGTGGTATCACAAATATACTTAAATATTGGATATTAACACCCAGACACAGAACAACCACAAGTATTCATCACACGAATGTTTGTCCTGGGCGCATGGGGCAGGGTCACTACCGAATGCGCCATCGAGCCAGTCAAAAAACAGTAACAAGTGGCTAGCATATCGCCTATGCACATATAGGTATAATCACACACCCTACACACGATATATTAGTCCCATAAGTCGCCTTTCACGACATGCTAGGCAAGGAACACAGTTGGCACATTTTTTTTAAACCAAATTCAAATTCAAATTATTTATTGCATGTCACAGTATAGTAAGTGGTGGTACATTGTAAATAAAGGGTAACCTACATGTGACGCCCTGCAAGGGCATTGCATATATCTCAATTACTAAATTGAAAAATATACATACATACATAACATCACGCCCATAATCCCCGAAGGGGTAGGCAGAGTCAAAGGGGCAGCATGCCCTTCAACCACATTCAGCCAAAAATAAAGCCAGGCTAGATTAGATGGAAAATTGTAAAAAAGCAGTGACTAGCGGCTAACCTGTCGCCTACACAATCACACACCCAAAACCCGATATACCATTAGTCGCCTTTTATGTCATGCTAGGCAAGAACCATAGTTGGCACATTCTTTTTAAGTCCCAGAGCAACATGGGCCAAGTCCCAGACCAACATGGGACAATTGAAAAATATTTTAAAATATTTGTGTATCCAAACCTTAAATATTTACGTTACACATATATTAAGTATATTATCTTTTATATATTACCCATTATTACCATTATATATAATTATAAGAGCTAATCAACTATCATAACTTACTTTATTACCCCTTAGTATAATATCCATTTCAATTATAATAACATTTATTATTTAGGAACATGGAACGTTTAGCAAGCTTTTCTAGAACAGGTCATCATACTATTGAACTTTGTAAAATGTCTAATTCGTAACGTTTTACCGTAACACGTGTCTGCTTTAAATATGAATGGAATCGTTTTAATTTTATCAGTTGTCTTTTTATCAGACGGTGTGAAGTCAAGCAAAATGTCGAAATTCTTGTTTTATTTCTTTATTTTGTTCGTAGCATTTAACTTGTGTTTTGCTAATGGTAAGTATGATGTATTTAACACTCTTTCATAAAATAGAAACTCATAAAGAATGGCGCATTGTGTTCCTTGCCTAGTATGTCGTAAAAGGCGACTAATGTGGTAATGGGTATTGGGCATCTGATTGTGTAGGCGACGAGCTAGCCACTTGTCACTACTTTTTCACAATTTTTCTTCTAACCCAGCCCAGTTTTATTTTTGGCCTAATGTGGTTAAATGGGCTTGCTGCCCCTTTGACTCCTACCCCTATGGGGATTACGGGTATGATATATGTAAAATTATAAAAAAAAACTTCAAATAGGTAACATTATAATAAATATTGAGCTTACATTATTTAGGTACTTAGCTGACGTAAACTTTATCTTTTGACATTTTATTCTTCGTAGTTGTTCCATTTATATTATTAAATTTTATTTTTGAAGACTTCCTCATTCCTTTCTCTGTTTTGATAAATTTTAAATGAAGTGCAAGCTTCTTCTTTTTCTTAATTATTTTTCTATTAGTTCTACTGTTTTTCAGTAAGTACTGGAAGTTAATTCAGCTGTGGGCTTATTTTTCACATTACTTTTCTTGATAACTGTATTTATGCAAGGAATAAAGCAATTATAAATAATCAATATACAAAAAAGAGAAGAAACAATACTGCCACCGGTTCGGAAATTAGATTCAATCAAAAAACCGGCAAGAAACTCGATAGTTACTCTTTTAAATGTCAAATATACAATTTATAAATAAGAATGTGAGTAAGATACGTACGCCCATAATCCTCGAAGGGGTAGGTAGAGTCAAAGGGGTAGCAGCCCACCCCAACTACATTCAGCCAAATTTAAAACTGGGTTAGGTTAGATGGAAAATTGTAAAAAGTTGTGACAAGTGGCTAGCTTGTCGCCTACACAATCACACACCCGAAACCCGATATACCATTAGTCACCTTTTACGACATGCTAGACAAGAAACACAGTTGGCACATTATTTTTAAGTTCCAGACCAACATGGGACAATGGGCTGGGTTAGATCAATACCAATAACAATTATCCTCAAACATTTTTTTTGTCAGTAAGTTAGATGATCAAAAAATATTGAATACGTAAATATATTTTGCTTTGTATGATACTCGACAAGTGACAAAGATACAGCGCATCAAAGATCTGAAATTTAGCGCTTTACGTCACTTGGACGGTAAAATTTTACACACCTAGTGACGTCACGCGGTACTTTAACGCGCTGTATCTTCATAATTTTTAGTTTGTTAAGCAATATTTTTTGTTATCTCAATACCATAAATCTACAACTGCTTGTAAATTCTCATATACCTAAAATTAATGAAATGAAATGAAATGAAATTGTCTTTATTTACGTAGGCTTAAAAAAAGCACTTATAAATCGTCAGAATAAGATCAATATCTACCGGTTCATAAGTAGATTCTACCGAGAAGAAACCGGCAAGAAACTCGATAGGTACTCTTTTAAAATGCCAAGTCTATTATTACAATTTATACGTGAATGTAAATTTACAGTGCAGGCGAACAGCCTATTCTGGGTCTAACCATATATTCTTATCATTTAAATAGTCTTCTATCTTGTAGTAGCCCTTTTTAATCAAACAATTTTTAACATATAATTTAAACTTATGTACAGGTAAATCAATGAGATTTTGAGGTAACATATTAAATATTTTTATACTTAACCCAATGAAAGAATTACCACTCTTATTAAGTCTGTGATTTGGAACAGCAAGTCTGTGTCTATTTCTAGTATTAAAAGAATGAGTATCTGATTTTTTTGGGAATATCTGAATGTTCTTGTAAACATACATGATACAATCTAAAATGTATTGTGACGCTAGTGTTAAAATATTGATTTCTTTAAACAGTTCTCTGAGTGAATCACATGGTCTGAGGCCGTATATGGCTCTGACGGCCCTCTTCTGCAAAATGAAAATAGTCTTAATATTGGCCGCAGAACCCCACAGCAGCAGACCATATGACATTACACTATGAAAATAACTGAAATATACCAATCTTGCCGTTTCAACATCAGTTAAGTATTTTATTTTCCTGACTGCATATGCCGCAGAGCTAAGTCTCCCTGCCAGGGCCGCAATATGAGGAGCCCATTGCAATTTTGAATCCAAGGTGATCCCGAGAAATACAGTAGAATTGACAACTTCAATTGCTTCATTATTTACTATAATGCTCGGGCTCACCTGCCTTACGTTGGGTAATGAAAATTTCAAACATTTGGTTTTTTTAGCATTAAGTAATAAATTATTGACTGTAAACCATTTTAGAACTTCTGAGAGAGCATTATTCACGTCGTCAAAATTTTCTTTGGTTCTATCAATTTTAAAAATTAATGAAGTATCATCTGCAAATAATACTGTCTCACATATGTTATTTGTGTAATAAGGAAGGTCATTTATATAAATTAGGAAGAGCAGAGGTCCCAATATCGAGCCCTGGGGCACTCCCATGGATAGTGGGGCGCCAGAAGAATTAGCTCCATTAATGTTAATTATTTGAAGTCTGTCAACTAAATATGACTTCATAAGACTAAGTGAATTCGTTGAAACACCATAATGCTTTAGCTTCATCAATAAGGTCTGGTGCTCAACGCAATCAAACGCCTTCGATAAATCGCAGAAAATACCGATAGCATCCTTTTTGCTCTCCCAAGCCTCAATCACATGTTTCATAAGTGCCACTCCAGCGTCAGTTGTGGATTTGCCCTTAGTGAATCCATATTGTTTATTATGCAATAATTTATTGAGTGTAAAGTGACGAAGTAGCTGATTAAATATTATCTTTTCAAAAATCTTACTTAGGGCTGGTAAAATAGAAATAGGTCTATAGTTAGACGGGTCACTTTTATCACCTGACTTAAACAATGGAATTACTTTACTATACTTCATTAGATTTGGAAACTGTCCAACGTCAATACATTTATTAAATATATTCGCTAAAGATGGGGCAATAGATTGTATTATGTATTTTAGAATGTCTATTGAGATTCCCCATAAATCTTCAGACTTCTTAAGTTGCAGGTCTTCAAATGTTTTCAAAACTGTAATGTCGTTGATGTGGTAAAAGTTAAATGGAGAGGCACATTCGCCCACATATGTTTCGAGAATGGAATGAGCAACATGTGGGCTAGAATTTAGTGAGCGGGTTGTTGCAATTGGGATATTGGAAAAGTATGATTCGAAAGCATTTGCAACTTCATCATCAGAATTAACATATTTACTATCAACTTTTAAAGAGAACTTGTGAGTATGTGTTTTATTTTTACAAGTCTCTTTATTTATAACAGTCCATGTTGCTTTAATTTTATTATTAGAACTCGCAATCTTGTGCCTAAGATAGTTAGATTTAGCAACTGAACAAATTTTCTTAAACAATTTAGAATAATTCCTGACATACTCAATTACTTCAAGATCTTTCGAATGAGCCTTAATATCATATAGCTCGAATAATCGGCGTCTACTTATGTAAATGCCTTTTGTGGCCCAGTCACTGAATTTACTTTTAGAATTATCTATAGTAATTTTTTTTTTGGTAAAAATGCTCTCAAATTCCTTTTCAATAACGTTAAATAAAAGCTTATATGAATCATTCATATCCTTATTTTCAAATTGTAATAATGCGACTTTATTTCCTACATTCTCTCTAAATCTATCCACGCGGTACGCTGTAATCGGCCTGCACATAAAAGTAGATGAAGGGGTGGCTTGACGGTGTTCCATTACAACAGTTTGTCCACTATGATCTGAATTTATAAAATTTAATATTGTTTTGTCAATTACATCACAATTACAAAAAATATTATCAATACAAGTTGCTGTCGTAGGAGTAATCCTAGTAGGTTCATTAAATAATTCCTGTAAATTAAATGTTCGAAATAAATTTAAAAACATTAAAGACATTTGTGACTTTTCTAAAAGATTAATATTAAAGTCTCCGCAAACAACAATTCTTTTATTACAGTTACAAATTTTTTTCAATACCTCTTCCATGGTGGACTCAAAAGTGTGGTAATTCCCTGAAGGGGGCCTGTAAACACAAACAATAATAAACTGCTCGAGCTCTGCACATGACAGTTCAATAACTCGTTCAATTGAAAGTGCGACTATATCTTTACGTTCCTTACATTTTAATAAATTATTTAATAATATCAATGACCCGCCTCTGATAGCCGACTTTCTTGTGAACGAACTAACGACTGTATAGTTGTCAATATTAAACATAAGTTCACTTTGTCTCAACCAATGTTCTGTTAAGCATAATACATGTATATTCATCTGATTGAGACACAGTTCAATTTCTAATTCTTTGCCGGAAAAGCCCTGAATATTTTGATGTATGATATTTATAATATTGGACTTTTCTTTTGTCATTGATTTATACAAGCTAGAGATATCCTCTATTGTCTTATGTTGACATTTAAATTATTTGGAACAAATTCCAAAGTCTGTTTACTGCATGTCTGCTCAATAAAAGCAGTGGAGGTAGCCAAATTATTGGCTGAAGATTTAAAAAAATATGATAGCGACTCAGCTATTTGTCTTTTATAATATTTTTTAAGATAGTATTTATCTCTTGTCAGATAAAATTTAAATTTAATATAATTATTTATGTCAATTACATGGAATTTATTACAATAAAATGTCAATGTTCCTAATGACAAATTCAAATTATATCTTAAGTTATTTTCTACTTCTGGCAAACTGTTACTGTAGGGAAATGTAAAAATCACAATATTTTTTACCATCAAGGATTCTAATGTTTGTAAATATTTAGAAAGTTGTATCTTATCCACATTTCCCCTATTACCTACCATAATTACTAATGTGGTGTCTGTATCAAATTTATATTTTATTATCCTATTTATTATTTGATGTAAAGATGCACCTGGTGTGCAATAATTAATTATAGAATATCCCGGCTGATTGAGTAAATGCCCCATGTCTTTCCCTAATTCGTCACTAAACATTACAATTTTATTTAATAGTACTTTTTCTGCAGTGGAACCATTGTCAAAACAAATTGTCATTGGTGAAAGGCTTTGTTGAGTGATGGATGACTCATGCCTCGATGAAGTATCCAAGACCAAGCTGTCATTAATTGAATTAATTTTTTTACAAGGTGAATTTATTAGATCTTTCATCGCTAGCATAAGCTCTCCATACTCATTTCTTAAAGTATTATACTTTTGAGTCATATTATACAATGACTCTTCAAGCTTACACATTTCCATTTCTAATTCTTTAATATCACATTCATACTTAATAGTGTTTTTTTCTAAAAGTAAAGAATACAGGTCTAATTCGTCACCTAATAGCCTTCTTTGTTTAATACATTTTACATTATTATAAATGCATTTCTGTTTTTTTATTAACTTTCTTGTTCTAGTAATAAATCTATTTAATTTTACATATTTTTTATATTTGTTTCTGCTGCATTTAACTATTCCCTCTTCTTTAAGTGTATTATTAACAGAATCATTACAAGTTAAATCTATAGTAACAGTGGGTTGATTGTTACTTGCAACAGAAACCAGGCTGGGTGCACTACCGACTAACTCATCGAACAAGCTTTGGGTTTGGGATATAGCGAGATCCTGTTTTTCAGACTCCAGGTGGGTGATGTGGTGATGAGCCTCTTGTAGCTCGTATTCCAGGACCGACATGCGCTTAAGGCCCTGTTCGTACTCATCACTGCAGTCTCTGAACCCGTTGATGATGCTCTGCAACCTGTCACGCTCATCGACTAATAACTCATTTTGGAAGTGCAACTCAGCCATATCTTTTTTTAATTTATTGTTGCTATTTATGGAGTTCAATAGCTCCACCTCATTGTCATCTCTTTCCCTATCTAGTTGTTCATTCAGCTTTCTGGCTGCCTCTAATTGCTTCAAAGCCTGGTCGAGTTTTTTCGAAATAATATCGAGTTTGTTCTCTTCCTGGCGAGCAGAGACCATGCTACGCGTAGTCATTCGGTTCATGTTTATAGTAGGATGTGATTAAATAAAGACCAAAAAGTTGTTTGAACAACTCGAGGCTAAATCCAGTTGTAAATAACCTCTACAAATATACGATTAGCTGAATTAACAGTGGTCACTGTCAATTCTAACCATACGCGATTATTTTAAAGTAATTGATAAGTTAATAAATAGTACGTTAGGAAATAAATTATACTGAAATAGTAATAAATAAGAGATAACAATGATAATACATACGAAATACAAATGTCAACAAGTCAAAAGTGCACGGTCATTGACCTTGATCGTTCGCCGGTAATACACAACACAATTCACTATTTACGCACAATAATTACAACAGATTTATGATAAATACACTTAGCACTTATTTTACGAGTAAATTAGTGACGAATTTAGGGATTTATAACGTTAATAATAAGTTAAAATATAAAATTTAGTCGGAGCAGTTACAATCAGGTGTTATCGGTAGTGTTGCCACAAGCAAAAAAAAAAAAAAAAAAAAGAAAAAAAAAAAAAAAAAAAAAAAAAAAAAAAAAAAAAAAAAAAAAAAAAAAAAAAAAAAAAAAGAAAAAAATAAACATTTATTATTATTTTAATAACTTTTTTGAGGAAAATATCCTATTTGTACATTATTTTTTAAATCCCAACCAACATGAAATCACATTTATTTATAGTACAGATAACAAATGTCAGATGGCAATCGCTTCAATGTAACAACCAAACTCACTTGATAAGACATGTATCGTATTTTGACATTTCAATTGGTGATATCAACTTTATTTTAAGCAAGTAAGTAATATAATATAATTAATGATACGTCTTATTATATTCAATTCAATATAGAGATCATAGCTTTAGTTATTATTTTATTATCTATATGATGTCATTAATTATAATCATTTCGCGTTAGATACAATCAATTATCTTATGCACTTTGCTTGATTGTTGATGTAACACAAAGGTCAAATTATTTATTACAATGATGATGATGTCATAAAATATACGAGAGAGGTTGATGTCTGTCTACTGTATCTCAAAAACCGGCCAAGTGCGAGTCGGACTCGCGCATGAAAGGTTCCGTACCATTATTGAGCAAAAACCGCTTCAAAATCACATTATTATATATGAGCCCCTTAAGTATTTATTTTATTAGATATAATTTCATTAATTATTTTAAAAGTGAATATACAACTAAATATTCTGTAAATATTACAAGCGCCTACCTGTTGCCGTTATTAATCTCGAGCAAAAACCGGAAAAAAAAAACACGTTTATTGTATGTGAGCCCGCTCTAATATTAATTTTATTCAGTTTTAAGTATTAGTTGTGATAGGAGCAACAAAAATACATCATTTGTAAAAAATTTAAGTGTCTAACTATCACGGTTCATGAGATACAGCCTGGTGACAGACAGACTGATTGACAGCGGAGTCTTAGTAATAGGGTCTCTACTACAGGGTTCTACCCTTTCGGTACGGAACCCTAGAAGCCATAGGTATACAAGGTCAATTTTATGCACACGAAAACCGAAACAGGGCCTAATATTTTCATATATACAATTTGTAACAAACATAACACAAAACATTACGCCCATAATCCCCGAAGGGGTAGGCTGAGTCAAAGAGACAGCAGGCCCCTTTAACCACATTCAGCCAGGAACAAAATTGGGCTGGGTTAGGTGGAAAATTGTGAAAAAGTGGTGACTAGTGGACAGCCTGTCGCCCACAAATTTAAAAAAAATGTGTAAAACCTTTTTTTTTCTTTCTTCTTTCTTTCTAAAAAATATATAATTTTATCTCAAAAAGTCACAAAGTTACAAGCTTTTTGAGATGCCTCGTTGTCTTCAAGCCAGTATAGTTAAATGTTCATTACTGCGTTTGCACATAATACTATATATTTTAAAACAAAGTCCTCCGCCGCGTCTATGATACCCGTCTGTCTGATCGCGATAAGCTCAAAAACTACTGCACCAATTTTCATGCTGTTTTCAAGTACACAATTTCTTAAGTTTTTGTGTACATTGGCTAACGATATTTGTTGGAGCTTTATTTAAACATTTCGTTAATACTATTTGGTCAAAATACAACAATGTATAAAAGCAATCGATTCTGTAGAAACAGTTTTTTGGTTTCGTTTATATTATATTAAAGATAAGGTTCCATAGATAATAAGTTCGTCGCATTGTTACCATAACAAAAAATAAAAAATTTAACTAAAAAAAAAATTTTAACCTTTTAAGATACAAGGAGTTCATTTCTTTTACCCCTTCGGGGAGTACAAGCGTGATATTATTTACGGTATTTTAGTAATTTTACTATTTTCTGTGTTCACAGATTGTTCAAGCAACCTAGATGGAGGGCTATGCTATGGCAATGAGGAAAAGTAAGTGTTTTGATGATGATCCATTGTTTGATTTAGGATGATGAGATACTTGGAGAGGCCCCCCAGAACCTGAGGCCCGGGGCGCACCGGCCCTTGCCTCAGGTTCCTCTTAGTTAACTGACTGACTGGCTCGATGGCGCATTTGGTGGTGACCCTGTCCCTTGCGCCAAGAGTTGTGGGTTTAATCCCCACCCAGGACTAGCACTAGTGTGATGAATACTTGTGTTTCTGTGTCTGGGTGTTAATATCTAATATTTAGGTATATATTTGTAATACCACTGTTGATTCTGATATCCGTAACACAAGTGCTTAAGCTACTTCCCTCGGAGTCAGATCGATGTATGTGATGTAGTATCATTTATTTATTTATTTATTTTCCATCTAACCCAACTCGATTTTTAACTAATCGTGGTTTAAGGAGTCAATTACTAGTAAGACTCCGTCTACCCTTTCGGGGATTGCAAGCGAGATGACACGTATATATTATTTTATGTAAAATTTTTCAGATACGGCTTCGATGTGAGCACCGGACTTTGCAAACAGTTCGTCTATGGTGGATGCGGAGGAAATGACAACCGTTATGACTCTCTGGATCTATGCAAAGCTGCTTGCGGGAACTGAGCTGTCTTCGTGACCATATTATCCCATTCCTCTAAAAAATGTGTTCTACTCACGGACTAGTAAGAATAAAAGGACTCCGCGCCATTAACTAGACATTGAAGCTCCTCAGGTGCTCCAACTTGACACGCAACTTACGTCACACATAGACATAATAGGCGCTCCAAATGATAGATATCCGATATCTGGTATCCATAAGTATCTCACTCACGCATCCATAAACGTGGCTTCACGCTATATTATGTCAACGTGGGGTCCTTCTTTTTTTACTAGTCCGTGCTTGTACTTAAGAAATAAATTGATTTTGATTTTGACTATAGATTTTATTTAACCGTAGAGCGTTTATGAAAAGGATGATGAATGTCATTCTTTGACATTCATCATCGAGTGAGGTGTGTAAGGACCGCAGCAGATGGAGAACGGTTCTCTCTGCCCACTCCGCCAGGGAAATTCAGAGATAAATTATTTAAGATGTTGAGGAGAGTGGGGGAACTCGACAAAAGCACGCTTCTCATGTATGGGGTCAGGGCCGGATCTACCATATGGCTTTTTGGGCTTCAGCCCAGGGCCCCGTGGATTCAAGGACCCCCAGCTAAGTCAAAAATAGACGATAAGGGGCCGTTCAAGTATTACGTAAGCACTATGGGGGGACGGGGGGGTCTTTGCTTTGCTTATTTTGGATGACATGGGGGGTAGGGGAGTCTACTTAGATGATGATTACGTCATCGGTAGTTATTTACTTTTTTACACGATTGGCAACCCTCACATTGTCTTTGCTTGAATAAAATTATAATTATAACATTATAATTATAATACTTAAAAAAAAATACATTAATTGAAAAATGTTTACGTAAGCATGGGGGGAGGGGTAAGAGCTATGCTTACTTTTGCTGACAAGGGGGATGGGGGGGGGGGGTAAATAATTGTAATAAATCTGCTTACGTAATACTTGAACGGCCCCTAATGCGAAAAAGTCCATAATTTTATTAAATTAAACAGATCGTACGGTTTGCAGCTCTGCGAATCCTGCGATTAATCAAACCTATTCAATTCATTTACTTAATTCAAGTCTACATCTTATACTTTGAGCAAATAGCCCAGGGCCCCCTAAACTCTCGGTCCGGCCTGCATGGAGTTCTGGCTCAAACCTCAGTTTCAAATTAAAGTAGGAATAGAGACCACTTGCTCGAGGGTGACCATGAAGGTGTAACCATCATGAATCCAATCCAATTGGTCTGGTTCCCCTATCTAAGGGCTACAAAGGTCTAATAGCTATTTGTTATAATAACCTGATTATACTCTCTGTTCATCTTCCTAGCGTTATGTCCCGTGTTTAGACGGGGTCCGCTTAGACCATGATCCAGGATTTAGCGAGTCTGGTAATCACATTGAAGCGACTGCCGATCTGACCTTCGTAACCCTAAGATAGGGGAACCAGACTATTTTCGGGTCATGGTTACAAATCCAAAGTTGTTTGAATTTGCAGGTTTCATCACGATGTTTTCCTTCACCGTCGAGCTAGTGGTATAAATACGTACATAGACTTGAAAAATCCAGAGGTATGTGCCCGGGTTTGAACCCGCACTCCTCGGTTAAGAGGCGCGTGTCCTTACCATTGAGCTACCACCGCTCTGATTATACTCTCTGTTACCCTTGGTAAATCCAGGAACATAGTCCAAGCACACACCGACTGAGTTCAGGACTTAACGCTAGCTAGAGAAGAGATGGTATTTTTAAAACCGGCCAAGTGCCAGTTGGACTCGCACACGAAGGGTTCCGTACCATGATCTTTTTAACGGCAAAGAGAATCATGTCTGTTGTATGGGCGCCCCCTTAAATATTTATTTTATTCTGTGTTTAGTATTTGTTGTTGTAGCGGCAACAGAAATACATCATCTGAGAAAATTTCAACTGTCTAACTATCACGGTTCATGAGATACAGCCTGGTGACGGACGGACGGACGGACGGATAGCGGAGTCATAGTACTTAATAGGGCCCCGTTTTACCCTTTGGGTACTGAACCCTAAAAAGAGTTCCTACATTATTTCGACTAGCTTTTGCTAAGCATAAAGCTAATTTGTATGATCTGATGATGAAATTAAAAGACACACAGCAGGCAGTACAAAAACCACCTATTTTGGTTAGAAATCATTATATTTTAATCAAAACATACATACATAACATCACGCCCAAAATCAAAGGCAGAGTAAAAGGGGCAGCATGCCCCTTTTAACCACATTCAGCCAAAAATAAAGCCGGGCTGGGTTAGATGGAAAATTGTGAAAAAGCAGTGACAAGCGGCTAACCTTTCGCCTACACAATCATACACCCAAAGGCAAAAACCTAGCATGTCGTAAGAGACTTGGACTAGATGGAAAAGTTGGCATATTCTTTTTTTTTGTCCCAGATCAACATGGGACATATTATTTTAATCCTATATATTTTAATCAAGTATTACAAAAACTAATTAGCATTAAACCTAACGAACTATATCCATTAGTTTTTTTAATGAATATTCCGAGGAGATGTGATCTTTTTATATTATTTAACTACTCAGTTAAATTTCAACACATTAAAATAATACAACAAATTATACCTTTATAATTTCAACACATTATAGATTTGTCACTATGATTCAATTTGTCTGATTCCTCTGTGTAATCAGTCGCTTCAATATATTAACCAGGTCTACTGTAATAACTATCTACGTACATAATGTTATTTTTAGTTTATGTCAAACCTACCTACTTTTTGAAGTCATGATTTTAAGAGATAAATTTAAAGGATTTTAAAAATGAGCAAAAAATATTTTGACATTTCATACAATCAGCTGAAAAAATTTGTGCCATAATATCTTGTGCTTATATCATATAGCTCCAGTAATACGTAAACAAATGACGTCGATCGAACATAGAGAAACGCCATACAATCCTGCATCGCGCTGACGAAGTTATTCTCGTCACTATGTATATATTCAACACATCGCGACGTTTACTTGGGCCTCGGTCTCCGAGCAAGCAACACCTAGCTCGGCGGAAGTTCTTCCACTTTTAATGCGAACGCGTAGTTCGTATAAAAGTAACAAAAAAATTTGCTTATTCCCTAAAATCCTTTAAATCAGTTCCTTAAATTAATAACTGGTTTCGCTTATACTAAAAAAACCTTGTATATATCTACATATGTAGTTTATATAATAAATATAATAATTAGGATGTCCCACCGGACTATGAAAGTGAAAGAATAGTGTGTGCACCTATGTTTGCGGATACTTGTGGACTATAATTTCTCAAACGCAGGTGGCTAATCCTCGTTGAGATTGGCCGCCGTGACTGATTTCAGTTAAGAGGACATTAGTTTATAAGGAAGCTGTATGCTGTTCGTTCTTCTAGAGGCAGAATCTCTGACAGCGCTTTAATGTGGCGAAGCGATTGGCGTTTCCTATACATCCGCCATATATGAACTCCTCACATTTTCCAGTCTCCGAGTTGAAGCCAAAGCTGGAATAAAAAATGTTACTTGTTAAATGTTAGACCACAAGAACGATGAATTTGTCCCATGTTGGACTAGTGCCTAAAAATAATGTGCCAACTGTGTACCTTGCCTAGCATGTCGTAAAAAGCGTCTAATGGTATAAGCGGTGTTGGGTATGTGATTATGAAGGCGATGAGCTATCCACTTAGCGCTACATTTCAAAATTTTTTATCGAACCCAAATCTTTTTAATTTTTGGCTAATTCAATTGAAGAAGATCAGATTGGTTGTGTATTAACAGAAGGTTATGTTAGCAGTCATAAAAACCGTAGAGCTTGTAAGTATGAAAGGGATTATGAATGTTAAAGAGGCGAGAGAGGTGTGTAAGGATCGTAAGAAATAGTGACGTCACAAGCCCCCACTTCAAAACTTTGATGCTTTTTATCTTTGTGATTTTTTGTTAATTTGATAAAGCGAAAAATATGTGTTTAGTATTTTTGTATAATCTAACTGACGGACTAAATAGAATTATAGTTTTTTAATGCAGTCATCATCCCTATTGATGGATCAAGCATTGCAATCCTTAGACTCAAACTACCCCTTTGGGGTTGCGGGCGTGATGTTTTACATACATAACTGTTGTCATGGACGACCACTGACATAATGTTAGTTATCAATAAACTCACTTAGCTGAATTATTTACCTAAATTATTCTAACAGAACGTTTCGCAACGAATGCAAATACTAACGTGTAATTAGCTTAAGCAAATAGGTACACACTGCTTGAGCCGACAAATACTATACAATGTATTGTTAGCGGAGTTATATTTAGTTATCAGGTTGATGTGAATGCAATAGGTCAAGATCGCTCGAGTGTAGATAAATAATGTATGACATTGTAATTAAGATAAACTAAAAAATACCCACGACGTCAAAATTGTATTGTAACCAAATATTCAAATAACCGTAAAACTGTTTATCGGGTTTTCTTTCAAGGACGAAATGTCGAACATATTTATATAACATCACGCCCGTAATCCCCGAAGGGAAAGGCAGAGTCATAGTCAAAGCCCTTTCAACCACATACAGCCGGAAATAAAACTGGGCTAAGTTAGATGAAAAGTTGTGAAAAAGTAGTGACAAGTGGCTAGCTCGTCGCCTACACAATCACACACCCAAAACCTAATATACCAATAGTCGCTTTTTACGACATACCTACTAGGAAAGGAACACAGTTGGCGCATTCTTTTTAAGTCCCAGACCAACATGGGTATGTTTGACTTTAAAAATATTCGTATTTCCTAAAATAATTTAATTTCTACCAACCTAGGCAGATAGGCGAAGCAAGGTCCACGAACGATGGGTAGAGAACATCTTTCATCTGAAAGTAATTCACAGCGTAGTCAGATTTGATTTTAACATTAATATTTTTTTTAAGTAAATATTTAAAAAATATCGTACATACATTGATCTGACTGGTAAGTAGCTTAAGCACTTGTGTTACACACATCAGAAACAACAGTGGCATTACAAACATATACTTAAATATTTAATATTATCACCCAGACACTGAACAAACACAAGTATTCATCGTAAGAATATTTGTCCAGGGTGGGGATCGAACCCACAACTCCTGGCGCATGGGGCAGGGTCACTACCGAATGAGCCATCGAGCCAGTCAAAAAATAAAACTTCACCCCACTTCCCTAGCGGGGTAGGCAGAGAGAATGCTATATTGTAAAATTCAAAATACTCACGATCCCCATTTATAGTTGTGATGCAAACCATCAGTAGAAATAATGTCAATCCAATTTTGAGCATTTTTAACCGACTTCAAAAAAAGGAGGTTCTCGATTTGACTGATTTTTTTTTTCGTTCAATTCGATAGAACACTTCCGGTTAGCTATGGAATTCCTCGATCAATGGTATTTGAAGGCTTTGGGTACTATTTTATAGAACTATTATAATTTAAGGAGAAGCTTATTATATACTGTTACCATGAAGATCGAAAATATATCTGACTGGCCCGTTGGTTGAATGGTCAGAGACCCTAGCCACGAAGGGTCGCGGGTTCGAATCCTAGGCAAGTGTTTCGTGTGATGAACATGGACATTTGTACTCGAGTGATAGATGTTTATAAACGTATTTAAGTATGTCAATCCTAGTATCCATAGCACATGCTAATATGTTTAGTTTGGAACTAGGGAATTGGTGTGTCGTTCTGGAGAATTTATTATTTAATTTTATTATTATATGTACATACGTACATAATGTTACCATGCAATCCCCAAGGGGGGGGAGAAGGCCGAGTCTAAGCCAGAGAACAACCTGGACCTGAATAAAATTGAGTTGGACTAGATGGAAAATATACATACATATATACATAACATCACGCCCATAATCCCCGAAGGGGTAGGCAGAGTCCAAGGGACAGCAGGCTTACTTAACCACATTCAGCCATAGGGGTTAGATGGAAAATTGTAAAAAGTATTGACAAGTGGCCAGCTCGTCGCCTACACAATCACATACCCAAAACCCGATATACCATTAGTTGCATTTTACGACATGCTAGGCAAGAACCACAGTTGGCACATTTTTTTAAGTCCCAGACCAACATGAGTGTTAAGATAAACCAATCAATATAAATAATATGATTAAGTTTATATGAAAATTCTTCACTTAGGTATATTATAAATACGAAAGTCAATTTGCATGTCTGTCTATCACAATGAAATGCACAATCTGATAAGTGCCTAATCTCATCACAAACAAGTGCCATAGTCACTTTTTTACTGAAATAATTCTAAAACATTGCAAAAAGTTACCGCCGTTGTCAATATTTATTTATTTATTTATTTATTTATCCAAAAAAGTAAACCAACAGCATATATATATATATATATATATATATATATATATATATATATATATATCACTTGTAACATAAAATAATATGGTCATAAAATTCCTATACTTATGCCTGTTACAGGCGTATACAACATTGAAGGTAACAACATACGTAAACTTAAAATGAAGAACAAAATCTTTAAATAAATTAATAAATAAATAAAATAAATATTAAAAAATAAATTAAATAGGTAATAAAACTTAAAAAACAAAATAATTAGTGAATGCCTGTCCCTTAACACAAATGTTTACTGCATTATCGTAGTCTATTCATTGTCATTGCAAAAGCGATAAAATGCGTGCATTCATTAACAACAATTAACTTTTAAAAACAACTAGAGCACTGACAGCCCAGCGGACTAGAACACAAGTCTCATGTGCAGGTCCCTCTGGGCTCTCTGGGCTCGTGCCCAGGGCCCCTCGATTGAGAGGGCCCCCTAGTGAAGCATTGCACCTGGCTACATAAGGAAACTAACTGTTATATTTACCAATAGAATAATTCAATAAATAAAATAAATAAATATCAGACTACATCACATACATTGATCTGACTCCGTGATAAGTAGCTTAAGCACTTGTGTTACGGATATCAGAATCAACAGTATTACAAATAGGTATATACTTAAATATTGGATATTAACACCCAGACACAGAACAAACACAAGTTTTCATCATACGAATGTTTGTCCTGGGTGGGGATCGAACCCACAACTCCTGGCGCATGGGGCAGGGTCACTACAAAATGCGCCATCGAGTCAAGTAAAAAAAAATAGGTAGATAAATAAAATGTTGTTAAAGGGGCCTACTGCCCTTTTGACTCTGCCTACCCCTTCAGGGATAATGGGCGTGATGCTATGTTTGTTTATAAATAAAACAATTTATTAACACTAAGACCATTTATTAATAACAAATTTAGTCAAATAAAAACAATTGTCACATATAAACTTACAAAATACTTACAGATCATTTATTATCTTAAAATCTAAATATCTTAATCTTAAGTAAAGTAAGTTAAACTCAGTTCCTACTTGCATGGATGACAATGATATAAAAGAGCCAAAGTGCGAGTCGTTCTCGTACAAGAAGGGTTCTGTACTATATTTAAATTGAAGAAAAACGTTAAAAACATGTTTTTTATGTATTGCTGTAATATTTTATTTTATTTTATTTGTTGTGTTTTAGTTTCAGTATAAATACACAATTTGTGAACAGTTGTGGTGTTTATCTAGGACAGTTTATGAGATACAGTGCACTGACAGGCAGACAGACGAACAACAGAGGCCTAATAATTGGATTCCATCCAAGGACGGATCCAAGGGATTGAACAGGTTATGCTAATGCCCCCCGTCCCCCCTCTTAATAATGTAACAAACCTTCACATTTCAAATATAAGTAAGCGAAATAATATTGGTAACGAAAAGTAGATATTTAAAAGGCAAATCATTTTCCTGTCAGTCCCCTGTCCGTATACGTCAGCGACAACAATAACTTACACTTTTTATCTTTATTCCAAAGTATAAAAACATATATTCAGTAACTCGCATTGCTGATAACAATTAACATCATGTATGTAGGAACCAGCTAGGCTTTCACACTTAAGAGCAAGTACTTGTGCATTCTTGTGGCGAGGCGAAATTATTGTCATTCCCCTGGCATCCACCATACGTGAACTGCTGACAACCTTTTTCTTCTCCATAGTATGCGAACCTGAAAAGACAATATATTTTTTTAATCAAATTATGAATGTCTAGCTTCTGCCCGCGGCTCCGCTCACGAACTTCAATAAACCTTATGTAATTCCAGTCTACAATCCATGTTTGTGCTGTATTTCACCTAGAAACCCTCAGTAGTTCTAGTAGCAATCTTATATTGAAGCGAGTCAAATTCAAACTCACTATATCTGGAACTGACTGTAATTACAAGTTTATTACATTCAAAGATAGACAAATCGAATGTAAATAATGTTATCATACACATACATACATAACATCACGCCCAAAATCCCCGTAGGGGTCAGCACAGTCAAAGGGACTGCCCCCTTTAACCACATTGAACCAAAAATAAAACTGAGCTAGGTTAGATGGTAAATTGTGAAAAAGTAGTGACAACTGGCTAGTTTGCCGCCTACACAATTCACAATCACATACCTAATACCTAATAATACCTAATACCTAATACTACCCTAATACCTAAATCCCGATATATCATTAGTCGCCTTTTACATGCTAGGCAAAAACACAGTTGACACATTCTTTATAAGTCCCAAACCAACACGGGACTAAGGGTCATCATATATATTTGAATATATGTATATTTTACTACCACTGTTGAATCTGATAACACAAGTGCTTAAGCTACTTAGCCCGAAATCAGATAAATGTATGTAGTTTTGTCTGATATGTTTTGAATAATATAAGGGTTCTTTGTTGACTACGGAGCCCTAAAAATAAAGAAAGAAATAAGCTCAAACTGACCTAATCATAGAAGCTCTGCAGGGTCCCGTTGTGACTGGCTGCAAGCATTTTGAATCTGAAACAATTAAATATCACAGTAAATCACATATATTAAATAAATAAAACAAATAAATTCTTGAGACTGACACACCAATTCTCTAGTTTTAAAGTAAGCTTATGCTCATGCTATGGATACAAGGCGAACGGATAGACATACTTAAATACGTTTATAAACATCCATGACTCGAGTACAAATGTCCATGTTCATTACACGAAACATTTGCCCCTAGCGGGATTCGAACCCGCGACCCTTGGTTTCGTGGTCAGGGTCTCTGACCACTCGCCCTACAGGCCGGTCAAAATACACTAGCAGCGTCCCGCGGTTTTGCCCGCGTAGTCCCCGTTCCTGTGGGAGTACGGTAATAAATATACAGCCTATGTTACTCGCAAATATTACAAAAATAAAAACCAACTTAAAAAAACCTCGCAGAGAGTGTTTATGAAAAAAACACAAAGAAAAACCTGCCTAAATAGCTATTTAAATATCTAAACACTAAAAAGTATAAAATAAATTCTTCCGACTGTTTAGATAAAAGTATTTAACTTTAACACGTATTTAAATAATTACAATAATCAGTTAGTTTTGGAGAGCGCCTAGCGGCTCGCTCGTTTGCGAAATGTAAAAGCCTAACAAAAGCAGGACAAGCCGGACACGCAAAAGCCTAACTATGTCCGGCTTTATCCGAACGCCTGGCAACATATTCCAATGTTAAAATAATACAATTCCTTTTGCTATGATACGATCCCCCTCCTCTTTGCATTAATTTTTTTTTCCACCTAAATCTATCGGGAACTATCTTAGATTAAATCAAAATTAATTTAATCTAAGGGAACTATGCATAATAAATATAATTATAGGTAATACTAGCTGACCCGGCGCACTTCGTAACGCCCCGTTCTCGGATTTTCAATACCCATTTTCTTTTAATTTACCGCGGTACTTTTTTATTTTTTTCTTTCATAAGAACCTTCACTTGACCATATTTATTTTAATGAATACAAACACAACTAAAAAAGAAGTGACGAAATCGGTAAAGCCGTTCTCAAGTTATAGCTTTGGGGTGGACCATCCTTATCACTTAGGGGTATGAAAAATAGATTACGACAGATTCTCAAACCTTCCGAATATACATATAAAATTTCATAAAACTCGGTCAAGCCGTTTCGGAGGAGTTTGGTAACAAACATCGCGACACGAGAATTTTATATATTAGATTATGAGTACTTACACTTGCAAGATCTTTATCTTCGCAAACCAAACCAGATTGAAACCGGAGTTAAAAACACAATAAACAATGAATTATCAAAAATCTTTCTTAGTAAGTAAGTATGTTATCTAAGAGAAACCTACATATATGCAAAATGTCATGTTCCTAATCTCATTATTACTGGCTAAGCGATAAAACAAGTATATCAATAACCTACTTTTTATGAATGTTAACTTTTATACAATGCTATTTTTAATAGGGATGATGACTGCATTAAAAAAACTATGATTCTATTTAGTCCGTCAGTTAGATTATACAAAAATACTAGACACATATTTTTCGCTTTATCAAATTAACAAAAAATCACAAAGATAAAGAGCATCAAAGTTTTGGAGTGGGGGCTTGCGACGTCACTATTTAGTAAAAATTGTACGAAAGTGTGACGTCACGCGCAACTTGAAAGCATTGTATCTTCGTCAATGTTTGTTTGACAAATAAATTAAAAAATACGTGTTCAATATTTTTTTATAATCTAACTGACGGACTAAGCAGAATTTTTTAGTCATCTAGCCTATTAATGTGAAACCTCTTACCCAATTAATTAACTCACTATTCTAAGGTACGTAAAGATATTTATGAAACGAACCACATACATACACAACATCACGGCTTTAATCCCCGAAAGGGTAGGCAGAGTCAAAGGGGCAGCAGGCCACTTTAACCACATTCAGCCAAAAATAAAACTGGGCTGGGTTAAATGGAAAATTGTGAAAAAGTAGTGACATGTGGCTAGCTCGTCGCCTACACGATCACATACCCAAAACCCATGTACCATTAGTCGCCTTTTACGACATGCTAGACAAGGAACAAAGTTGGCACATTCTTTTTAAGTCCCAGACCAACATGGGACAACAAGAACGAAAAATTTTAATTATCACATTCAGCCAAAAAATAAAACTGGGCTGGGCTGGGTTACATGGAAAATTAGGAGAAAATAGCGACAAGTGGCTAGCTCGTCACCTACACAATCACATACCCAAACCCCATATACCATTAGTCGTTTTACGACATGCTAGGCAGGAAACAAAGTTGGCACATTCTTTTGAAATCACGGACCAATATAGGAGTTAGAATAATTAAAATTAAGTTAAACAAGTAGGTAAGAGGTTTGGCTTAAATTAAAAATAGCCTTGTATAATATGTACCTATACGAGAATAATCTAGAATAAGTGCCTCTAGATAACCTATCACTTTCACATACGTCTTAATCCCCGTCAATCGTATGATTTGGTTGGCTTGTTTCCAAAGGTCCACAGCTCTCTTGTTTCCAAAAAATATTAAGTATTTCATATTTTAATTCCCAACGGGTCCATGACATTCAAAATTAAAAATCATTTTCTTTCCTAGTGAGAATATTTTGTACAATCAACAGCAAGTTCCGTATATAATGAAAATACCTATTTATAATTAAAAAAAATTACATATGGATATTTCGACGTAAAAACAGTAACTATCGAGTTACTTGCTGTCTTTTCTTGGAAACAACATTGTGAACCGGTGGTAGATTCACATTGCTTAAAAGATATTTATAAACTTGGCGATCTAATGTCATTATTTATGTAAACAAACACTTAATGTTTATAGAAATTTACAATTGTAAGATTAATAGTCAAACTTCTAAATAGGTATTTTATTTAAACAACTAGCTGTGCCAGCGGTGTCACCCGCGTTTATGGTTAATATTATAAAGACTATTTCCGTCATACATGATTTCTATGTAACTTTAACCATTAAGGCTGCACACGCGACGGAAGCTTAAAAAATGGAGTAACTTCTCCCGTTTTCCCAACATTTCCCTTCACTACTCTGCTCCTATTAATTGATGAAAAGTATACTATAACCTGCCCAGGAGTATGAAGAATAATTGTACCATGTTTCGTTAAAATCCGTCAAGTAGTTTTTGTTTCTATAAGGAACATACAGACAGACAGACAGACAAAAAATTTACTGATTGCATTTTTGGCATCAGTATCGATCACTAATCACCCCCTGATAGTTATTTTGAAAATATATTTCATGTAGAGAATTGACCTCTCTACAGATTTATTATAAGTAGAGATAGATAATGTATATGCATATCATCATGCCCGTAATCCTCGGTGGGGTAGGCAGAGTCAAAGGGTCAGCTAGCCCGCTTAACCACATTCACCCAAAAATTAAACTAGGCTGGGTTTGACTGTATTTTTTTTTTTTAATAGTGACAAGTGGCTAGCTCGTCGCCTATTAAATCATATACCTGAAACTCGATATACCATTAGTCGCCCTTTACGACATGTTAGGCAAGAAGCACTGTAACAGTTGGCACATTATTTTGAAGTCCCAGACCAATATGGGACAAATATGGGGCCTACTAAAAACTTAGTATAAGAAAACTAGGTACCTACCAAAAAAATAAAAAAGCGACTTACCTATCGCATAACACGATGCGATGATCGCGAAGAGAAAAACGACAAATAACAACTTATTCATTTTGCACGTCTGCACTACTGGAGAGTCCGTCTCAAATAACCCTGTAAATAAGAAATCACAATATTTTATGGCAACGCCGACGACGTATCAGATACAGTATTTTATAGACAGGGCGGTCGCAGATTTTAATTGATATTAACAAACTACATATTATTTAGACACACTTACTAACGAATCAATTTAAAACTAACTAACTAACTAAACTTCACGCCAATTTAAATCTTTCCCATTTCGAAAGAAATAAAAATTTCCCATTTAAAAAGGCCAAAAAGGTATTTGTATCGTTTAATGTTTAACATTACTACGTCATACATTATTTATTTCTATATATTAACATATACTCTATGGACATTTTAAACATCAGACTCTAACAGTTACCATCTTAAAATCGAGCAAAACTTTTCCTGATATCGTGATATATTTTATAATTATAACATGACGTCAGTAATCCCCGAACCACATTCAGCGAAAAACAAAAATGGGCTGGGTTAGATGAAAAAAATGTGAAAAAATTGTTTCAAGTGGCTAGCTTGTCGTCTACACGCACACAGACCTAAAACCTAAAATACCTACTATTAGTCGCCTTTTACGTTATACTAAGCAAGGAACACAGTTCCAGTTCACCCGTCTTCATACTACGACTCATGATACTAACAGAAAGACAACAACGGGGGCAGATAGGTAATATGTATTCATAGACATCTTTAGATAAATTGACTAATAGGTATATTGTTTAGAAGCTTTTACGTGCTGATATATCAACAGTTAAAAACATCCTGTTGTTAGGATCAAGGACACAAAACTCATAGCATTAATTCAATTTAACAATCAAATAGTTACAGTTTGAGAATTATAATCGAGTAGATTAACATACATACATGTGAATATAATAATGCCCAAAAACTCCGAAAGGATAGGCGAAGTCTAAGGAGCAATTAAGTCCCTAAACCACATTTAGCCAGAAACAAAATTGAGTTAAGTTAGATAGAAAAACGGCAAAATAGTGAAAAATGGCTAGGTTGTTGCCCACATATTCATAAAACCAATAACCAAAACACTATTTAGTAGCCTTTGACGAGACGTTAGGAAAGGAACACAGTTTGCACATTACTTTCGATCAGATGTTTTGAAGTAGGTTGACAAAACAACTTACCAAATATATGTAAAATCTTGAACAGGCGCCAACAAGATTGGAATTTTCACTCCCTACTGTTTTTCTTCGCTTCACAACAATAGAATGAACAAAAACGATATCGCATGTCAAATATATTAACAAGCATTAAATATTTTCTGATGTAATTTATTAATATCCGCTTGCAAACACCTCCTTGAAATGGCGTGTTTTATTTTAATAAGTCTAGAACGATATGTTATCTAAATCGTACAGATACACAGTTGATAAATGTATGAATCAAATCGTACTAGAATTAAATGTATTTCCAATCTTATCTTGAGGATTCTTCATGAATTTATTAATCTTGTCGGGACCTTTAAAAAATTTACCAACTGCGTTCCTTACCTAGCATGTCGTAAAAGGCAGCTAATATTGCATTGGGTTTGTGATTGTTTACTTATGCAATGACCTAGCTACGTGTAACTTTTCACAATTTACCATCAAACTTAAGTCAACTTCACTTTTGGTTAAAAGTGGTCATATTATTTACTGCTTTATCTTACGGGCGCAATAGTATTGTTGTATTTATCTGTTGTTTATGATATAGTATACATATATAGTTTTTTATAGACTCTGTATTTCTATTAATATATCCTAAGTTTCATTATAATAGCAGTATTACTACTAAATGTTATCGTATTGCGTAATTGAATATACTATATGCAGTAAATAGCAGCTAGCATTATATCATCGTAGTTGATACCAAATAACTGCCTCCTGTAGGCTGACGTCATCTCGAAGAAGAAAAAAGCAGAAGGCGAAAAAGGCGACCTGTCTCGAGCCTCTGGTTCTAGGGGCTCCAAAATACATATACTGGAAGGCGCTCCCTCTCCGTCTCTTCTAAAATTTTCCAAAATCCAGGTACGACATTACTGGTACAAAAGCAGTTTTCTAGTCGAGCCCACTGGTAATGTACTGTTAATTTAAGGTCCCATTAATATTGCTGCCTGGGCCTCTGATAGGATTCCTATAAACAATTCCTATAAAAAATAGTACTGTTACGGAACAAAGTGCCTTCGCCTACGTTTCGAATTCAAATATTAAAAAACATGTAAGGATTAACAAGGTTAATGTCAATGTCATTTTGTCGCCATGACATTCAGACGCAAACAACAACTGAAAACTGTTTAATAATGTATTGTCGAGAGCGCTTTAAAGTGAGTATTTGTGTTGTACAGTTTTTAGGTTTCGGCGACTTGCAACAATCCAATAATGTAAAACTAAATAATAATTGCGAAAAATTACGATTGGTTAATGAAAATTACGATATTTCAAGGTACAACAATGTCCAAGGTACAACCCCTACTTTCTCATACATTTAATAATTTGATATTTTATTTATCTGCTATTAAATTTTATGAAGATAATCAACAAAACGATATCGCATCTAATAACCATTACTAAATTAGCTCCTGTCTATTTCGTTACTACTTCAATACAAAAACACACACTAAACTCTTTAAAATATTCTTATTTAAACTCAAACATAATTAAACACCATTAACATACAAAAGACAGTCTACAAAGTCGTTGTTTACGTAAAACGTGAATTCTTATCTGCGGTCGCCCGGTATATACCATAGTCCTTAACTAATGGATCATGTTTTAAACCGGTTCAACAGATGCAGATGCAGCCATATTGTTTTGCGAGGATACTAATTACGTAGTTTTATAAGCGAGGAGAATGCATTTGCCACGGTATAATTTGGTACACTAGCTGCCGCCCGCGACTTTGTCCGCTTAGACACCGTTCCAGTCAAGTCAACTCAAAATACTCTTTATTTACATAGGTTTGAAACAAACACTTGTAAATCATCAATTCAACAAGAAAATCAACTTATAACATGAATGTACCAGTAGCATGGAGCCTTACTAATATCATAAATGCCAAAGTATTTCCGTTCCGTTGTACGTCTTCACGCCCTGAAAAAAAAAAGGAGAAAGAAAATATATTTATATTGCACACAAAAAAAAAAGTTACAGACGACGTACAACAAATAGAATTAAAAAAAAACATGTAAGTGTGCTAAAAATGATGCCAATATATAATTTTCCTAACGTTATGTCCCGTGTATAGACGGGGTCCGCTTAGACCATGCTCCAGGGTTTAGCGACTCTGGTAATTACATTGAAGCGACTGCCGATCTGCCATTCGTAACCCTAAGGTAAGGGAAACCAGGCAATTTTTGGATCATGGTTACAAATCCAAAGTTGTTTGAATTTGCAGGTTTCATCACGATGTTTTCCTTTACCGTCGAGCTAGTGGTATAAATACGTACATAGACTTGAACAATCCAGAGGTACGTGCCCGGGTTTGAACCCGCACTCCTCGGTTAAGAGGCGCGTGTCCATACCATTGAGCTACCACCGCTCACACGCAAAAGTACTGCATGGATTTAACTGAGACTTTACATAGTGTAGCTTATACATTAGAATAACACATAAGCTATGTTTCATCGATGCGCCACGTGAGCAACGCCGCAGGCAGAAGCTAGTTTTTGTATAAAATATATTAATATATATATATATATATATATATATTTATAGACGAGCTACGATTATGACATTGCAACAAGATTATGTTTGACATTCAGTAAGTTCGTATTATCTTTTCAGTTTGACCACAATCAAAGAATATATGTTTATATATGTGTGCGGACCGTACACGAGGTATTTGTGTGCAATGTTATATTAATTATTTTATTTAATTCCAATACATAATATACAAACATGTTAGGTTTCTGCGATCCTTCTACATATAAATATATAGATTATAGACTATACCTAATTCCACAATGCTTACTTGGAATAATACAATATACAATTATGCTTCATATATTATTACTAGCGCACTTCGTGACGCCCCGTTCTCGGATTTTCAATAACCATTTTTTTTGGGGTGGACCATTCAGTTAGGGGTGTGGAAAATAGATAGTAGCCGATTCTCAGACCTACTGAATACGCATAAAAAAATTTACAGATTGCATTTTTGGCATCAGTATCGATCACTAATCACCCCCTGATAGTTATTTTGAAAATAAATTTTATGTACAGAATTGACTTCTCTACAGATTTATTATAAGTATAGACGAAGATTCGATCGTGATTGTGTAGGCGACGGGCTAGCCGCTTGACACACTACTTTTTCACAATTTTCCATCTAACCCAGCCAGTTATTTTTGGTAGAATGTGGTTAAGGGCGCTAGCTGCCCCTTTGACTCTGGCTACTGCTTCGGGGATTACAGGCATGATGTTACGTATGTATGTATGTAATAAAAATTCCGGTTTTTATTAAGAAACATCGGCACTAGCCACAAAAAAATTGGACGCTCATAATTTGCAATCATAACTTTAGCAATCAGTTTGCATATTCAAGTTGTCATGATGATGCAATATTATTTTGAACAAGCTTCACCCGTGACTTTGTCCGGCTGTCCGAGTGACCAGAATTATTATAATAATAATATAATAATAATAATATAATATTCAACGACATCACATACATTGATCTGATTCCGAAGTAAGTAGCTTAAGCACTTGTGTTACGGATATCAGAAACAACAGTGGTATTACAAATATATACTTATATATTGGATATTAACACCCAGACACAGAACAAACACAAGTATTCATCACACGAATGTTTGTCCTGGGTGGGGATCGAACCCACAACTCTTGGCACATGGGGCAGGGTCACTACCGAATGCGCCATCGAGCTTGTCAAATATGTTGTTTATATACTTATGTATGTACTAATACGTTCTAGTTTCATCGAGCTGGTCTCATGATGGAGATGTAAGGTGGCCATCGGAGTTCCTATGATTTTACATTGCATTAAATTCAGACATATAATGAATCATGCAATGTATGTATGTATAAGGAGTAAGCAGACTCCAAGTTACAGTCCTAATAAGTGGTGGAAAAATCTATCTTTTATTTTCAACTCAAGTTTATTTTTTGGATAAACCTGCTTACTGCTATTTGGACTCTGCCTATCCCTTCGGAGGATCGCGAATGAGATGGTATGTGTGTTCGTATGAAGAAATAAATAACAAATTATATAATCTGTTAAATAAATAAATAAATATCAGACTACATCAAATACTTTGATCTGACTCCGATGAAAGTAGCTTAAGCACTTGTTACGGATATCAGAAACAACAGTAGCATTACAATTATATACTTAAATATTGGATATTGACACCCAGACACAGAACAAACATCACACAGATGTTTGTCCTGGGTGGGGATCGATCTCACAACTCTTGGTGCATAGTATAGGCAACCAATAAATGTATGTATATGTTGCTGTAATAGCTCGAACTGTGGTAAATTTTAAGATTTTCCAGTAAAACCTAAGATTTACCAACTCTTAACGGTAAAAGTCCGAACAGGTGTACAATTCGAACTTTTACCACCATTTACTTAGTAAATCTTAGGATTCTTTACTTGGAAAATTTTACCTAACTAAGATTAGATTATATTATAGGTTAGGTTAGGTAAGGTATTTCTTTAATCAGGTTAATAAACCTAACCTAACTAACCCATAATATAACCTAACCTAGAAATGTTTACATTTACCAACTCATGTCGGTAAATCCTAAGATTTACTAGTAAAACCTAACATTGACCAATATACGGGCTTTTACAGGAACATATACATAATACGGAGAATATATATTCTACCATATCTGCCTTAAAATATGTATGTATGTATCCTAAATTGCATTGACGCTTAAGTTTTTTACTCCAATCATCCTCATTGTGAATTTTACATATGCAAATTCAAATGTTGTGATGCAATCTTGGTCTGTTACTAATCGGAAAACACATTTAACACCAAGGACGTTTTATCTGTTGGAAGCAAAATGAGCGTGACCAAATATTTCAATTGTATGTACGCCTGCTGTAAATTTGTCTAAATAAAACGCAATTGTTTCCAATACTTGTAACGAAGATAGCTCAGTGAATAAAAGCATGTCTTACGACTGAGAGGTGTAGATTCATGTTTTAAATATCTGAATTTTTATATACATACATACATAACATCACGCTCATAACCCCCGAAGGGGTAGGCAGAGTCTAAGAAGCAGCAGGCCCCTTTAACCACATTCAACCAGAAACAAAACTGGGCTGGGTTAGATGGAAAATTGTGAAAAAGTGGTGACATGTGGCTAGCCTGTCGCCCACACAATCACATACCCAAAACCCGATACACCATTAGTCGTCTTCTACGACATGCTAGGCAAGAACCACAGATGGCACATTATTTTAAGTCCCAGACCAACATGGGACAATGAGCTGGGTTAGATGAAAAATTGTGAAAAAGTAGTGCCTTGAGAACGGCTTTACCGATTTCGCTAATTTTTTTTAAAGTTGAGTTTGTTCTTGTCTAGTGAAGATTCAAAAGACAAAAGTAAAAAAGTTCCGCGGTTAATTAAAAAATTGGTTTCGAAATTTCGAGAACGTAAACAATATAAATACGTAGCACAGATTTTAGTACCCAGAGCTAAGTTCTCGGGTTTAAACCCGCACTCGTCGCATATAAAACGCGTGGCCTTACCACTGAGCTACCACCGCTCTTAGGCAGGCCGCGCACTTGACAGCCATATATGAAAGTTATTGGCAGCCTAGTGCGCGGGGTACTGTTCGTGTTCATACCAGATAGGCTGCCACAGCCAGGCTGCGGCACCCTGGCTGCCTAGTACGCGGCCTGTCTTAATCGTAATGCTATAGGTAAAATATAAATGCAAGGTCGACCAGTCCCTAAAGGCACAAGCATGACGTATGTGCACTTTTAAGAGGAAAATATTTTGTATGATTGCTGGGAAAATACACAGTACAAAGGGTAGTTCCCCTTCACAAACATTTGCTTTAAACTTCACTTAATGTTGTAAGTGCGAAATGTGTTTATTTGTCACTACGTTGCAAGATTTATTTGTAATGTAAGCAGGTATGCCATTCTCATAATTTTTTTCACACAAGTATTTTCTATACTTATAATAAATCTGTAGAGAGGTCAATTCTGTACATGAAATATATTTTCAAAATAACTATCAGGGGGTGATTAGTGATCGATACTCATGCCAAAAATGCAATCAGTAAAATTTTTGTCTGTCTGTCTGTCTGTCTGTATGTTCCTTATAGAAACAAAAACGACGGATTTTAACGATACTTGGTACAATTATTCTTTATACTTCTGGGCAGGTTATAGTATGCTTTTCATCACGCTACAATCAATAGGAGCAGAGTAGTGAAGGGAAATGTTGGGAAAACGGGAGCAGTTACTCCATTTTTTAAGCTTCCGTCGCGTGTGCTACCTTAATGGTTAAAGTTACATAGAAATCATGTATGACGGAAATAGTCTTTATAATATTAACCATAAACGCGGGTGACACCGCTGGCACAGCTAGTTTTAAATAAATGAATGAATGAATGAAAGAATAAACGTTCATTTGGTACTAAAATAAAATAATTTTACAATTAAACATACACAAATAAAACGATATAGTACTAAATGGGTCCCTCAGCATGTGCCGTGACACAGGGTACCAGAAGCTGGTATTAAGGTATCCTAATATATAAAAGATAGATGTCCGGCATTGTATAAGCAAATATAATATAATGCAAATTTACCATTATCTATTTCTAATCTAATCTAATGTATCCTCAATGTTTTTACATGAAATGCAGTTTATTGCAAAAACAAAAATGGAATTGATGTCAGCATTTAAATTTAATAAGGGGAACTCCCGCATGACCTCGCCGTTACAGAAAACAGAGGGCGGTGTGTCATGCTTCAACCGACTAAAACCCCAATATGGCTTCCCGAGGCGCAGTTCCGGAGGAGCCGGTATCTCCACTGCCGGTACTATACGGCAGCTCCTGCGGTGGTGCGCGGCTCACCTCGTGCGGCGTTGGACAGTGTTGTGCAGCCCTCGTTGCACACAAGTACCAGCCCAACGAAAATTAATTAACTAACTAAACTTCACGCCACTTCCCTAGCGGGGTAGGCAGAGAGAATCGAACGCCATATGGCACGATCCGTACACACCTCACTCGCCTCTTCAACATTCATGATCAAAGGATCATAGCGTCAAATCGTAGAGCCTGTCTGAAATGACTCACTCCTAACATCACCTTCTGTTAATACACGCCAATCTGGTCGTGGTAGGTGAGCCTGGGCCTTCCGTGGCTCCTACATCCTTCCACTTTCGCATTGTATATCTGTTTAGTCAATCTTTCGTCATCCATTCTTTCCACATGTCCGAACCGAAGCATGCCTCTTCTTACCTTGACTCCAACGCTGTCTTTCAGACTCATTCAGACAGCCCGCAATCTCCAAAAAGGTAAGCAAAGCCTAAGAACCTTTTAACCACTTTAACCCAAAATAAATATAATAATAAATAATAAATATCAGACTACATCACACACATTGATCTGACTCCGAGGTGCTTAAGCACTTGTGTTACGGATATCAGAATCAACAGTGGTATTTTTTTTACAAATATATACTTAAATATTGGATACAGAACAAACACAAGTATTCATCATATATATATTTGGGGATCGAACCCGCAACTCTTGGCGCATGGGGCAGGGTCACTACCGAATGCGCCATCGAGCCAGTCAGGGTTAGTTGGCAGAATGTGAATATAGTCCTGACAAGTGGCTAGCTCGTCGCCTACTCAATACATGCCGAAAACCCGATATACCAATAAATTAATTCTCACAGTTAATCTAAAGAATAATATCTTTGGTCGTGCAGGCAAAACCGCGATTTCACTACTTGCTGTGACGACTCTATGATAATGATAACCTTCAAACAAAGAACAGATTACTTGCTAATCGAATTGAGATCATGACCTGTTGCGATAAGGTCCACATTGCTGACCTACTGAAGTGTGCAGTTATGAAACTTTATAAATACAATTGGTTTTTTTAACTCAAATAACCTTTTATTTTTTTATTCCGTAAATTAAATTGTCAAAAAAAAATTAACTCATACTTAGGTATGTGTGTTTTTTTTTTTTTATCACGCCCGCTATTTTCGAAAGGGCAAGCAGAGTCTAAGGGACAGAAGGCCCCTTTAACCACATTTAGGCAAAAACTAAATTGGGCTGGGTTAGATGGAAAATTGTGAAAAAATAGTGACAAGTGGCTAGCTCGTCGTCTACACAATCACATACCCAATACCCCATATACCATTAGTCGCCTTTTACGACATTCTAGGCAAGAGAAACAGTTGGTACATTCTTTTTTAGTCCCAGACCAACATGGGACTCAAACATAAAACATAGCTTCAAATGAATTACACATTTTTTTTAATATTTCTTCATACACACTTTGGCTCACTTGTTAATTACATATGAAATTCCACTAACAACGACATACATCCTTACACTGTATCCATTGTTACATAGACATGGGATAAGCTATTTTGAGTCAGTCAGTTAGATTATAAAAAATATTTAACACGTATTTTTTCATTTATTCGTCAAACAAACACATGCGAAGATATAGCGGATTCAAATTGCGCGTGACGTCACACGTATGTACAATATTTACGTCCAAGTGACGTCGCAAGCCTCCACTGCAAAACTTTGATGCTTTCTAACTTTGTAATTTATTGTTATCTTAATAAAGCAAAAAATATGTAAATAAATAAATAAATAAAATAAATAAATTCTCCAGACTGACACACCAATTCCCTAGTTCCAAACTAAGCTTATGCTTGTACTATGGATACTAGGCGAACGGATAGACATACTTAAATACGTTTATAAACATCCATGACTCGAGTACAAAAATGTCCACGTTCATCACACGAAACATTTGCCCCTAGCGGGATTAGAACCCGCGACCCTTGGTTTCGTGGCCAGGGTCTCTGACCACTCGACTAACGGGCCAGTCAATGTGTCTTGTATTTTTGTATAATCTAACTGACGGACTAAATAGAATGATAATTTTTTTGACCCAGTATTGTCCTTTAATGCTTCGAGTACCGAGATTCCAGACACAATTGATTTTCAATTGGTAGAGACCGGATATCGCGACGTCCGGGACGCCAAAGGTCAAGGTCCTTGTCTAGAATATAATCCGGCCATGGTAAGTGTAGGGCTCGTGTCGACGACACACAGCCTCGCAGATCTCCTTGCTCCCCCAGTTATTGGCGTTACCCCCGCAACCCCCGTAGAAGAACGGCCAGCATTCGTTGAACCTGATCTCGTAGTAGTATCTGCGAAAGTTAATAATAATAAATGTATAAATAAAATTAAAAGAATACGTTTAAAATATTATATATCCGTCATTACGAAAAATATATATTTATACATACATATTATTTGTTCCATGTTGGTCGGGGACTAAAAAAGAATGTGCCAACTGTGTCTCCTGCCTAGCATGTCGTAAAAGGCGACTAATGGTATATGAGGTTTTGAGTTTGTTTTTGGCTGAATGTAGTTAAAGGGGCCTGCTGCCCCTTTGCCTCTGCCTACCCCTTCGGGGATTATGGGCGTGATGTTATGTTACGCATATCATCACGAAGGGGTAGGTCTTCTAAGGAGCGATGAGCTCAATAAACCGCATTAAACCAAAAGTCGAGTTGAATTAGATCGAACATTGTGAATAGTAGTGATGAGTGACCAGCTCGTTGCCATATAATATTCCTAATATCCTCATAACCGATATCACGGCAGCCAATCTCAACCTCTGAGTACTGAAACTAATGGAGATGACTTAACTACGAAACAGTGAAGCCCAATTTTGAGTGAGAAACAAATATGGCGCCTTTGTGTAGTGTCATTCCACTTTACTTATTTCCATACTAAAAGTCTCTTAACAATTTATTTATGACGATGTTTTTAAATGTTACAAGCTAGATTATGTTATAATCACAAATTTTATCAATATTGGCACAATACGCCACAAATTCCACTGACATTGACAACTTAAAGCGAGAAACCAAAATGGTAAGCCGGCTTCACTCAGGTATTTCTATGACGTCACTTGATGATGTTACCGAAAATAGTTAAGTCAAATATATTGTTGTCTCTTTTTACGTGCAGTATTGTAGACTTGTTAAAAAGAGATAGATAGATGTTTATGAATACAATATCGATATTAATCATATTTGTATAGCAGATTGTTCGTATAGAACATTAGGTCGTCTCCATATGTTTCAGTACTCAGAGATCTCAACGAGGATTATATGGCTATAGCCATCTGCGCAGGAGATATTATAGTGCACAAGTGTGTGCGCAAACACAGGTGCACTCTCTGTTCCTTCACTCTCATAGTCCGGTGAGATGGCAATTCGACATGACCGGGTAGGTTAGGGACTCAATAAAAAGTTTAAATTGTTTACTTACTTTTCTTTTGTTCAGCAAAAAGAAACGACAAAGATAATAAAAAAGAGGAAGAAGATATTTTTGCAAGACGTCAGCTGGTCTCAGCAATCGACAAATAGTGTTAAGTGATGTCAAAGCGCCCTACAACTAACTTTGTTGCGCGGTAACTTCATAAATTTTCGTGTATTTGATAAAGCAAAATCAATATTATTTGTCATTCAATGCAACTTTACTCTCAATTAAAAAAAAGAAGGAAAGTGTATTATTTTCTTACCGTTTTATTTGAGATGTCTTACAATTGCCGATGTCCATTAGCGGTAGGCAGTTGCGTGGGTCCTGACTGGGCTCTGGGAACAATGAACATTTCAACCAAATATAATAACCTAACAGCGCCCCGCGGTTTTACCCGCGTAGTTTCCGCTCCCAAGGGAGTACCTAAGAGGATAAAATATAGCCTATGTTACTCGCTGATAAAGTAGCTATCCATTAGTGAAAGAATTTTTCAAATCGATCCAGCAGTTTCAGAGCCTATTCAATACAAATAAATATTAAATAAAATAAATAAATATCAGACTACATCACATACATTGATCTGACTCCGAGGTAAGTAGCTTAAGCACTTGTGTTACGGATATCAGTATCAACAGTGGTATTGCAAATATATACTTAAATATTCAATATTAACACCCAGACACAGAACAAACACAAGTATTCATCAAACAAATATTTGTCCTGGGTGGGGATCGAACCCACAACTCTTGGCGCATGGGGCAGGGTCACTACCGAATGCGCCATCGAACTTGTCAAATATTAGTATGAAATACGACAATCGATAACAATAATAAATTTATCCGCCCCGCAGGGATGCAATTTCTAATTATAACTAACTAAACTTCACGCCACTTCCCTAGCGAGGTCGGCAGAGAGAACCGAACGCCACATGGCACGATCCTTCCACACCTCACTCGCTTTTCCAACCTTCAACTACTTATTCTAATTATGTTTTAAGAAATACCGCCCTCGCCTTTTCATTTTATATTTACATATTTACCCTTACAAATAAAATTGTTTGATAATATGAACTGTGACAATTACAGGTAATCTGTCTATTAAATCTTCATTCCTAAAGTACATAACCGATTGCGTTAAAAGACACAACTAACACTGGACCTTCAGAAAGGACATAGACTACTTTTAACCTAGAAGACATTATAGGTCCCACAGGACTCACGATCTGTAACAACCCTTAATACACGCGGTCGAAGCCGCGAGCTGAGCTAGTATTACAATAACCGTATAACCAACCTGGTATGTCCTTCACACAGTACTCATCACACTCCTCTTTCGTGTCGAAATTGTTCGAATTTCCTTCGCAGCCGCTGTATTCGAACTCCTCACAAGCATTATTGGTTACATTGTAGTAAAATCTGCGGAAATAATTAGAAGTGGGAGTTATGATTAGATTCCCCAATCCCGGTTTTACGGAATCCCAGTACTGCGCTATGCCAGTACTGCGGGATTCCGGTATTTCGGGATCCGAGTATTGCAGTATCCCGGTATTGTGAGATTCCGGTATTGTGGAATCCCGGTATTGCGGTATCCCGGTATTGTGGGATCCCGATATCGTGCGATCCCGGTATTGCGGATTCCGGTATTGCAAGATCCCCGTATTGGGGAATCCCGCGCTATTCTGCCAATCCCGCTATTGCGGGATTTGTGTTACTGTGAATTAAAAATATCTTCTGACGATTTCCCCGTAAATAGTAGACCGATTTTCAAAATTTTACTTGAATTACATTTAATTTTGTCCCAGTGCGGGAATTGTTCCTGCACTTGTTAATTACTTTTGAAGTGAAATCTAAACACTGCAAACAATGTCGTCCGAACGGAACTTGTTCAATCAATGGTAAGTCTTACTTACTTTTAGTAAGCTCTGACAATACTGACTTACTTGGGAATCAGGGCTCTACAGTCCCCCACACCCTTCGGTAATAAACACCACGGACTCCCAAGTAGACCGGGCTCTAAAACAATACATACATACATACATAAATATCATCACACCAGCAATCCCCAAAGGGGTAGGCAGAGTCTAAAGGGGCGCTAGCCTCTTTAACCACATTCAGCCAAAAATAAAACTGAGCTGGGTTAGATGGGAAATTGTACAAAAGTAGTGACAAGTGGCTAGCTCGTCGCCTACACAATCACATACCCAAAACCCGATATACCATTAGTCGCCTTATACGACATGCTAGCCAAGGAACACAGTTAGCTCGTTCTCTTTAAGTCCCCGACCAACATGGGTTAGCCCATTTGACGACTTTAATTCCAACCCAATTAATTTTTAATTTGATACAAGAATGATATTGCTTGTTAAATTCAGCCTACCCCGGGGATTCCGGGCTTGATCATATGTATGTATAGTATAATAAAGATTTCTATCCTAAAGACTAACTTAATAACTTATCTATAAGAGCGCCTAGCAAAATTAAAATACAAGTAATTTTCTTCATATTTCTCACAAAATGATTAATATTTCTGGTTCCAACAGTTTATAATAGTAACAGAACTTATTATTTTTAATTAATGAATATTAATATATCCAATTACACTCATTTATACTAAAATACAATACTAAGAACGATTAGTTATCAAGTCGGTAAGGACTAATGACTTATTTGGTGTGTAAATAGCTAAGAATAAGATATTAATTAGGAAAGTATAAGAGACCCGTGCAGTATTAGACTTTGTTTGTTTATCGGGGAAGAGCTAACAGAATAGGGATGATGACTGGCAAGTCAATGAGGGTTTTAAAAATAAATAAAAAACCGCCAGATGGCTCGAGGGAGTCTCGTGGTCTTATCACTGTCACTATTGCCTCTTTGTTGACAGCATGTCAGTTTGGTCCAACAACTAACCAATAAGGAGGGTGACAAGACCGCAAGTCACAGTTACGCCATCTTTTGGATGTTTTAGTTAAAAAAACCCTCATTTAGATACTTTTTGAAAGCTGACAAAACACAATCACTTCATAGAATTTGTATGGGCTTGTCGGTTTATGACGGTCTAGTTTCTTTGGTCGCGAAATATTAAGCAGTTTTTGTGAAATAAAAAATCGTAGAGCCATGTCGGTCTGGTACTTAAAAATAATGTGCCAACTGTGTTCCTTGCCTAGCATGTCGTAAACGGCGACTAATAGTATAACGGGTTTTGGGTATTTCATTGTGTAGGCGACGAGCAAGCCGCTTGTTGCCACTATTTTGCACAATTTTCCATCTGACCCAGCCAAGTTTAATTTTTAGCTAAATGGGGTTAAAGAGGTTTGCTGTCCCTTTGACTCTGCCTGCTCTGACGAGGATTACAGACGTGATATTACGTATGTATGTATATAACAATCATAGACTGAATATAATTCAAATTCAATAAAATTTTACAACATTGCGATACTTTCTTTTACTGGATTTATATTTCAAAATTAAATATAAATAAATGGTGTCAACATCACTATTACCTATTATTTAGTAAGCCCAAATCAATTCTTTATCTCGTTAAGTCCCGTTCCTAGTCGGGGTCCGCTGAGACCATAATCCTTTTTTTTTTTTTTTTACGTGAGGAATGCATTTACGCACCGTCCAAGTAAACCTAGGTTCGGCCTACGAGGGATGTGTCGGACTCAGAGGCGGGGAAAGCACTCTAATACCGACTAAACCTCACGGTGGTCATTCTTCGGGCGTTGGCGCAGATTCCGGGCTCCCCACTCGGGACTCTACGCGAAATCTACGTCTACGCCGCTGCCGATCCATGCGGCCCATCTCGAGGGAGAGGCAACCTCGCCCCCAGAACACCTCGCGGTGCTTATGACGGCACAGACCACAGTGTCACCCCATCCTATTTAACGGACGAGGATCCACGTGTCGTCATCTTCTCTGGGGCTGCTTAACGAAGTGAGTGCAGGCCCCCCCGCAAACACTCCACAGCTCCAAAGGCCCTTTTAGTCGCCTCCTACGACAGGCAGGGATACCACAGGAGTATTCGGAGCCCCCCCTGTAGGGCGCATGAGACCATAATCCTGGATTAAGCCAAGCTAATATAATAATTACTTTACTGATAGCAGACCGACAAGATTTTCTTCAGAACCTCTGGAATAGTTTTCCCTAACCATTTTCTATGGCGGAAAAATACAAGGCTATTCATGGTAGTTATATGCGAAACCTCTAACCTATTTATTTAACTCAATAATTATTATCTTAAGGTAACAATTTAAAGCATTTCATAAAACAAAACAAACATAACATCACGCCCATAATCACCGAAGGGGTAGGCAGAGTCAAAGGGGCAGCAAGACCTTTTAACCACATTCAGCCTAAAACAAAACTGGGCTGGGTTAGATGGAAAATTGTGAAAAAGTAGTGACAAGTGGCTAAAATAAACAAACATTTTTTAAACTTTAAACAAAAGTAGATCAGCTGATTGGCTATTTCGTATAATAAGAAAAAAGAATATTTGCTAATTTTCTAAAACCATTTTAATATAATAATTTATATCAGACTACATCACTTACGCACTTGTGTACTAAGTAGTTTAAGCACTTGTGTTATGGATATCAGAAAGAACAGTGGTATTACAAATATATACTTAAATATTCAATATTAACACCCAGACACAGAACAAACACAAGTATTCATCACACGTATGTTTGTCCTGGGTAGGGATCGAACCCACAAATTTTGGCACATAGGCTAGGGGCACTACCAAATGCGCCATCGAGCCAGTAAATTGAAATCGCTACAATCAATACTGACGGAACGAGATATGCATTATGTAGTAAGTGTTTATTAGGTAATGGTAAAAGTGGTCATTAGTAGTAAGTGAGTACTTAAAGTCATATATCATTAAATCGGTTCCTTGGAATAATGAGTTGATGAATTTTTTTTTTTTTAATTCTTTAGACTGGCACACCAATTCCCTAGTCCCAAACTAAGCTTATAAGCTTGTGCTATGGATACTAGGTGAACGGATAGACATACTTAAATACGTTTATAAACATCCATGACTCGAGTACAAATATCCATGTTCATCACACGAAATATTTGCCCCAAGCAGGATTAGAACCCGCGACCCTTGGTTTCTTGGCCAGGGTCTCTGACCACTCGACCAACGGGCCAGTCAAAAATTAAGTAGGTAAAAGTTTTACATAAACTAAAAACTTTATCTATACATTTATATATATATTCGTTCCATTCGGCGTGGAAACTCTTAGACTGTGGGGTCTCTCTTAGCTGTCCGCCCGGCTTATTGAAGCTTCTGGCGACCTGAATGCTGGAAGCTTCCTCGGCCAACGCCTCAGCCTGGCAATTCAAAGGGGCAACGTTGCCAGTATTCTGAGTACCTTGATCGGCGAGGTGGACAACTACCCTTTTTCGTAAATATGTATATAGTTATTTCTTTTTAATACATTTTTAATATTTTACATTTTCAATGTAAATTTGAGTGGCGTAAATAAAGCTGTTCTTGTTATGATATCGTCAGGTTTTTAGAGCAGACAAAATATTGTGAATTTATTTGTCAATAGGCGCTTGTTATAAACGGAATTTTGAAAATAAATATAATTAACTACAATTACTCCCACAGCTCCCGAAGAGGTAGGCTGAGTCCAAGGAGCGATTAGCATCGTAAGCCACGTTTAAACAAACATAGAATTGAGTGGGGTTCGATGGGAAATTATGAAGTAGTAGCTAGCTTGCCTACACAATCGCAAATGCAATACACCATTAGACCTTTTACGACATGCTAGGTAAGTAACGAAGTTTTTATTACACATGTAATTCGATGCAGTTCACAGTTGACGTCTTCATAAGAAGAGAATGATTTTAAACTCAAAATGTTGACGATTTGTAAACCTAAAATTGTGACATGCAGAATAACATTTTAATTAATAGATAGATTAACGATTCCTTGAGAGAAGTAATTATTATTGTCAGTAAATACCACGATTCATTAACGGTGACCGTAGATTAAGCTACGAATTAAGCTAACGAGACTTATGCGTTGTCAATTAAGACAGTTAACTGATATATATAAGTGAAGTGAAATTAAATTGAATATTCATTCCTTTTCAACATCAAGTTGTGTTATCATATTCAATCAGTGTGAAATATATAAAATTTTTCTTATAAACATGAATAAAATCACATTTTTCATGTTCTTGGCTGTAGTTATTGCTGCTGTAAACTGCAAAGGTAAGAAATTATATAATTTTAATTATTTTAAGCCGTTTTAAATTTAGATTGATAAAAATGATAAGCTGCTTTTTATTGTTTAAGTGTTTAAATTAATTAGTTGCTTTTATTTGATTTTACAAAACTTAAAAACAGCACTCATGATCATTTGTTCATCACTGCTTGTCCGTTGTTGGTCTGGGAATTAAAAATAATGTGTCAACTATGGTCCTTGTCTAGCATGTCGTAAAAGGCGACTAATGGTGTATCGGTTGGGTATATCATAGTGTGGGCGAGAATCTAGCCACTTTTTCTCAATTTCCCATCTAACCCAACCAAGATTTTTTTTCCCAAAAGTGATAAAAGAGGCTTGTTGTCCTTCGACTGTGCTTTCGAAGATGGGTGTGATAATATGTACAATCTATGGGTAAGGGGCCCTACCAAACATTTATCGTAAACACTATTTCTTATAACTAGCTTTTGCCCGCGGCTTTGATCGCGTGGTACATCGATAAAACATAGCCTATATGTTATTCGGGTGTATAAGCTACATTATTTTAAAGTTTCATTGAAATCCGTTCAGTAGTTTTTGCGTGAAAGAGTAACAAACATACAAACAAACTTTCGCATTTATAATATTAGTAGAATTATGTAGGTACAAAAACGAATTATACATTTAGTTATTTAATATTCTAACTTCACGCCTATACGTATTATACACTTATAGGTATTATGCACTTTATACATGAAGAATTCTGTTAAATAGGTTCAACTTAATATTAAAATACCGAATATGTTTTTGTGACGAATTAACTTTGTGGCAAATGTACAATAACTTACCTAAATGTATTCTAAAACCAATCCACGTTAGAAATCCCGTTATACATCCTGTTATATACCTATATATGTATGTATATATACACGTTATATGTTCCTTTGTCCCTTGGTGCACTTGGACCCGTTTTTTTTTTATTCTTCAGACTGACAAACCAATTTCCTAGTTCCAAGCGAAGCTTATGCTTGTCTTATGGATACTAGGTAAACGAATAGACATACTTAAATACGTTTATAAACATCCATGACGCGAGTACAAATGTCCATGTTCGTCACATTTATCCCTAGCGGGATTCGAACCCGTGACCTTTGGTTTCCTGGCCAGGGTCCCTGACCACTCGACCAACGGACCAGTCTGATTTAATTTATTAATTGATGATGATGATGTTGTTTCAGAAATTGGTCTCCGAGCACCAGGGTGTGCGATGGAGATGACCATCGGAGAGTGCCGAGCCAGTATGAAGAGGTAGGGGATGGGACTACTGCAACACTGTGCTATACATCCATACATACATACATATATAACATCTCGCATGTAATCCCCGAAGGGGTAGGCAGAGTTAAAGGGGCAACAAACCCCCTTTAACCACATTCGTTTATTAACTAAAGAAATAGGTGTACGTATTTAGTTCGTCATAATAAGAATCATGTCCTATGTTGGTCTAGGACTTGAAAATAATGTGCCAACTGTGTTCCTTGCCTAGCATGTCGTAAAAGGCGACTAATGGTATATCGAGTTTTGGGTGCGTCATCGTGTAGGCGACGAGCCAGCCACTTGTCACTACTTTTTCACAGTCTTCCGTCTAACTCAGTCCAGTTTTATTTTTTAACTGCCATTGCCAAGCTAGAGGTAAATACATATATAGATATGAAAAATACAAAAAAGATATAGGTACATGCCCGATTTTGAATCCCTCGCATATGATGATGTATGTCCTACCATTAAGCTACCACTATTTTCCTCCTCCAGCCCTTCTTTAACATGTGATATAATTAAGTAACTAACTAAACTTTATGATATGATTCATTTCAACAAAAATGATTAACAGCATTTTTTTTTCAGATTCTATTACGACAGCAAAATAGACAAATGCGTACTATTCTACTATGGTGGTTGCCAAGGAAACGCCAACAACTATAAAACGATGGAGGAATGTGAGGCTGCCTGTATTTTATGAACAGACAGATAGATAGCCTTGCTGATGATGGGAGGAACCCTAATTACTCTTCGGGAAGAGGGTTTCTAACCTTTGGAATCACGAAGCTCTTACAAAATTGCCAAAATAAAACTGGTTTGTAATTATATTGCAAAAAAATAAAACGAAACATAAAAAATAACTTTTTTATTTACAAATAATAAGTATATACTTCTATGCAATTACCTATACCCATATATATCTGTTGTGGGCCCTAATAGTATAATCTTATTATAAACCTTTTAATTTTCAACTAATTTCTGCTTTAAATAAATAACCTGTACTAGATCATGTTAACACTACCCACCCTCACTAATTAATTAAATCCATTCAATTGACTAATTATTTAAATTAAAAGTAAATAAATTCCTATTAGCACATTAATACCAAGCCGTTACATTAATTAGATAGCATTCATTTGAACATTAGTTACAAGATAGCAGACTTAAATACCTTTACAAACAACATCCATGATTTGAATACAAATGTCCATGTTAATCACACAAAGATTACCCCTAAATAATTAAATAAATACATTTTCCAGACTGACACACCAATCCCTAGATCCAAATTAAGCTTATGCTTTTACTATGGATACTAGGCGAACGGATAGACATACCTTAATACGTTTATAAACATCCATGACTCGAGTACAAATGTCCATGTTCATCACACGAAAAATTTGCCCCTAGCAGGATTCGAACCCGCGACCCTGGGTTTCGTGTAAAGGTAAAGGGTATTCGAACTTTTATTTCGTGGTCATGGTTTCTAACTACTCCACTAAGCATTATTATAACTTGAATTCTTCAGTGTGAAACAGCTAGAAATTGTCATAAACCTAAGTGTCAATCTTTCATCTTCTATTCTTTCCAAATGTCTGAACCATCGAAGCATTCCTCATCTTACCTTGATTCTGACGATGTCTCTCAGACCAACTCTCTTTCTTACATCATCATTCCGAACGCAGTCTGTGAGCAATACACCGCAGATTTACAGCAGCGCACGCATCTCGACCACGTTTATTCTACTTTCATGCTCTTTCTGCCATATCCAACTCTCGCTTCCATAAGCGTAGGAATCAGCACCGCATTGCGTATTAGGGTGAATGGAGCGGTCATACTATCATACATCATCAACCATTACCTTTGCTTCGGCTCTGGTTTCTTCTCTTCCAAACTTCAAGATCTACGTACGGAATAATAGAATAAGAAAAACTTTTTCTTCTCAGTTTTTCTTAGCCTAGTTAGGCGTTAAGGCATCTGCGGAGCTCCAATTTGACACGTAACTCACATCACACATTGACATAAGCGCTTCAAATTTCCGATGTCTGGCACCAAAGTCACACTCACGCATGCAAAAGGGTGCCTCCACGCTGTAGTATGACAACGCGAGGTCCTGCTTTTTACTAGTCCGTGGATCTACGTCTTCTTTGTATTTAATTGTAAGGAAAACGTGATAATAGATACATATTAATAAAACTAACTAAACTTCACGCCACTTCCCTAGCGGAGTAGGCAGAGAGAATCGAACGCTATACGGCACGGTCCTTACACACCTCACTCGCCTCTTCAGCATTCATGATCCTTTTCATACAAGCTCTACGGTTTTTATGACTCCTAACATCACCTTCTGTTAATACACGACCAATCTGGTCGTGGTAGGTGAGCCTGGGCCTTCCGCGGCTCCTACGTCCTTCCACTTTCGCATTGTATATACGTTTAGTCAATCTTTCGTCATCCATTCTTTCCATATGTCCGAACCACCGGAGCATGCCCCTTCTTACCTTGACTCAGACGCTGTCCTTCAGACCGACTCTCTTTCTTACATCATCATTCCGAACGTAGGTGAGCCTGGGCCTTCCGCGGCTCCTACATCCATATTAATAATACAAACATTAATAATACCTCGTGCATTCCATTTCACACTCCTCTCTAGTATCATAATTGTTTGCATTGCCTCCACACCCACCGTAGTAGAACAAGAGACATTCTTTGGAATTAACATCGAAATAGTACCTGTAAATTAAAAAATACAATATATATATTTTAAATATCACACTACATAACATACTTACATTGATCTGACTCTGAGGTAAGTATGTATGTAGCTTAAGCACTTGTGTTACGAATATCAAAATCAACAGTGGTATACAAATATATACTTAAATATTGGATATTAACACCCAGACGCAGAACGAACACAAGTATTCATCAAACGAATATTTGTCCTGGGTCGGGATCGAACCCATAACTCTTGGCGTATAAGGCAGGATCACTACCGAATGCGCCATTCGCCATCGTGCTTGTCAAATAAAAGGCAATACTCACTTTTCAATAAGGGCCCTGCAGTCTCCTGCTTCCATTTGCAAGAAACACGTTGATAGTCGCGTCGTAATCCCTATAAACATATATAGATAAATAGATAGAGCGGTGGTAGCTCAATGGTAGGGGCACACGCCTCTTAACCGAGGAGTACGGGTTCAAACCCAGGCACGTACCTCTGGATTTTTCAAATCTATGTATGTATTTATACCACTAGCTCGACGGTGAGGGAAAACATCGTTATGAAACCTGCAAATTCAAACAACTTTGGATGTGTAACCATGATGCAAATTGTCTGGTTCCCTTATCTTAGGGTTACGAAGGTCAGATCGGCAGTCGCTTCAATATAATTACCAGACTCGCTTAATCCTGGATCATGGTCTAACCGGACCCCGTCTAAACACGGGACATAACGTTAGGAAGATGGTTTAGATGACCATCATCACGATAAAATGTCATAGATGTTTATAAACGAATTACGAAGGCCACAGCCGGAGGATGCCAAACAATACATTATACTTAACTATGTTTATGCATTTACGTAGTATCCATAGCACAAGCTTATAAGCCTAGTTTGGAACTAGAAAATTAGTGTGTCAGCCTGGGGAATTTATTTATTTGCATGTATGTATGTATGTATGTACTCACCCCCCAACATGCGAGTACGCATGTCCTGAGGGACACACCGGGACTCGCACGCCTCTTTAGTGCGAAAGTTATTTCCATTACCCTCACAACCGCTGTAATAGAATTGCCTGCATACGTTCATTCTTGGGTCAAAGTAGTATCTGGGAATAATTAAATAATAATCATTAATTTTTATTATAACCAATAATGTTTACTAATATTTTATTATAAATGGTGCCCGCCCAAAAAAAGGCCGGTTTCTCGGGCGTTTTTGGTTAATTATAGGCTTCTTCGATAAATGTGCTATCTAACACTAAAATATTTTTTCTAGTCAGCTGCCATTTGTCACTTCTTTTTAAAATTTTCCATCTTACCCAACCCAATTTTATTTTCTGAATGTGGTTAACGTGGCCTGCAGTCCCTGTGACTCTATGTAAACGATAGACATTTGAAGAAGTCCCGGTCTACAGCTGATTGCGGATCCGTACGGCACTGACCTTCTGTAAGCGGCTTGACCCCAACCTACGTCCTTATCCATTAAGCATTCTGGTGGAAGCATGTTTGCATCGGGATAATGGTACTTCCATCTCTCCATTCCATCATCAGAGTCCTCTGAAAACATTCAATTTAGTTCAATATTTTCTAAGATTCACCCCCTAAAGGGGTGAAAACTTTTTAAAAAATATAATAATAAGCGAAACGGTGTTGAACGCTATTCTTTTATCTAAATATTGTGAATAACTTTGAATTTGAAATGTGTAATTACATTTTAATAAAACAAATCTAAAAATAAATAATTCATAAATAACTTACGTATACCGCCGACCATCGATATGAGCAGAACCACAATTACAAAATACTGAAATTTCTTCATAGCAATTACGAAAAATTACGTATTTATTGTATTATACATACTAATTATAAATAACAAATTCATAACAATTGTTAACAAAACGTTTCTTTATTTTTCACAAAAAAATTAAACTATTCTGAGTCTAGGCGGGGCCTCACACAGAGGCCCTCAAACTCTGGAAGCCCTTAAACTCAGGGGACTTTGGATCTTCATTCTTGTCTCTCAGTTAGAGACTTTCACGCAAACGAATGAAAAGCTGATAATATGCTACTATGCCCTTTTAAAGTAATTATAAAAAATATATTTTTACTTATATATTTTTTTATTATGTATTTAAAAAAAAATATGTTATTATTTTCAACTGGCGTCAAGGGCCCTTATCTATTGAGCCTAAAAATTGAATATTTATTAAATTTTAAATTTATTATTAAAATTCTTGTTTAAATTTATTATTAAATTGTTTTCAGTAGATAAGCTTTAGTTATATGTCATAAAAGTTAATTGTTTTAGAATATAATTTACATTATTGTTATTCACTTTACGTGTCTATGTTTCTCAATATCTGTGACAAATGTTACAACAATAATGTAAGTATCTTCCGTATTTAATAAAATGTTCTTGCAAATAGCTAAGTGAAGGACACAAATTATCTATACTAATATTATAAAGAGGAAAGATTTGATTGTTTGTTTGTTTGTACCCAATAGGCTCCGAAACTACTGGACCGATTTCGAAAATTCTTTCACCAATAGAAAGTTACTTTACAGCAAATTACATAGGCTATATTTTATCCCTGTATTCTTACAAGAACGGGAACTACGCGGATGAAACCGCGGGGCGCTGCTATCAACAATAAAATGGACAAAACCAGAGTTTGTTTGTCTATGACTTAAAAAGTGCGTTTCAATTGTTGTTCTGTTTCCTGCAAAGCATATCATAAAAGGCAACTAATTATGTATCGGATATTGCGTATGTGATTGTGTAGGCGACGAGCTAGCCACTTGTCACTACTTTTCCACAATTTTTCCATTAAACCCAACACAGTTTTTTTATTTTTTTAATAAAAATGGTTATATGGTTCGCTGTTCCTTTGATTCTACCCATCCGTCTGGGATTGCAGGCGTGATGATATGTTTGTATGTATTTTGACATAACAGACACTTCTATAATAATCACTAAGTATGAAGTAAGTATAAATATCAAATACTCGGGTTTCTCACCCCTTGCAGGTATGAAACATACTCATACATTATTCTGTGACATGCTTGACTATACTTGTTTTTAAAAAAAATATGTATTAAAATTATGCAAAGTCGCGTACAGTCAATTGTTAAAGTATTTATAGCTTTTTAAATATGGGTTACTATCTGTGGCAAAACATTTTACTGACAATAAAATATTATTGCGCAGGCTTAGCATTAACCTTGGGTGGAGGTAGCTCAATGGTATGGCATGTATATCTGGATTAGTCACAACTAAGTATGTATAGTAAGTTATGTGTTTATACTATTAGCAAAATATATTCTTGTAACCTTCACTTAATATAACCTACCACAATAGCGATTACTTTAGACCAGCTCGATGGTGCATTCGGTAGTGACCCTGCCCCAAGCGCCAACAGTTGTGGGTTCGATCCCCATCTAGGACAAATATTCGTGTGATGAATACTTGTGTTTGTTCTGTGTCTGGGTGTTAATATCCAATATTAAAGTATATTAATACCGCTGTTGTTTCTGATATCCGTAACACAAGTAACACTTTGGAGTCAGATCAATGTATGTGATGTAGTCTGATATTTATTTATTATTTAATTACTAGCTGTGCCCCCGGTTCCACCCGCATTTATGGTTAATGTTATATAGCCTATAGCCTTCCTCGATAAATGGGCTATCAAATCAGACCCTATCCATAAGGATAAGTGTATCTATTAATAGTGTAGGCAGAGTTTATACATCCAGAGTATAAACTCTGCCTACACTATTGAGATTACGAGCGATTAAGGTATGTATATATGCAGTGGCGGACTAAGCCTTGTTTGAGGCCCGGGGCGGCAAAGAACTGTACGAGGCCCCACGAGCAGTGTTGCTTATAAATAAATAAATAAATAAATATCCGACTACATCACATACATTGATCTGACTCCGAGGTAAGTAGCTTAAACACTTGTGTTACGGATATCAGAATCAATAGTGGTATTACAAATATATACTTAAATATTGGATATTAACACCCAGACACAGAACAAACACAAGTATTCATCATACGAATGTTTGTCCTGGGTGGGGATCGAACCCACAACTCTTGGCGCATGGGGCAGGGTCACTACCGAATGCGCCATCGAGTCAGTCAAATGCGTTGCTTGGTGTTCCACTGTTTGATATAGGATGATTACAGGACCTTGGAGATAATATGAGGCCCCAGGACCAGGGGCCCGGAGCGCCTTCCGCCGCCCGGTTAATCCGCCACTGTATGTATGGATATTAAAGAAAGTTAAAGAATAGAACAGATACAATTTATTTATTGCTTCCCTATATACAATGCACTACAAGTAAATGCATTCTGAGTCGTTAAAACCTCTATAGGACTAGAAGAAGTTAGTTTCTCAGACAATCGCTCTCGCAAGCTTCTTGCGTCTCGTAATTGTTAGCATTTCCTCCACACCCGTTGTATTCAAAAAGCTTGCATGCGTTGAACCGAGGATCGTAATAGTACCTGAAAAAAAAAACATTAATTTAATAAGAATGTGCCAACTGAGGTTCTTGCCTAGCATGTTCTAAGAAGCGACTAATGGTTTACGGGCTTTTGGGAATATCGATGTACCACGCGAGCGAAGCCGCGGGCAGAAGCTAGTATCTAATATTTTAGTATGACGTATTTGTAATACCACTGTTGATTCTTAGCTAGCTAGATAGCTACTTACCTCGGAATTAGATCAATGTATGCGATGTAGTCGGATATTTATTTATTTATACAGTCAAGCCCGTAGTCCCCAAAGGGGAAGGCAGAGTACATAACATAATTGGCTCCGATAGCGGCTTATGGCCAAAAATTTAATTGAATGAGGGTTTTCAAAAATACAAAAACCGCCAGATGGCATGAGGGAGTCTCGTGGTCTTATCACTGTCACTATTGGCTCCTTGTTGACACCATGTCAGTTTGGTCTGACAACTAGCCAATGAGGAGGGTGACAAGACCGCAAGTCACAGTTACGCCATCATTTGAATGTTTTAATTCGAAAAACCCTCATTGGATCAGTAGGAAAATTGTGGGGAAGTTTTTTGGCTTTAATTGCAAAGATGATGTTGAAAGAAAAATAGAAAAGGACCCACCTTGGGACACTCGTACTCCCCATACAGATTCCAATTCCGATTCCTAAAGAGCAGGATTCTGCGCGCGGCTTGGGCACTGAAAGAAAAACACTTAGTCAAAGTCAAAAGGTTTGAAACAAATACTTATAAATCGTCATCAATTTAACGGGAAAATCAACTAATATCTAATATGAATCTACCACCGGTTCGGAATGTTGCTTCTACCGAGAAGAAACCGGCAAGAAACTCGGTAGTTACTCTTTTCAACAACATATTTTACAAGGGTGTATTGATCATATTTTCATCTGAACCATGTCATGAAGTCGGCTTGTCAGACACCAAAATATAAAAAATATAAAATAACGATGTTAACAAAGTTAAACCACAAATTAACCAGACCAGTGCAGACCAGTCCCCCAAGGTGGCACCTGTTCCCAAGCATGACGTATGTGTCAGCCATCGCTTAATGAAGCGATACCGTACATCTCCATTTGAGTCTAGACTTTTATCCCGTGTCTTTAAGACCTAAACCTTTCAGCAATCCAGCTGGTTCCAGCACAAGTTTAGCTGTGTTGGATCCAGAGACATGTGCTGGTCTGGTCCATTGCCGCTCGATTTCAATCACTAATAAATAAATAAAGGTAAATAGCTTGAGCACTTGTGTTACGGATATCAGAATCAACCGTGGTATTACAAATATATACTTAAGTATTTAATATTAACACCCAGACACAGAACAAGCACAAGTATTCATCACACAAATGTTTGTCCTGGGTGGGGGTCGAACCCACAACTCTTGACGCGTAGGGTAGCATCACTACCAAATGCGCCATAGAGCCAGTCAAATATTATCTTGGAATGCTGAATCAAGCAATCCAGCTGAGTTCATCACAATTTTACCTCCTGAACTCAGCATCATGTGCTAGATTCACCTGAAATTGCCGCTGGATAGCAATCAATATCCCAGACTAACATGGGACAAAAGGATATAGTAGATCTTAACCGGTCCGTTGGTCGAGTCGTCAGAGACCCGTGGCTAGTGGCTAGTGGCCATGAAACCAAGGGTCGCGGATGCAAATCCCGCTAGAATACATTTGCCATGTTTCGTGTGATGAACATGGATATTTTTACTCGAGTCATGGATGTTTATAAAAGTATTGATTGAAGTATGTATCCATAGCACAAGTATAAGCTTATATATGATTTGAAATTTTCGCGTTGCGTTATCACTAGAAATAATACTGATGGGGCTAAACGCCATATGCACTACTGCATATCGCGTTTAGTCCCGTCAATATTATTTCAAGTATAAGCTCAGTTTGGAACTAGGGAATTAGTGTGTCAGTCTGGAGAATTGATTATTATTATTTGTTATTAAAGAACTCAATACCAACCGTTCCACTTCTGTCCCTCTGCAGGGAAGCACCTCGACTCACAATCCTCTTTGGTCTCGAAGTTGTTTTCGTTTCCCTTACAGCCTCCGTAGTTGAACTCTTTGCACTCATTCGACCAAGCATCGTAGAAGTATCTGCAAAAGAAAATACATTTTATCAAACGATCATTTAAAAAGTCCCATGTTGGTCTGGGACTCGGCCCATGTTGATCTGGGACAAAAAAAAAGAATGTGCCAACTGTGGTTCTTGCCTAGCATGTCGTAAAAGGCGACTAACGGTTTACGGGCTTTTGGGTGTGTGATTGTGTAGGCGACAGGTTAGCCGCTTGTCACTGCTTTTTCACAATTTTCCATCTAACCCAGCCCGGCTCTATTTTTGGCTGAATGTGGTTGAAGGGGCTTGCTGCCCCTTTGACTCTGCCTACCCCTTCGGGGATTATGGGCGTGATGTTATGTATGTATATGTATGTATCATTTTAAAAAAATATAGACTTACTCAATTGACCGGGACGTTTGAAAAAAGAAGACATGCTGCGCCGACCCCAGGTGAACTGCAATACCGCAATTTACAAGAACAAACGATTTTAAGATCTCGGAGAATGGATTCCCAAATATATTGGTTTCTCTACAAAAATTATCATACTTGCATACATACTATCACGCCCGTAATCCCCGAAGGGGTAGACTGAGGCAAAGGGGCAGTCAGTCCCCTTAACCACATTCAGACAAAAAAAAACTGGGCTGGCTAGATGGAATATTGTGACAAATAGTGATAAGTGGCTAGCTCTTCGCCTACACAATCACACACCCAAAACCTGATATACCAGTAGTAGCTTTTTACGGCAAGGAACACAGTTGGCACATGATTTTTATGTCCCAGAACCAATGGAGGGGTTGTGATCAACGCAGTGATACATATATCAAGGGTTAGGTACCTCGTAAACAGAGCTCGACACTTCCCCCTCGCTAAGGGTAGCAGGCACTCAGGCGGGAGACTATCCCCTTGCTGAGAGCTGCTGACAGCTAGAACACAGGAAAATAACTTAATTAGGTTAAAACTTTACCAGAACTATTATCATTTTCTTAAGCTATTGAACTACAGTATTATAGAAGACCTCGGCTGCATTACCTAGGATTGCCACTTTTTTTATGCAAATAAGGTACTTATATTAGTTAAAAAAAAATATTATCTGTCCAAATTAAGTAAGTTTGTACGAATATTTTTCGTCGTTTTGCTTAAAATATTTTGCAATTTTGCATTATTTTGCCAGTTTTAACAAGTAGTTATCACTGCTAATCATAACTATCACCAATAACTGCCGTTAAATTTTTACGAAAATGATAACAATAAAAAGCAGTACATATTTTTAAAAATATAATACAATAGGATGGTGGTATGATGATAATTAAAATAACTAAAATTTATTAAAGTATAAATAAAAAAAAATACGCCATATAAAAATTAAATTTTAAACTTTTGAGATATAACTGACTCAGTATACTTACCAATACTGCTTGCCACTGCAACAAACGCCGCTATGACGACGAGGCAAGATATTTTCTTCATTGTTAATACAAATTAAATGTCTCTCAGGAGCAACTAACGCAACTTTCCTAACAACGTTAATGAATTTATCTCGCCCACGTACCTCTATTTATATACAATTAAAATAAACAAAACAATCATTTCTATTGACGCCACTAATGTTTTGTTATTAGTATATATTGTAATTAAGCTAACTTTACTAACGATTTCTAAACATTGGTATCTGGTATGCATTAGCGACTTACACTAAACTTATTATTATATATGCGATTGAAACTCTTTCTGTCATGTTGTCACGCTTAAAATATTATTGTAATAAAATTTCGTACGCTGAAGTTTGAGACTTAAAAAATAATTAAGTCCTAACGTACTAGCTAGGGTTTCGTATGAACGTATTTATCACGAGAATAAAAGCAACATATAGCCACGTACTTTTAGGTATTATTTATTTAGCCTCATGCATTAAGTCATACTTAGTAGGAGAGGTTCTCAACTTGACTAGTAGAATATAACTAGTCAAAAAAAAAATTGTTTTCGTGCGATAAATGACACAAATTCACTTATGAGGTTCCTTTATTCGACTGGCCCGTTGGTCGAGTGGTCAGAGATCCTGGCCACGAAACCAAGGGTCGCGGGTTCGAATCCCGCTAGGGGCAAATGTTTCGTGTGATGAACATGGACATTTGTACTCGAGTCATGGATGTTTATAAACGTATTTAAGTATGTCTATCCGTTCACCTAGTATCCATAGCACAAGCATAAGCTTAGTTTGGGACTAGGGAATTGGTGTGTCAGTCTGAAGAATTTATTTATTTATTATTTATTTATCCTGTGCTATATAACAGCCTATCGCTAATATTCAAGAATCTCTACGTCTAAGATTCCTTTGCCAAATACGTTCAAAAATATGGCTCATACGGTTTTTTTGTTTGTTTTGACTAAAGATATGGCCGTTTAACCAAACATCGGGGATTTTTTGGTTTTTAGACAGATTTAAAGCTTTACAGAGTATAAAAATAAGTCCCCTGACACGTATACCTGTCTGTCTGTGTGTCTGTATAGGCTAATCTAAGAAATTACTGAGCCAATCCTGATGAAGATCGAGAAAGGTTTATGAATACAATTTGTCAATACCTATACAATTTGGTAAATAACTAAGCAATTTCAGTTGTTATAGAAAAGACACACTTACTAGTGCAAGCACCCGTGCGAAACTGGGGCAGGCCGCCATTTTGATATAATTTCAAGTTTCTTAGAAAAAAGGTTTTAACAGACAACCAGACGGGCGTTAAACGTAGTGATTCTATGAATGTTATTTTTCTCTTTACTTATAACAAACACAATATTGCTTATCCCTAACCCATGTAACTTATTTATTGTTTTATGAACTTGATTACAATATGCAAACATGCAAATATGTATAGCTAACTTTAAGTGACATTTGTCATATTATATTATTCAGGTACATTTTTCTTGCTAATTTGGACCTAAGATTATCAATTGGATTGTTATTCTAAAAGAACTTACTAATAAGGTTTTGCATAAATAACATCACGCCCATAATCCCCGAAGGGGTAGAGTCAAAAGAACAGCAGGCCCCTTTAATCACATTCAGCCAAAAATAAAACTGGGCTGGGTTAGATGGAAAATTGTGAAAAAGTACTGACAAGTGGCTAGCTTGTCGCCTACACAATCACAAACCCAAAACCCGATATACTATTAGTCGCCTTTTACGACATGCTAGGCAAGAAATACAGTTGGCACATTATTTTTAAGTCCCAGACCAACACAGGACAATACGCTGGGTTAGATGGAAAATTTTATCAGTTTTGCATAAATTTTATCATTATCATCATCGTCCTCCTAGCGTTATGTGCCGTGCTTAGTCAGGGTCCGCTTATGCTATAGAATAAGCGAGTCTGGTAATTGCATTGAATCGACTGCCGATCTGACCTTCGTAACCCTTATATAGGAGAACCTTACAATTTTTGGATTATGGTTACACATGTGTCGCGACCGCACCCCAAGATAGTCAAGATTATAGCTCCAATAATATATAAACAGATAACGTTAATCGAACATGCAGGAACGCTATACATCTATACTTATAATAAATCTGTAGAGAGGTCAATTCTGTACATGAAATATATTTTCAAAATAACTATCAGGGGGTGATTAGTGATCGATACTGATGCCAAAAATGCAATCAGTAAAATTTTTGTCTGTCTGTCTGTCTCTCTGTCTGTATGTTCCTTATAGAAACAAAAACTACTCGACGGATTTTAAAGAAACTTGGTACAATTATTCTTCATACTCCTGGGCAGGTTATAGTATACTTTTCATCACGCTACAATCAATAGGAGCAGAGTAGTGAAGGGAAATTTATGGGAAAACGGGAGAAGTTACTCCATTTTTTAAGCTTCCGTCGCGTGTGCAGCCTTAACGGTTAAAGTTACATAGAAATCATGTATGACGGAAATAGTCTTTATAATATTAACCATAAACGCGGGTGACACCGCTGGCACAGCTAGTCCTGCATAAGTATATACAATACACCAAGATGGTTCCCCAGCAAGCAACACCTAGCTCGTCGGAAGTACTTCCACTATTAGTACGAGCGCGTATCATTGCGATGTTTTGCACACCGCTAAACAGTGGTATACCTAATTATTAATTAAGTAAATAAATTATCCAGACTGACACATCACTTTTCTAATAGGCTATTCGACTAATTTCTGAAAACCATCGCACTTTATTTAATGATGTATGTGGACTCTAGAAATAACATTATTTTAATTTATTATAAGTACTTAATTCATAAAAAACAAATATTTAAAAATACACTGATTTTATTTGAGCTGTCAAAACGCCTACTTCGGCAATATGGCGTCGAGTGACGACACACGTTAGTACGAAGACATTGGTAGAAGGTCGAATCGTTCTCAATCGTTTCAAACCAAGCATTTATACTTTTGTGTTCTAATACTAGGAACAGATTGACATACTGAAATACGTTTATAAACATCCATTACACGTGTACAAATGTCCATGTTCATCACACGCAACATTTGCCCCTAACAGGATTCGAACCCGCGACCTATGGCTTCGTAGTCAGCTCCTGTTCACTCAACCAGCGGACATGTAAATATGGGTCCTTGGGACAACAGAAAAGGTATATCCCAAATAATGAAACCCCTAATCGTTCATTAGTTAAACTTAATTAGCAGAAGAGTAAATATTTTTTTGTTTATTTCTGCTAGATAATTGAGTAAATTGTTTGTTTCTGGTTAGATAAATAAAGGTTGTGATGTATTTTTATAAACGACTTTCTTAATTAGAAATTTAATAACAACAATAAATAAAATTTAAACGATTTCCTTCGAAAATACTACTTGGTGTAGGTATCTATCAGTTTTAAAACCATAGTTTAAATATATACACATATGTGTATAGTTAATTAATTAAAGCAACAATCATATAGTTTTTAGCCTCATCGTATTTACAACCACCCATGACCCGAGAAACTACAGTTGACAATATTCATTACACGGACATTTGCCTCTAGCTGGATTCGAACCAACTTTGCTTTCGTGGTCAGGGTTTAGGTAACATACAATCACAATAAATATCAAATTACATCACATTTAATGTACGTTGAGCTGACTCCGAGGTAAGTAGCTTAAACATTTGTGTTACGTATATAAGAATCAACAGTGGTATTACAAATATATACTTATACTTTTATGTTCAATATTAACACCCAGACACGGAACAAACACAAGTATTCACACCAATATTTGTCATGGGTGGGGATCGAACCCACAACTCTTGGCGCATGAGGCAGGGTCACTACCTAATGCGCCATCGAGCTTGTCAAATATCTTTAAAGGTAATAAAAAAATAGATAGGCAGCAAAGAGGTAGGCAGAGTCAAAGAGGCAGCAAGACTGTTTAACCGCATTCAGCCAAAAATAAAACTGTTTAAATTGAAAATTGTGAAAGAGTAGTGGCTATAGCTCGTCGCCAGCACAATCACTTACCCAAAACCCGATATACTATTAGTCGCCTTTTATGACGTGCTAGGCAAACAGTTGGCACATTATTTTTAAGTCCCAGACCAACTTGGGACAATGGGCTGGATTAGATGGAAAATTGTGATTTTTTTTAAAGTCTCAGACCAACATGGTACTAAAAAAACACCTTAATTTTCATATAATGGCTTTAATTATATCCTTACAACTTACTTCTGGATCACATTTTCACATAAAAATACGCTGTAACTAGAAACCTGTTACGGACCCTTGTCAATGGGGCCCCTAACTTATGAACTACCATTTAAAGGGGTTTTTACGGAGGCACGCGGCCTCACAAGCCTCCTTCGTCTTATAGTTATTGTCATTTCCTCCGCAGCCGCCGTAGAAAAACCTCTCGCATATATTAAACACGTAGTTATAATAGTACCTGAAAACATTTAATCATTTAATTCAAGTATTCCAATGTATGCAGTCACTAGCGGCCCGCTACGGCTTTTCACTAGTATACATTTATTTTCTAACCTAATTTAACTTATTTCAAAATATTCTATAGCTTATGTTAATCAGGGATAATGTAGCATTCTAATGGTAAAATAATTTTTGAAATCGGGTCAGTAGTTTTTGAGTCTTTCCTCTTTATAATAATAGTGTAGATTAGTTACTAAATAGCTGACCTGGTGAGCTTTGTACCTACCGCTCCATTCCTTCAAGATTTTACATATTAATTTAACTTTTAAAGTTATTGAAATAAAATAAATTCGCCAAACTGACACAACAATTCCCTAGTCCCAAACTAAGCTTATGCTTGTGATAGTATGTCTATCCGTTCATTATGTTGTGTAAGTGTTTCCTTAAAACCTATATAAATAAAGAATATTTTTACTTTGACTTCGTGATTCTTAGACAGGGTAACTAGAAAATTTAGATCATGGTTACACATCCATAGTTATTTGTATGTCCAAGTTTCATCACTATGTTTTCCCCCACCGCTGAGAAATCCAGAAGTACGTGGTCGAGTTTGAACCCACCCTCTCGGTAATGAGGCGCGTGTCCTTACCATTGAGCTACCACCGCTCCAGTTACATATACAGTAGTAGTAATAGTAATCTATACTTATAATAAATCTGTAGAGAGGTCAATTCTGTACATGAAATATATTTTCAAAATAACTATCAGGGGGTGATTAGTGATCGATATTGATGCCAAAAATGCAATCAGTAAAATTTTTGTCTGTGTCTGTCTGTCTGTCTGTCTGTATGTTCCTTATAGAAACAAAAACTAATCGACGGATTTTAACGAAACTTGGTACAATTATTCTTCATACTCCTGGGCAGGTTATAGTATACTTTTCATCACGCTACAATCAACAGGAGCAGAGTAGTGAAGGGAAATGTTGGGAAAACGGGAGAAGATACACCATTTTTTAAGCTTCCGTCGCGTGTGCAGCCTTAATGGTTAAAGTTACATAGAAATCATGTATGACGGAAATAGTCTTTATAATATTAACCATAAACGCGGGTGACACCGCTGGCTCAGCTAGTATATTAATAAAGTTACCTTACAAAACTCGCCCGGCAGTCACCTACTTCCTTCTCCTCTAAACACGACCTAAGGCCAGCCTCTGAAACGTTAATAAATGAATACACACATAGGTACATACATAACATCTCGCACATCATGGGCAGCAGGCCCTTATAACCACATTCAGCCAACAATAAAACTGCGTGTAAAAAAATGTAAGAATGTAGTGGCAAGTGGCTAGCCCGTCGCCTACACAACCCGATAAACCATTAGTCGCCGTTTACGACATGCTGGGGTAGGAACACAGTTGACACATTATTTTTAAGTCCCAGACCAACATGGGACAATGGGTTGGGTTAAATGTGAAAAATATATCGATTAAGCGTAATAATAATAAATTATTAATAACGAATAGGATAATAATCATTCTATGTTGATCTGGAACTCTAAAATAATTTTCCAATTTCCTTGTCTAGCATATCGTTTGAAGGCGACTTATATAGGGTTTGTAATAATGTAGGCGACAAGCTAGCCACTTATAAACTAACTAACTAACTAAACTTCACGCCACTTCCCTAGCGGGGTAGGCAGAGAGAACCGAAAGCCATATGGCACGATCCTTACACACTAGCCACTTATGACTATATTTTACTTGTCTAGTTACTTCCAAAGTCTTTCAAAATTAAAGGAGCTTATCGTTGCTTGGATTCTGCATTGTCCTTCAAGGATTGCGGGCGTTATGGTATGAAAGACCGAAAAAAAAGAATTATGATTAAAATTTATGACATTATTTGATTTACGTTCTTACAAACCTTGATAAAGACACATTGATTTAAAACAATTCTATAGTCACCCCTATTTATCCCCTGAGGGGGTGAATAAGGTATACTCACCACGTGTGCTAACTGTCGCAATAAAAACAGCTAAAAATACAAAACTCGTGATCTTCTTCATTTTTTTAGAACAAAGTCGTTTTTATTCCACTTAGGCATACAAAGAAAATCTGACAAATAATTTAAATTATAATTATCTAACCATCCGAAGCAAATGACAATTCGGATATAAATGAACAGAATAATGCTTTGTTGAACTTTGATAACGTAAAATATTCCCTCATATTTAAATAGAGTGGGTTTTCTGATTACGGTATGGTTTTTCCAGGGTTTCTGTCTTTATTACGGGTTCCGTACATAAAGGGTAAAAACGGGACCCTATTACCATAGGTTAATAGTAACTATTACTAAGACTCCGCTGTCCGTCCGTCCGTCTGTCACCAGGGTGTATCTCATGAACCGTGATAGGTAGACAGTTGAAAATTTCAAATTCTGGTGCCCCCCTAAGAAAACAGAATAAAATAAATATTTAGTGGGGCTGCCGTACAACTATTTTTTTTGCCATAATTTGCTTAATATTAATAACGGCAACGGGTAGACACATAAAATATTCACAGAATATTTTTGTATATTCGCTTTAAAAATAAATAATGAAATCAAGTAAAATACCCCCTTACTGTTAATTCTCTATACTACAGCAATTCAGCTAAAATATTTAGATGTTTTTAAAAACTATTCTTATTCCTATTAACCAAGAAAAAAAAAATTTTTTTTAATAAAATACGTCTAAAAACTAAATTTGCTACTTTCTTAGCGAAAAGCGGGATCGAAACTATCCTGTCCCGTAAAAAAGAGAGACAGTCCCGCCATAATCGGGACGCCTGGCGATGCTAATGTATTTACACCGTCAATAAACAACACGATCCAATGTTTATCTCTAATTTTATTATAATTAACCTAATTACGAAACAATAGTACATTGCTCCCATAAGACAATATTAATTACTAATCTTTTGAAATAAGTAATTATAACATTCATTTATTTTATTATTTGTGTTATGATAGTAAAAGTATTTACAAACTAAGTAATATTTAGTATAAACGAAACCTCAAAACTGTACAGAATAGTTAATAGAATCTATTGCAATTGCTTTTATACCATGTCATATTTTGACCCAAAAAAAAATAAAAAAACTTCAATAAAGTTAACCCCACTAAAAACTGTATGACGCGTGCGCATCGCTTATGACAAGGTTACAAGGTATGATTTTAAACTTTTGAGTTGCATTATCATGGACCACATGTCCGCTTGTGACCACGGTCGTTGCAACACGGCCGGAACGTCAAGCCGGAAGTACTCATGTACTACATAATGCATATTATATCAATCGCGTTAAGTCCCGTCAATATTATTTCTAATAAGGCTACAAGGTCGTTTTGTCCCGTTATTAATATTTCTAATTAGCCCAAACGCCGTAAAAAGCGTTAAACCGTACTTGTGCGAGGACAGCAAGGCAACACTAAATACTTGTAACTCCGTCAGTTTTAAAATACCATTGTAATTTTTTATACTGATTGTTTAAGTAAAATATTTGATTTATGTGTTTTACAGATATATAGATAAAGCTACTTTTGCATTTTTAATGTCGGTGGAAAAAAAAGATATGAAAGATTATTGAGACTTCATGGAAATTTTTTCTCGGAAACGAATGTAGAGATTATCAGACAACATCTTTACAACATTAGACATGAGACAGGACAGACAACAACATACATAACATCACGCCCATAATCCCCGAAGGGGTAGGCAGATTCAAAAGGGGCGGCAGGCCCCTTTAACCACATTCAGCCAAAAACAAAACTGGGCTGGGTTAGATGGAAAATTGTAAAAAAGTAGTGTCAAATGTCTAGCTTGTTGCCTACACAATCACACACCCAAAACCCCATATACCATTAGTCACCTTTTACGACATGCTAGGCAAGGAACACAGTTGGCACATTCTTTTTTTTGGTCCCAGACTAACACCGGACACAGGAAAAGTTATTACCTGGGAAGGTTATCTTATAAATAAAAAGACATTTAATCAAACAAATATTTATTTAAGAAACTTAACTTTGATATTAAGGTGATAAAAAATTGCCAATGTATATTTTTTCATAAGAAGCAGTCAATATAAATGAATAGCTTATTTTAAAATAGTAGTTCATTAGATTATCAAAAATATATTAAACATGTGTTTTTGGTATATCGAACAGACAAAAATTCTTTAACATCGAATTTCTAGAGCGGGAAGTTAATAAAGTTTAATTATTATATTAATATAATAGGGATGTTGACTGGCTAGTCAATTGAGATACTTTTTAAGAGCTGTCAAAACGAAATCACTTCACAGAATTTTGTATAGGCTTATCAACGTGTGACGTCACTAGTTTGTATAGTCAACTGACTTAATATTAAGTTTTTGTAAAATTTAAAATCATAGACTTAATATTATTTAAAATCAATAAGGCTTAAAAGCATACTACGATACTTTCTTTTTCAGAATTGATTTTTCAAAATTAAATATAAATAATGATGTCAACATCCCAATTATTAAGCTCATAATATTTATAAGTGCTGAAATTTAAAACATTTCTTTTTTGTTTGTTTGACCAATGAAAAAATAATAATATTTCGTGGTAATCTAATAGACGGCTTTAAATTTTTAAGTAAGCTACCCAATTGCATTTTTAATTACAGTTAATGCAGGCGTCTTCGCACTCTTGTTTAGTCTCAAAATTGTTTCCGTTGTCGCCGCAGCCCCCGTAAATGAATTGTACACATTCACCCTTTTCGCTATTGTATCCATACCTGTAAAAGACATTTTTTTTATATGACGCGAGTGTCCTTACCATTAACTACCACCGCTCATAAACATACATACATAATAACATCACGCCCGTAATCCCCAAAGGGGAAGGCAGAGGCAAAAGGGCAGCAAGCCCCTTTAACCACATTCAGCCAAAAATAAACTGGGCTGGTTTAGATGGAAAATTGTGTTAATATCCAATATTTAAGTATTTATTTGTAATACAACTGTTGATTCTGATAACACAGGTGCTTAAGCTACTTACCTCTTAGTCAGATCAATGTATGTGATGTAGTCTGATATTTATTTAAAAAAAACTGAATCTATGAAGCAAGCGTTGGAAAATAAATCAAAAATAAGGATGATTCTATGAAATTTACTACTCACCTCGGGAAAGAACCTCGACAAAGTCCTGTATAGATCGGCTTGGAACATTTATCCTCTGAAAAAAGATACGGTTTAGTTAATAAAGTCCCTCATCACATTACTGAAACTCATCACTAGGGCCACGGACCAAGTCTGTTACAAAATGTATAATATTCTCCTAACCAATTGTGTTTCCAAAATGTTCGTGGCTTAAGAACAAAGACTAATAAATCGAAAAATCTTAAAAAATAAGTCACATAATAATAAATAAATCTTCAGACTGACACACCAATTCCATAGTTCCAAACTAAGCTTATAAGCTTGTGCTATGGATACTTAGTAAATGGATAGGCATACTTAAATACGTATATAAACATCCATGACTCGAGTACAAATATCTATGTTTATCACACGAAACATTTGCCCCTAGCGGGATTCGAACCCGCGACCCTTGTGGCCAGGGTCACTGACCACTCGACCATCCAGACATAGTATGGTTGCATTCCCCTATAAGGACGAGGACATACATAACATCACGCCCATAATCCTCGAAGGGGTAGGCAGAGTCAAAGAGGCAGCATGCCCCTTCAACCACATTCAGCCAAAAATAAAGCCGGGCTGGGTTAGATGGAAAATTGTGAAAAAACAGTGACAAGCGGCTAACCTGTCGCCTACACAATCACACACCCAAAACTCGATATACAATTAGTCGCCTTTTACGACATGCTAGGCAAGAACAACAGTTGACATATTCTTTTAAAGTCCCAGTCCAACATGGGGCAGTGGGCTGGGTTGGATGGAAAGCTGTAAATAAGTAGTGACAAGTGGCTAGCTCGTCGCCTACTCAGTCACATACCCAAAAGCCCGTAAACCATTAGTCGCCTTTCACGACATGCTAGCCAAGAACCACAGTTGGCATATTCTTTTTAAGTCCCAGTCCAACATGGGACAGTAGGCTGGGTTGGATGGAAAGCTGTGAAAAAGGAGTTACAAGTGGCTAGCTCTTCGCCTACTTAGTCACATACCCAAAATCCCGTACACCATTAGTCGCCTTTTACGACATGCTAGGCAAGAATCACAGTTGGCACATTCTTTTTTTTTTTGTCCCAGATCAACATGGGCCAAATCCCAGACCAACATGGGACGAGTAATATTTGAATAGTATTTTTTGATTGGGGAAACTCCCACGAGCCGTCACCCTCTGCTTGGGGAAACAGAGGGCGGTGTGTCGGACTCGAACCGCCCGGAATCAGACGCCGTTCGTCCCCGCGCCCGGCGTCGTGGGCAAACTCTCGCGCTGTGCCCTCATGCATAGAAAATGCTATCAGTACTTATTCTGATACGAATGTTCTAATCCTGGTGATGTGATGTAGTCTAATATTTATTTATATTTATTTACTCTATTGTATTTTAATTACCTTCAAAGCAGGCAAGTTCGCACTCTTGTTTAGTCTTAAAATTGTTCCCGTTGCTCCCGCAGCCCCCGTAAATGAATTGTACACATTCACCCTTTTCGCTATTGTATCCATAACTGTAAGAGACATTTAAAAACATATTTTTTTTTATATGACGCGAGTGTCCTTACCATAAACTACCACCGCTCATAAACATATATACATAAGCGGCCGGTACGTGCTTCGCTACGTATAAAGTGATAAATGAAGAACCGCTCTACCGATTTTGTGCAAACTTCACATAAACCCCTTTACTAAATAGTCCGAACAAAGCCTAAACATTTGGTTTAGATAGGTGAGCCCGTTCTTGAGTTATAAAATTACAACGAACAGTGGCATTGATTTTTATATATTTTGCTAACATCACGCCCGTAATCCCCAAAGGGGTAGGCAGAGTCAAAAGGGCAGCAAGCCCCTTTAACCACATTCAGCCAAAAATAAACTGGGCTGGGTTAGATGAAAAATTGTGTTAATATCCAATATTTAAGTATATATTTGTAATACCACTGTTACGGTTAAAGAAATATATTTCTCATAAAAACTTAAAATAGTTCACTTACAATGTTGATTCTGATATCCGTAACACAAGTGCTTAAGCTATTTACCTCGGAGTCAGGTCAATGTATGTGATGTAGTTTGATATTAATTAAATAAAAAACTGAATCAATGAAGCAGGCGTTGAAAAATAAATCAAAAATAAGAATGATTCTAAGAAATTTACGACTTACCTTGGGAAATAACCTAAACAAAGTCCTGCATAGATCGGCTTGGAACATTTATCCTCTGAAACAAGATACGGTTTAGTTAATAAAGTTCCTCATCACATTACTGAAACTCATCACCAGGGCCAGGGACCAAATCTGTTACAAAATGTATAATATTCTCCTAACCGATTGTGTTATCAAAATGTTCGTGGCTTAAGGACGAAGACTAATAAATGCGCCAAGAGTTGTGGGTTCGTTCCCACCCAGGACAAACATTCGTGTGATGAATACTTGTGTTTGTTCTGTGTCTGGGTGTCAATATCCAATATTTAAGTATATGTTTGTAATATCACTGTTAATTTTGATATCCATAACACAAGTGCTTAAGCTATTTACCTCGGAGTCAGATCAATGTATGTGATGTTGTCGGATATTTTTTAATAATAAATCGAAAAATCTTAAAAAATAGGTCACATAATAATAATATACAAATCTTCAGACTGACACACCAATTCCCTAGTTCCAAACTAAGCTTATACCTAAGCTTGTGCTATGGATACTTAGCGAATGGATAGACATACTTAAATGCGTTTATAAACATCCGTGACTCGAGTACAAATATTCATGTTTATCACACGAAACATTTGCCCCTAGCGGTATTCGAACCCGCGACCCTTGTGGCCAGGGTCACTGACCACTCGACCAACGGGCCAGATATAGTATGGTTACATACCCCTATAAGGACGAGTAATATTTGAATAGTATTTTTTGATTGGGGAAACTCCCACGAGCCGTCACCCTCTGCTTGGGGAAACAGAGGGCGGTGTGTCGGACTCGAACCGCCCGGAATCAGACGCCGTTCGTCCCCGCGACCGGCGTCGTGGGCACACTCTCGCGCTGTGCCCTCATGCATAGAAAATGCTATCAGTACTTATTCTGTTATAAATGTTCTAATCCTGGTGATGTGATGTAGTGTGATATTTATTTATATTTATTTACTCTACTGTATTTTAATTACCGTCAATGCAGGCATCTTCGCACTCTTGTTGGGTCTTAAAATTGTTACCGTTGTCCCCGCAGCCCCCGTAAGTGAATTGTACACATTCGTCCGTTTTGCTATTGTATCCATACCTGTAAAATAAATTTAAAATATAAAAAAAAAAATCGGATATGAAGCGCCAACCTAACCACGCTCTTACAATAATATCCTAATCGATTTCAGTCACGTGGCTAATCTCATCGAGGATCAACCAACTACACAGCACAAGTGTGAGCGCAAACACAGCACTCTCTGTTCCTTCACTCTTAAAGTCCGGTGAGGCGGCAACCCGACATGACCGGAAAGAGGTCAGGCGCAGGGCCAACGGCTTGGTGCTTTCCGAGGCACGAGCGTGATAAGTCGCTATCTTCCTGACTCCGTGCCGTTACTGAGTAATTTCAATATTGAAATACACAGCCATTTTTTTTTTAGCTCGATCCGTCGATTTGAAACCGGTCCAACGAGTCAGACGACACAGTTTCATCGCTCTTACACGCAAGTGACGTTAGAGGCCAAAAGTACAAAAAATTTTAATACATAACATTAACACCCACAATCCCCGAAGGGGTGGGCACAGTCAAAAGGGTCAGCAGGCCCCTTCAACCACATTCAGCCAAAAATAGAATTGGGCTGGGTTAAATGGAAAATTGTGAAAAAGTTGTGACAAGTGGCTAGCCCGTCGCCTGCACAATCACACACTCAAAACCCGATATACCATTATTAACACGTAAAATCCGTATCCTACACATGAATGGTTTCGCTAACCGGTTCAACAGCTTTTTACTTATCTCCTAAATCATTTATTTTTAAAATTCTAATTAAAAACCAAGTTGGCAACACTATTATATGTACCTCAGATACCTAATATTGTTTCAGAAGCAGAATTTGTTCTCAAGACACTTTTACTTGGTACAGGAGTCTTGTAGATCCTCACTCATCATATTTGACAGGAGGGGGCCTCCACTGAGGCCCCCTGGAGTCTAACACATCACTCTGTCCCTCCAGGCAGAGGTGCGTCACGCATTCCTCGTATCAAAAAAGGTATGTACGTCCCTAATATTGTTGGAATCACAAGATCACTATAGAAACACACTAGCGCACTGCGGTTTTACCCGCGTAGTTCCCGCTCCCGTAGGCTTGCGAGAATGAAATATAGCCTATGTTACTCGCTGATGAAGATATTATTAACAAAGAGACTTGTAAAAACAAAATAAAAAATCACAAGCTCTCTTTAAAAATTGATAGTAGATGTTTAGACTCAGATGATGAAGTGGCAAAAGCTTTCGAGTCATATTTTTCTAATATCCCGACTGCAGTAACTCGTTCATTAGATTCCAACCCACACTTAGCTAATTGTATCCTTAAATCAAATGTAGAGGAATGCAAAACTCCTTTTTATTTTCGCCATGTCAATGATAAGATAATTTTGAATACTTTCAAAGATTTAAATTTAAAGAAAACAGAGGATTTATGGGGAATTTCAATACATATACTAAAACATATAATTCAATGTATTGCCCCTATCCTATCAAATATTTTTAACAAATGTGTTGACATGGGTCAGTTTCCTAACTTGATGAAATATAGTAAAATAATTCCTTTGTTTAAATCAGGTGACAAAAGTGACCCGTCCAATTATAGACCAATATCTATACTACCTTTTTTTTTTTTTTTTTTTTTTAGTTGGGGAAACTCCCACGAGCCGTCACCCTCTGCTCGGGGAAGCAGAGGGCGGTGTGTCGGACTCGAACCGACTAAAACCCCAACGTGGCCTCCAGCGGCGCAGTCCCGGAGGAGCCTGTATCCCCACTGTCGGGACTATACGACTGCTCCTCCGGTGATGCGCGTGCCGCGCTACGCGGCCCACCTCGCGCGGCGGTGGTCGATGCTGTGCAGCCCACGACAACAGTCGTCGGATGCACAGCACCGAGCACGCGCGCGCGTCGAGACATGCCAGGCCACCCAGCATGTCTCAACCACTCCGCCCAGGATTCAGACGCCGATCATCCCCGTGACCGGCGTCGTGGGCCCACTCTCGCGCTGTGCCCTCTGCTAAGCCAGAGGGGCACGCGGAGAGCGCCTCGTCGAAGGGGCCGCCTTCCGCCCGGCGACCCAGATTGAGGGCTTAGCCCTGTCGTCGCAGAGGGAGAGCATCGAGACGCTCAATCCCTCTGCGACCCACCACAGCGCGACCCAGCGCGCCCCTGTCGGGTTGCCGAGGATAGGGAGGCGAGCAACGACACACTCAGCTCCTCCTCTTCCTCGGCAATCCTAGTCCGGCCGCAGTGGGCTGCGGCCGGTGCCGCAACTGCTCGGTGGGAAATGCCGAGCAGTCGCAGCTCACCTCGGGGTCTCTCTTAGCTTCGGCCCTGTCCTGCACCAGGGCCTACTAAGCCCCCCCGGTACGCCAAACCGAAGACCCCAGCGGGGGGGAATATCTATACTACCTGCACTAAGTAAAGTCTTTGAAAAGATTATATTTAATCAAATAATATGTCACCTTAGAGTCCACAATTTACTACATACTAATCAATATGGATTTACTAAGGGGAAATCCACTACTGACGCAGGAGTAGCGCTTCTAAAACATATTTTGAAGCTTGGGAAGGCAAACAGGATGCTATTAGAATATTCTGTGACTTGTCGAAAGCGTTCGATTGCGTCGACCATCAAACCTTACTAATGAAGCTACGCCACTATGGTGTTTCTGGTAACTCACTTAGTCTGCTAAAGTCGTACTTAACTGATAGGCTCCAAATAGTAAGTATTAATGGAACTAACTCTTCTGGTGCCCCACTATCGATGGGAGTTCCCCAGGGCTCAATATTGGGACCTTTGCTCTTCCTTCTGTATAAAATGATCTACCATATTTTACAAAGGACTTGTGTGAGATAGTATTATTTGCTGATGATACCTCACTAATTTTTAAAATTGATAGACATAATGAATCTCTTGACGACGTAAATAACGCTCTCTCTCAAGTCCTATATTGGTTTACTACTAATAACTTGCTGCTTAACGCAAAAAAAACTAAATGTGTTAAGTTCTCAATGCCAAACACAAGGCAAGTCAATACGCGGATTATTATGAATAATGAAGCAATAGATTTAGTTCAATCCACAGTATTTTTAGGAATTTCTATTGATGCTAAATTGCAATGGGGTCCCCATATTGCGGCTCTGGCAGGAAGACTTAGTTCAGCTGCATTTGCAGTTAGAAAAGTAAGGCAATTAACTGATGTAGAAACTGCAAGATTGGTGTACTTTAGTTACTTTCATAGCGTTATGTCATTAGGTCTGCTGCTGTGGGGATCTGCGGCCAATATACAAACTATTTTTGTATTGCAGAAAAGGGCAGTCAGAGCCATATACGGCCTCAGTCCACGTGACTCGCTTAGAGAAAAGTTTAGAGAAATAAATATTTTAACAATAGCATCACAATTTATTCTGGATTGTATAATGTATATATTCAAAAATATTGAAGCATTTCCTAAAAAGTCAAACTCTCATAGTTTTAATACTAGAAATAAACACAAACTTGCTGTTCCTATTCAAAGACTCCAAAAGAGTGGTAATTCATTTATTGGTCTAAGTATTAAAATGTTTAATAAACTACCACAAAGTATTATAACATTACCCCTACATAAGTTCAAATTATATATTAAATCATTTTTAATGAGTAAGGGTTATTACAAGATACAAGATTACCTCAATGACAAGGATTCATGGTTAACTTCATAATGAAGTGTTCACCTGCAGTGATATCTACATAGTCTTAAGTATATAATAATTAAGTTTACAAATTTGTAAAATTTTGCATTTAAAAGAGTAACTATCGAGTTTCTTGCCGGATTCTTCTCGATAGAGTCTACCTTCCGAACCGGTGGTAGTATTAGTTCTTATCCTTTTTTTTATGTATATTGAATATTTATAAGTGCTTTCTTGAAGCCCATATAAATAAAGATATTTTTGATTTGATTGAGCTTTCCATCGGTGATACAATTTTCCAAATTAGTCCAGAAGTTTCGGAGCCTACTCAATACAAACAAACAAACAATCAAATCTTTCCTCTTATTATATTATCTTACTCTTTATATTAGGGTAGACTACACCGACTAGTGAAAAAAGAAGGACTCCGCGCCACTAAATTGACATTGAAGCTCCTCAGGTGCTCCACCTTGACACGCAATGTCACACATTGACATAATAAGTGCTCCAAATGACAGATATCCGATATCTGGTATCCATAAGTATCTCACTCACACATTCATAAACGTGGCTTCACCCTATAGTATGACAGCGTGGAGTCCTTCTTTTTTTACTAGTCCGTGGTAGACTAGTAGCCTTTACCAACATGCTAGACAAGGAACATAGATGGTACATTCTTCCCAGCCCCAGACCATTATGACACATAAAAATTTAAATTTTTGAACTTTCCATAAAATAAAATAAAAATAAATAAAAAATATCAGACTACATCACATATATTGATCTGAATCCGAGGTAAGTAGCTTAAGCACTTGTGTTACGGATATCAGAATGGTATTTTACAAATATATACTTGTATATTAGATATTAACACTTAGACACAAAACAAACACAAGTTCTCATCACACGAATGTTACACACATAACTCTTGGCGCATGGGGCAGGGTCACTACCGAATGAGTCATCGTGCTAGTCAAAATAAATAATAATTTTAGGAATCTTAGAAATTAACTGCTTACCTAGGGAAATTAGCTCGACATGGTCCTGTGTAGATCGGTTTTGTGCAGTTTTCCTCTGGAATAAGACACGGTCACTTAGTAAATAAACCCCTTATCACATTATTAAAAATCAGAACAAGGGCCAGGACCCCAGTCCATATCTCTATATCCTCATAACCCGATTTCGTGCACGGTGACCAATCTCAACGAGGACTAGCCAACTACGCAAGAGATATTATAGTGCACTCTCTGTTCCTTTATACTTGACTGCCTCGTTGGTCTAGTGGTAGCATGCGCCGCCTAAGGACCAAGAGGTCCCGGGTTCAAATCCCGGGCGGGCCAAAAATCCAAATTACTCAGTAACAGCCCGGAGTCAGGAAGTTGGCGGTTTAATCACCCCCGTGCCTCGGAAAGCACGTTAAGCCGTTGGTCCTGCGCCTAACCTCTCTCCGGTCATGTCGAATTGCCGTCTCACCGGACTATGAGAGTAAAGAAATAGAGAGTGCACCTGTGTTAGCGCACACACTTGTGCACTATAATATCTCCTGCGCAGATGGCTAATCCTCGTTGAGATTGGCCGCCGTAACCGATATCGGTTAGGAGGACATTATTATTACTCTCGTAGGCCAGTGACACGGCAGTGATATGACCGGAGAGACGTCAGGCGCGACTAACGTATTTCCGAGGTATGGGATGAAAGATCACCAGGTTCTGCTGACTGTCTGAATCCGGTCTGATGCTGTGGTATTGCAGCCGAAGCTGAGAGTTCTTGGTCTTTAGGACTTACTGCTAATAGACCAACGAGGCAGTTTAGTGCAAAATCTATACTAACACTTACACCAATAATGAGAAAGTATCTCTACCTGTCGATCTGCATATTAATTACAAGCAACACCTCGCGGTTTCACCCGCGTAGTTCCTGTTCCCGTGGGAATACGGGGATAAAATATAGCCTATGTCACTCGCTGATAAAGTAGCTTTCAACTGGTGAAAGAATTTTTTAAATCGATTTAGTAGTAACGGAGAATATTCAAAACAAACAAACAAAACTTTTCTCTTTATAATATTATATACCTAGTATGATAATGGAACTTTGTACTGCAAAAGTCGCACTGTAAGCGTTTATATTACTTATTTAAATCCCGAATAACTCATAGATCTCGTATAAGGCACAATACATAAATATCAGATTACATCACATTCTTACATTGATCTGACTCCGAGGTACTTAAGTAGCTTAAGCACTTGTGTTACGGATACCAGAATCAACAGTGGTATTACCAATTCATAGTGGATATTAACACTCAGAAACAGAACAAACACAAGTATTCATCATACGAATGTTTGTCCTGGGTGAGGATCGAACCCACAAATTGGCGCATGGGGCAGGGTCACTACCGAATGCGCCATCGAGCCAGTCGAATAATTGAGTCTCAATAATAAATTAAATAACTTTACCTCTCGCACTTATAACTTGAAATAAGAAGAAAACTCCGATGAGGAAAGCTAAGAAACCAAGTTTGAACATTTTAAATTGAGATTTAAAAAAAAATATAGACGAAGTGTATTCCGATAAATAGCAACACTGTATTCCACACCACTTTCAATTTGATGCTAATTTATACTTACAGACTGTTTTGTTCAGATACATTAATCCTTAAGGGTAAGTAGTTTTATACGACGTGAAAATAATATATGACGACGTTGGAACCAGAGTGATCTAAATGACACTTTTGGCAAATTGGAAATTGGGATCCCATTTCTCAAGAATACTGAAAAAAAATACTAGGAAGCACGTAGATCATTGTGGCCTGAAAAATTATGATTTTTCTTTGCAATCGTGTTAAAAACCCAATTTGCCAAAAATGTCACTTAGATCACTCTGGCTCTAACGTCGTTATACTCTATACTTATAATAAATCTGTAGAGAAATCAATTCTGTACATGAAATATATTTTCAGAATAACTATCAGGGGGTGATTAGTGATCGATACTGATGCCAAAAATACAATCAGTAAAAATTTTGTCTGTCTGTCTGTCTGTCTGTCTGTATGTATGTTCCTTATAGAAACAAAAACTACTCGACGGATTTTAACGAAACTTGGTACAATTATTCTTCATACTCCTGGGCAGGTTATAGTATACTTTACATCACGGTACAATCAATAGGAGCAGAGTAGTGAAGGGAAATGTTGGGAAAAAGGGAGAAGTTACTCCATTTTTTAAGCTTCCGTCGCGTGTGCAGCCTTAATGGTTAAAGTTACATAGAAATCATGTATGACGGAAATAGTCTTTATAATATTAACCATAAACGCGGGTGACACCGCTGGCACAGCTAGTATATAATATGAAAATGGGAGGACACTATGGCGTAGCGTGTGTTCCGCCCCGCTAACATTGTAACCCAGGACCGATTTACTAAATAAATACTTTAAAGTAGAACAGTTATTTCAAATTAGCCGCCAAAAATGCCGCCCTTAGCGGACCGCTCGCCTGGCCCACACCATGCTATGCCGCGGAGAGGACACATGACGAAGAGAAACGAAGAGGAAGACAAAAGAAAAGATGGATTGATTGTGTGAAAGATGATATGAGTGAAATTGAAGATACGGAGGAATTGAGTGGAATATGCTATGGGTGAAATGGGGGTGATTAGCGCTTCATGACTGACCGGGAGGTAAGGAAGAGGATAAATATACTGCGCCGAGATGACCTGGAAAAAAGGCAAGAAGGTTACGATCACAGAACGAAGAAAAGAGGTTCTGTGTTACGATGATGTAAAAGGAAACGAGCCTATGCTTAGCCGACTTGATGATAAAAGTCACCGTAGCGTAAAGGTGCTAACAACAGACTTTGTTGAGGATTCACCGCGCCAATGGTAGGTACAAGAAATAACATACATACATACATAACATCACGGCTATAATCCCCGGAGGCAGAGGCAGCAGCAGGCCCCTTTAACCACCCTTTAACTACTAGAAATAAGAGTGTGCCAATCTTCCGATGTCTTTCAACGTCGGCGCTCAGTATTTCTCAGTCACGAAATAAATGCACAAGACTTATGATGTGATCTAAGTCATCATCATCTTCCTAACGTTATGCCCCGTGTTTAGACGGGGCCCGCTTAGACCATGATCCAGGATTTAGCGAGTCTGGTAATTACATTGAAGTGACTGCCTCGCCGGTCTGACCTTCGTAACCCTAAGATAGGGGAACCAGACCATTTTTGAATTTGAATTTGCAGGTTATATCACGATGTTTTCCCTCACCATCGAGCTAGTGGTATCAATACGTACATAGATTTGAAAAATCCTGAGGTCGTGCCCGGGTTTGAACCCGCACTCCTCGGTTAAGAGACGCGTGTCCTTACCATTAAGCACCACCGCTCTCTAAGTGATCTAAGTACATACGTATATAAAAATGAGTGAATCCTTTTTTCTCTTGATGGCTGGCCCGACTTTCTAATTATTTTTTTGTAGTGTTTTTTTTACTATCAGTAGTGTCCAATTCAATTTTTTTATTGCAAGCGATATGTTATAAAAGATGACAATCTTATGGGTTAGTGTATTACAGATTATATTTATTATTGACAAGCTCGACGGCGCATGCGGTAGTGACCCTGCCCCATGCGCCAAGAGTTGTGGGTTCGATCCCCACCCAGGACAAACATTCGTGTGATGAATACTTGTGTTTGTTCTGAGTCTGGGTGTTAATATCCAATATTTAAGTATATATTTGTAATACCACTGTTGATTCTGATATCCGTAACACAAGTGGTCAAGCTACTTACCTCGGAGTCAGATCAATGTATGTGATGTCGTCGGATATTTATTTATTTATTTATTTATTACTACTCCATATATATTTTATTTTATTTTACTTCGACTGGCCCGTTGGTTATGTGGTCAGAGACCCTGGCCACGAAACCAAGGGTCGCGGGTTCGAATCCCGCTAGGGGCAAATGTTTCGTGTGATGAACATGGACATTTGTACTCGAGTCATGGATGTTTATAAACGTATTTAAGTATGTCTATCCGTTCGCCTAGTATGCATAGTACAAGCATAAGCTTAGTTTGAAACTAGGGCATTGGTGTGTCAGTCTGGAGAATTTAGTCTGGATAATTTACTTCCTGTTTTTACTACCTCTACCTTCTTTGACGCGGACGCTTCTTCTTTGATATACGTAACGCGTGGTGGTAAGTGGTATGTGGCCTCCCAGGGGCCTCTTCTCGGAGGCCCCCTCAGCCAAACATGGTGAGAGTGGCCGTGTGTACCTCCCAACTAAAATTAAGATGTCAACAACTGCTACTTAATTAATTTTATTGCCTTCGTATTTATCTTGTAAACTGCGATAAACCACCAACGTGACAACTAAATAAATAATAAAAACGAGCGTGTTTCCTTAACGGGCAAGACAAAAGAAAAAAATATGTCTGTTGTTTTGTTGCTTACGTTCTTAAAACAAACTTGGCACAGGTGTTTACCATTTATTTAAAGATATTTAACATCTTCACTTTTGTTTGGATATGTCATTAAACATGAGGGATCACTTTTCTATAATGAAATCTTGCCGTAGAAAATTATAATGGTAATAAATTTGTATTAATTATAATTATATTTTCTGGTATTGTATTTATATTTATTGTATTCCATATTAATATCTGAACTAGGCAATGATTTCATTTATAGGTATTCAATTTTTCCAGTGTACCTAGGTTTGGCGAAGGAACATTATTTTACAGATTTTTAAGTTAAACTTTTAAAGACATGAATTTTCCGAGAAAGTTTCTTATTTCTTTCTAAAACATCACGCCCATAGTCCCCGAAGAGGTGGCCAAAGTTAAAGGGGCATGCTGCCCCTTTAACTCTGGCTACCCTCTAACCACATTCAGCCAAATTAAAACTTTTATAATTATTTATTCATATTTACTATGGTTTCAACGTGGCTGGGCCATGTGGCAATTTGTGTATAAAGTTATTGTGTTAATCTGTACGTATATTTAAAAAGGAAAGAATGAAAACTTTATTACTCAGTACTTAATTAGTTTAAACATTTCCACTTATAACTCGAAATACGAAGAATATTCTTAAGAGCGAAACTAAGAACCCAAATTTGAACATTTTAAACTGAGATTTTTTACAACAGTTGGAAATTTATAATTAATTTATAACAGATCGAACAAGTCAAGTTATTTATAGGCGATTTTCTATTTATGGCCTAAGTTCCTACATTAATACTTAAGGGTAACTTAAGGTCTTTCGTAAATTATCTCCAAAACCGATAGGCGCTACAATAAAAAGGGCTTAAAAGTCGTAGTTGTTGATTTATTTTTATAAATCACTATGCGCTGACGAGATAAAAAACAAAATTGCAATCATAAAAAATTTGCTAAACTCAGAATCTTGATCCGAATGAACCACGATCAGCCTCGAGCAAATTAAAATCTTTTTTTAACTTGTTTTTTATATGGACTTAGAAGTAGATAGCCTGACAAAACGTTGTGTAGGTTCATACTTACCCTGTCTATTAACAACTGCAAACTAAATAATTTTATGAAGTACCTATACTTAGGTACGTACCTAGTTAAGCGCGGAAAACAAGCCACATCATGGTCAAAATCTTTATTAAAACAGGGAAAAATATTACAACCATAAAAAAGCAATACCTACTTATGCAAAAGATCTGAAAAGGAAAGAATAAGTACATTGAATAATGTTTAATATCCGAAAAAAAATATTAAATATCTAGGTACTTATAATAAATCTGTAGAGAGGTCAATTCTGTACATGAAATATATTTTCAAAATAACTATCAGGGGGTGATTAGTGATCGATACTGATGCCAAAAATGCAACCAGTAAAATTTTTGTCTGTCTGTCTGTCTGTCTGTATGTTCCTTATAGAAACAAAAACTACTCGACGGATTTTAACGAAACTTGGTACAATTATTCTTCTTACTCCTGGGCAGGTTATAGTACCTATACTTTTCATTACGCTACAATCAATATGAGCAGAGTAGTGAAGGGAAACGTTGGGAAAACGGGAGAAGTTACTCCATTTTTAAGCTTCCGTCGCGTGTGCAGCCTTAATGGTTAAAGTTACATAGAAATCATGTATGACGGATATAGTCTTTATAATATTAACCATAAATGCGGGTGAGACCGCTGGCACAGATAGTAATAAAATAAAATTCAATATTTACGGGTTCTGCTCGCAGCAACAGACGTTGTTTTGTCAGCTTTTTTGGAATTTGTCCCAGCACTATATTTAGTTCAATAATATTTTCTCGAATATAAAATATTGTTTAAAATATGTAACTGTAAAACTTTTTTTATGGTATAGCTATATTAAAACAGCTAGCAACAGGAGGATGTCGTGTGTTCCACAATTTTTAATCAACATTCGCTTCCTGATTTTAAACAAGGCAGTATAAGAAGTGGTATCTCGGCCTAAGCAAAAAAAAGTGATAAGTCAAATAAATCATCCAATCAAATTGAGACATTCATAGCTTTTTCATTGACAGCTATTTTTACCAATTACGATTGAGCATAAATCTAAATTGTAATTTCTGATTTGCTCAATCAACAAGGTAAAATCAGAAACAGTTTGCATTGGTGATTCGAATAAATTCATCACATCACATATTCAGACATTTGCATTGCCGAATTTGTTAGAAGAAGCAGCATCAGAAAAAGGTGTGCTTTTTATCCTAATTTATACTTCATATCAGCTAAATATTCAAAAGTAAGTGCATAATTAATATTCTGGTGTATATATGTCCAGATCTAATATTAATTATTATAAAATCTTATGAGATAATGCAGGTTTTACATGGTTCAATTAGGTTATCACACCGTATGTCGTAGTTTATTTTCTATTCAACATAACGGTGTTACTTCTATTACTATTATAGTGATCGCCCACTGGTCGAAATTCGACCATAATTCGCTTAATTATTTTATTAATTTAATGTATTACTTATGGATTATTCATTAAAATATTAGCTTTCTGCACTTCTTCTCTATACAAACTTCAACTGTACCAAATCGCATACTCACATACATAGTTTTTTCTTCACGTATTATTATACAGATAAGTCTTTTCTTGCACTAATTCAGAGCGGAACATCTAGAGCTTTGTGTTCCGTTTATGCTGAGTGCTAAATTATTCTGAAATAATGTAATAAGGACCTAAAGTTATGTTTATTGGATGTTAGTATATTCAGTAAGCATTTGTTATTATTTCATATAATCTTTTTACATTCTTAAGTTTGATACAATTACCAACATTATTCAACACTATTCTTAAGGTATTTCATCACATATATTCAAATTGCTGTGATAAATTGAGTTCTAAGGTCATTTCACTTAGTATGTAGCATCCTCAAAGGTAGTGGAAGCTAATCATGAAAAATATTTTTAACTGTCTGTCATAGTGAACTACCCTCTGACCGGAAATTGAAGTGGCCACTTATTGATCTTTCCCATGTATCTATTAAAATAACTGCCTTGTTGATCTAGTGGTAGCATGCGCCGCCTAAGGACCAAGAGGTGCCGGGTTAAAAGCCCAGGTCGAGCCAAAAATTTGTGGCTGAGTATTTCAATATTGATATTACTCAGTATCAGCTCAGAGTCAGGAAGTTGCCGGTTTATTCACCCCCCTGCCTTGTAAAACACATTAAGCCATTGGCCCTGTGCCTGACCACTTTCCAGTCATATTGAATTGCCGTCTCACCGGACTATGAGAGTGAAGGAATAGAATGCACCATTTGTGCACTATAATATCTCCTGCACAGTAGGCTAATCCTCGTTAAGATTGGCCGCCATGACCGATATTGGCTAGGAGGACATTATTATTAAAATAAATGATCCATTAATACAAAGTTTGCCAAATAAAATGTAAAAGACACAAGTGAGGTGTTTAAGGACCGTGCCGTATCATGCTCTGTTCTCTCTGCCTATCCTTCCGGGAAATGGCGTGAAGCTACATTAGTTTTGTCTGTCACAGTAAAAAATTCAGTCCAATTGAGAACCTCCTCCTTTTTTTTAAAGTCGGTTAAAAATGTAACATGTTTCAGATGTCGGGCCGAGAGGGTGGCAAGAAGAAGCCGCTGAAGGCACCCAAGAAGGAGTCCAAAGAGATGGACGAGGATGACCTGGCTCACAAGCAGAAGATAAAAGAACAACAGAAGGCTTTACAGGTAAGCTACACCAACGCAATACATACCTATCTTTAGTTTTAACTTAAGGGCACAGTTAGCAATCCTCTGATAATATAATACCTGAAATGCATAAACTTATTTAATTTTTTTATATATACATAGTTTTGAAGTCTGAACTAATATAATAGTAAAGGTTTTAAACCCCTTGATGGTACAGAAATTTATAAAGCTTATGTGCTAAATTCATTTTTTTTTAATGTCTAAAATCCGTGTAAAACAGGAAGAATTTATAGCTGAATGTTGACATTTTATTTTTTTTATTTTACAGGAAGCGAAAGCAAAGGCCTCCCAGAAGGGCCCATTAACTCAAGGCGGAATCAAAAAGTCTGGAAAGAAGTGACACCACTAAGTGATTCCATTGTATTTGTATTTAATTTTTAGGATGTAAATTTTTATGTAAGGCAAAAGAATCTATGTTAATTAATTTTGTATAACATTCGCGGCAGTTTTAAAAACATTTCTTTTTAATGTTTGCATTTCGTAATATGTGATATCCTACAAACTATCGACTTTAAAAGTTAAAACAATGTTTAAAACTAACTGCACTGCCATGGATGGCTTACTGTTGTGTATTCCCGATGTTTTGTAACGATAGGATTTCATAATGCATTTGTTTACAAAATAAATTTTAATAAACATTTTGGTGTTTTTTTACCATATACCTACATAGAATTAATGGGTAAATAAAAGTGAATTAGGGTTTTAATAGTTGATAATTACTTAATAATTGAATTATTGGAAAAAGCAGATCAATCTTCCGTCAGCTATCTGTAAAAAAATATATTTTGCAATTGTAATCAAATAAATATAGAGACGTACGAAATTAGCCAAGCGTAATATCACGTCATACGCGTTTATTTGTTTGGAACCAACCGAGCACGATAACAATACATGGCGGCTCACGAGATTTCAAATGGTTTTATTTTTAGAGATTTCTCAATGAAATTTACTGATGATAATATAACGTAACGTCAGTCTAGTCAGTTTAATGCAAGAAATTAAAATGTAATACATATTCCGTATTTAAGAGTATATATTAGCTACCCTATTTATACATTTTGAGATTGATTATTCACATAAATAGTATATATATATATATATATATATATATATATATATTGTACATTTTATGAGAGTTAAATTGCCTTGATATATTAGTTTAATGAATACAGAACAGAGAAATGGTATCTAAATCGCAAAAAACTACATCATATGACAACAAGATTCGATGAATTTGAATTATAAATTTCTTGCCGGTTTCTTCTCGGTAGAATCAGCATTCCGAACCGGTGGTGGTAGATTCACATTGCTCTAAAGATTTTGTGAAATTGCTTTTAAGGCCTACATAAATAAAGACATTTTGAATTTTTGATGTATGTTACTATATAGAAAAAACAATGAATAATATGCAATAATTCATCTATAAACAAACATTTAAATTAAAAAATAATTTTGTCTTTCGAAATATTTAATTCTATACCGATGGAACAATTTGCATAAATTCCTATGATTACAAAAATTACCGAACAAAAAAACAATGACGCCACAGATTACCTACTTAAATAGAAACAAATTTCGAATTCCCGCGCTAAAGAAAAAAAATGTTAACAATAAGTATTTTGACTTTTTTATACGTGTGTTTGTGGGTAGACTGAATAAATATATTACGTGACAAGTTAAAAGCGAATATTTCCATTGAAGAATATTATTTACTTAAGTACTTAGTAAACTATTGTTTTGTTACATTTATGAACACTTTAAAGTTGTAAGTATTTGACGAAACATTCTGTTATTCTTTAATATGTAATGTATCAACCGAATATTTAATCAAGATCAGTTTAATGATAGGTTGAATAACATTTAAAGAAGGATAAAATTGGCGTCTGTTAACTGCTTGTGAATAACTCATTAGCGTAAATATTAGTATACCTATCTACATATTATAGGTATCTAAACATTATTCTAGGGTATGATAATATTTTTTAAACAAACAAACATCACGCCCGTCCACGAAGGGGTAGGCAGAGTAAAAGGGACAACAAGCCCCTTGAACCACATTTAGCCAAAAATAAAACTGGGCTGGGTTAGATGGAAAATTGTGAAAAGTAATGACAAGCTAGCTCGTCACCAACACAATCACACACCCAAACCAAAATATTCCATTAGTCGCCTTTTACAACATGCTAGGCAAGGAACACAGTTGGCTTTTTAAGTCCCAGACCAACATAGGACTATGTTTTTTATAACCTCGGAATAAAAATAATAAAATACTGTGTTCAATTATCAAATTTTGCAAAGTAGTGGATGAATTGGAACCAGCACCTTATCAATTACCTAATTATACCTAAATGTAGAAAAGCATTTGTAACTTTTGGAAGGGTAAAAGGTTTTTACAATTGCTTAAAGTGAAAAATAATGTTTTCACCAAGCTTTTTAGGTAAATACGTACTTAGTATCGGCATCGAACATGTATAATAGAATTTTAGTTAAAAATAGGTACTATAATTTATATTTCAGTTCACAATGGAATATATTAAGCAAGTTATATTCCGATTAAGAAGTGATAAAAGTGTTGTGAACGATGTTAGCCACAATGAAAAGAATATGTTCAATGCTAAGGTACTGAACAAAAGTGAAACAATGAACAAACATCTAGACTCATCTTCACAAATAGTATTAGAAAGTGAAGAAATTAAACCAAGGGTTAATAATATGAAAACTGAAGAAAAAGTAGGTGAGACAAATTGTGTTATGAATCAAAAAAACAAAACTGAATCTAACTTTAAAACAAAAGACACTCTGGAAAACAGACAATTGAAAGAATTGGATGACTTTGTAAAGGATAACACTGGTGATAAAATAGATCCAGGAAGTGATTTAGAAAATAATAACAGTAAAAGTTTCATATCTGATACATGTTTGAAGAACAATAACAAATTTAAAATAGAAAATGTAACTGTTATCGATGAGTTGAAAGAAATTAATGATAAGCCTAAAGATGTTAACATTAAAACTTCTGCAATAAAAACTGGTGTTACTCATTTTGAGGAAGAAAACGACATTAGACCTGCTTTGTATGAAAGATTCAATATGGTTATAGAAGAAAATGACGATGCCCATTCACCATCTGTTGTAAAAATAGATAATCCTGAAGATATCAGCAAAGATATTATAATTATAGACGAATATGACGTAGATCGAAGTATTAATAACAATAATTCAATAAAAGATAATGTATTTAGTACAGAACTTAAACCGAATTCAGAGATTGAAAACAGTTGTGTTGATCAAACACCCACCGTCAGTGCTGAAAACCTTATATCTAATATTACACCACAAGAATGGTTGAATCTAGATGAATTTGAAAATATAGTAAAAGAGCTAAAATCAGATGATTCCACCGATATCTTCGATATTGAAGAGGAATTAGAAATGCACATTGTTGAAAAAAAATTTGTTACCAACGGCAAAAACACAAATAAGCAAAGTCTGATAGACCGTGAAAATGTTAATGTTGAGACAAACAGTGATAACAAACTAAAAGCAGATATTAAGAAGAAAACAACAGAAACTGATGTCATATTTATAAGTTCTGATGAAGAAAATGATTTGAAACTAGACGTATCTTTAGATGAACTTGATACAATATCTCTGAGCTCTAAAGAAATTCTTGAAGATTTGAATATATGTGCTGAAATTACTAACGTTGAAGACTGTGAGATTGACACATCTCAAAATATCGCAGATCCAAAAGATATAACAGAATGTGCAAAAGAAGAAACGCCATTGAAAGACATTGGTGAAAATTATATGAATGGTAGAGAAATTCAAAGCAAGGAAGTGAAGAACACAATAGGAGATACATTTGCGCAAAAAGTCAATAGTATTTCTAGTCAAAATAGAATTGAAGTTATAGAAATATCAATAGAATCTCCGACCAAATATAATAATGTCATTTCTAATGGTCTTAAAGAAAATGAAATGGATGCTATATCTCTAGTTTCGAATAGTTCTTTCTGTAGTGATTATCATTCTTCCGATTTCGAATTTATAACCGAAGATGAGGCGAAAACTGATGGGGTCATTATCAACTACTACAAAAAAACTAGTAAACATTTTGATAAAGATAAAGAAAATAGCAAAACTATTGATGTTACGTCCGACTCTGGATTTCATTGTTCAGGCAGCTCTCAAAACTCGGATACTTTTAATTCTTTCGGTAAGTTGAGTTAAGTTATGAGGTCAAAATTAGGGATTGCAATGCTGAATCCAGCAATCCAGCTGGACTAGCACAATTAGATGTACTAGATCCAGAGATATGTACTGGTTCCATGGCGTTGGATTTCAATCCTTAATAGGGATTACAATACAGCTGTCCAGCACAATTTTAGCCTCGCTGGGTCCAGCAAAAAATGCCGCTAGATTGCAATGCCTAGTCAAAATCCTTAACCTAATAGTTTAGAATGTCATTCAAACTTTTTCATTGTTTGTTTTTTTCAGACATTCCTGGACCTAGTCAACAAAATGTAGTTCACGCAAACTATCATAATATCGTGGTAGACTACAACTATAGACAAAACCATGATTTACCCCAGGGAGAGCAATATTTCAACCTATTTGAAGGTAACAAAAACTGGATGGTAACTTTAATTAAAGGTCGACGTCGGCTGATTGATTGGCCGACTTGCGCAGGGCCGTAACTAGGGAGAGAGGCATGGGCGTGCGCAAGGGGGAAGGGCCGGTGCCAAGATCTTTTTACAATTAGAAACCTACAATAATAATATTATATTCCCCCCCCCCCCCCCCCACGGACCAAAAAATAAAACATACTTTTAATTTATTTTATAATTAATTAATTTACAGGGTACGCGCCAACAACGCCATATATGTACGAGAACAAATCGATGCATTCTGTTATAAACGAGCAATACCAAGGAATAGGGTTTGATGTGAGGCTGTTGCCTCAAGGCGCGAACGATGTCGATGCCGAGTGTGAGTAACGAAACGTCTCATAGAGACAGAGATGCTTTGCTGTTATATACGCTTATCTATAACAACATAGCTGAGCCCACGGTTTCACCCGCATTTACTCGATAAATGACAACTGAAAGATTTTTTTCAAATAGGAACAATATACTTAGATAAAAAGCATTAAAATAGATTCACCATGCTAATTACTGACCACCATTCCACCGTATCCTCACCAATGATATCCTGATGATCATTTTCTCGTAAAAATAAGATTTTTAAATATTTTATTAATCTCAATTTTAAAACTTTGATTTCATTAACAGATCAAAAGGAAGCCGATGAGAGTGCGAAGAAAATATTGAATATGTATCCTGGCGAGAACAGAAAACGCAGGCGTCGATTTTAATTGTTTTGTTATTTGTTACTTTAACTTTTGTTGATTAAATACTCTTTCATAAAAATCATTATTTCGGTGTTGCAACACTGAATAATATACTTTTTCAATTTAAAAAGTTTCCATAACTTAGATTGGCTGTCTGGAATTTTATTTTCGCAATAAATTCTTAACATTTATAATTTTCATAAATACTCTTTTGCAATAACTACGTCGATTGACGTACGTGACTTGAAAATATTGATAATACTTACCAACACTGAATGCATATAGTTAAATAGGAAAGACCGTATACCTACCCATGTGAAAATCAAGATATTTTCACATAGGTAGGTACGGTCAAACATAACAGCCTAACCTTTGTTTTTAAGCGATAGATCATCCGTTTTCGATATAATTGCAATCATTAAAACAAGCCAATACGGTGGTTCGCTGGAAAAAAAGAGGTTACAATAAAAATCAATAAATATTTTTGAATAAATTTTATTGTAAATATTTACAATGCTAATTAAAAACTAAAGTATCACTAGTATGATATAAATTTTATGCTAATACGATGTACTTCTCATAGCTTACTGCTAATTTCCGTTTACAAAATATGCTCAACTGTGTCCAATTTACGCGTTTCAAACAAAAAATATATAACTATATATATTATTTATTTAATTGAGTTCTGTTACAATGTGGAAGCCTTATGTTAAAAATTCTATATCTGTCAAAGTAACATCAGCAATTTTGTCCGATAAACTTTCTAGCAAGTTGGAAATTACACAAAATTCAAAATCTATTTACTAAACAAATATGTACTGTAGCCAACTCAGTGACAAGGCGTCATATTAAATGTTATTCATTATAACGTTATCTAATAAAATTTCATCTAATAAACGGCCATCATATCAGTATAGTCCATCCATTTCTGCATAAAAAGAGATATTAGTAATATCTCTGCAGCAAATATCGCCGTTTCTATCCCACTGTTTATATGAGCTTCAATAGCGACTCTCACATAAAATCTATTTCAAATTGCCACAAATGTCAAATAAAAATAATACCAGTCAGGATTAGAGCTAGCGAAGGCGAGTCACAGGTTTCTATAAATCCTTAAAACACAACATATTAAAAGTATAGTGAACAACCAACAATGAGCATCAACATACTTTATACATATTGAACATATCAAATAGACACATAACTTAGCAAAATTCTATGCGCCGACTCAGTAACTCATTGCAATTTTTTTTTAAAAATGCGGCATGGTGTAGCAATATTTAACCTTAAAATGTTAAGCGCGGCACTTCGAATAGGGATGTTGACACCATTTATATTTAATTTTCAACTGACCAAAGAGAAGGAGGTTCTCAATTTTACCGTATATATTTTGAAATATCAATTCTGAAAAGGATACTATCGTAGTATGTTTGTTGTAAAACCTTATTGATTTTGAATTATATTGAGTCTGTTTTTTTATTTTACAAAAACTGCTTAAAGTCACTTGACTATTCGAACAAATGACGTCATAAGTTGACAAGCCCATACAACATCTATGGAGTGATTGCGTTTTGACAGCTTTTAAAAATTATCTCAATTGACTTGCCAGTCAAATCCCTATTTTATAGTTTTTGCATATTATGCTGTGCGCTAACACATTTTTAAGAAACGAGTCGACACATTTGTCTTAGTTAACCGAGCTGACGCAATATCGACAGCGCAGTACTTACGTTTAGTTTGAATGCACAAACTCGCAAACTTTTGTATATCCGCTCGCAATACTATACCATTGCTTTCAGTCCAATGTTATCATAATTAAACGGTTTACATAGAAATATTTTTTTTTAATTCAATACTTTAAAACCAGTCTGTGAAGTGTCCAGTACATTTAAAACAGCTCTTTTTAATTAATTTAAGAAAGTAAATAATAATAAAATAACCATTTACGAAAAAACGCTCATCGCGCTATTTCACAAATTAAAAATTACATATTTCGGTGATTGTAATTTACCGAATGTCTTGGTCATTAAGGATATTTATAACGCAGATGGCATAACTGTAACTGTACTATAACTATCAAATTATCTATTTAAATAGTCAGCCCAATAATAATTATTGGGCCGACAATTTAAATTAAAGTTAATAATTTAACATTTTGATAACGAGCGCTAACTGATAAGTATAGGATAAGTGGCTCTACAATAAAACGTTGTTACACAGACTTATAAAAACAGTTGTGCCATCTAGTATATATTTTTTTAAGATAATCCTCACTTAGGGCTTAGACAAGTCCTACTTGAGAAACACTGCCCTTTAACAACGCGAAAAACAAACGTACAAGCCGTCGGCAATATTTGCGAACCTTGCTGGAATGCGCTTCCCCACGCCTCGCCCCGTTTCCGCCTGTCCAACGTAAGCGCCGAAGCATGACGTTATTAAGTCAGGTGCGCAGATATTTCCGACAGGTTGTATTTTCACACATTGCTTTCTAAAGTAAAAAAACTTCGTCGACAAAAAATAAACAAAAAAAAAGAAATAATAAATAAAAAATCTATAAAGGAACACCATTTTGAAGTAAAATGTTGTCAATAATTAGCATGGGCAGTTTATTTCAAACAAAGTATTGAATAACATAGTCGTTCATGTATATTAATCTAGTATTAGTGATATAACTACATGCTAGGAGCCCCCGCTCAGAGGGGCCTCCCGGCTCCGGGGCGCGGGGAACCCCAATGCTCTAACGATATTGAATACGTTCCTTAAGCGAGGACTTCTACCAAAAAAATAATTACAGGCCTTCAAACGGTATAATTACGCAATGCTACTATTACAAGATACTTTAGAGCATGACTGTCAAAACATCCACCGGATAAGTCCAGTTATTTTTTCAAAATAAAGTTATGCTACACCCTTTACTGTACTCCGGCTAATTTATATACAAAATTTCTCGTTCATCAGTCGTGTAGTTGAAATGAAAGTGTTACAGACATTCACTTTCCCATTTAGAATATGCATTAAGATTATATAGTCCAAGAACAAAATAGGGATGTTGAAACAATTTATGTTTAATTTTGCAATATCAATTCCTTGTAATTTGTCCGATGTTGGTCTGCGACTTAAAAAAGAATGTGCCAACTGTGTTTATTGCCTAGCGTGTCGTAAAAGGCGACTAATGGTATATGTGGTTTTGGGTATGTCTAGCCACTTGTCACTACTTTTTCACAATTTTCCATCTGACCCACCCCAGTTTTGTTTTTGGCTAAATGTGGTTAAAGAGGACTGCTGCCCCTTTGACTCTCTGTCTACCCTTTCGGGGATTATGGGCGTGATGTTATGTTTGTTTAATTCCGTAAAAGAAAGTATCGTAGTATGTTCTAAAATATTATTGATGTTCAATTATAATGGTCTACCATTTAAAATTTTACAAAAACTGCTTATTATTTAGTCAGTTGACTATTCCAACTAGTGACGTCATAAACATACAAGCCCATACAATATCTAAGAGATTGCGTTGTGACAACTTTTAGAAATATCTCAATTGACTTGCCAGTCAACATCCCTATTGGAACAACCTTGCTTGAGAATCATTTTCCGTATTTTAAGTCAATTCTTAAAGAGCTTGTAGACGAACGACGGTGTATCAGCACCATGTTTAGTCGGTAGTAGTCAAGGGTCGTATATGAGTCCCATTACCCCTTAAAGGGGGTTCGGTCCTCCCCTTAAAAAAGGGATTACAAAATCCGTTTTCAGATATCCCCGACTTCAAAAGTTTGTTCGGTTAGAGAGAGATAGCGATTTTCTACACATTAGCAAATTTTCGTTTGGATACGCACATAACTCGTTTGGTGATATCCTGTGATTTCATTGGAATAGTCGAATTCGGTTGGTCGTGTTGATTGTTTCGGCTAATGCGTTTATCAAATCGGATTTTTTAATTTGAAAAATCGATATGTAATCTGTTTGAAATCGAATATTAAATTCGTTTGAACGCACCGGACTGTCTAATATTGTTTGTTCGTCTCTAAGCTCTCTAAGGTTTCATTAAGCATCACATGCTTAGCTACTTAACAAAATAATTTTTGCCGTGAAATACCTAACTAGTGGTTGCGAGCCTTATGTCGATCGTGTGAAAACGTCATTTGCAACATTTGTTGTTATTCAACGGAAAATTATATGGTTTTATATAATATTACATAGCATAACATATATATATTACGCTCATATTAAAAACTTAAGAAAAAAAACCATCAGAAATATTTAATACTTTAATATGTTGATATCACGATAATGTGACATCTGAAGAAAGTAGTCTATATACACTATGCATGAAGTGAAACATTTTGACAATTCAAAAAATTAAATCAATCGACATAACTGTCAAATATTCTATTTATAGCAGAATTTGAAATGTTGTCACTGCAAATTCAAATAAAAGAATGACATTAATATTTGCTCTATACAGCAGACTTCAATTCACTGACGACCAAATAAAAACGGAGCAAGACTAAATAACAAAAAGCCACGTTCGCAGCTTAAAGTTTCCCAAAAAGCCACGTTCGTGGCTCAAAATTTTCCATGCGCGTTTCCACACAACCAACCGCACCAACACTTAGTACCAACAACAGGCGTTGAGCGAACAATCCATAGAAATAGAAATCGCAGTTATATCATTTATATTATACATTAACAACTAAGATTTAGTTCGTACGCGAGTCCGCCGGGGACAGTATAAAAATAAAATCCGCGCAACGAAGTACGCGGCTAGAATTTGGACTTTCTTTTAGCTGGCGATCTTGGGGGCGGTGGTTCAGTCTTCTTGCTCTGAAAATCAGAAAGAAATTTATTAAACAACAAACAAACAAATATCAGACTACATCACATACATTGATCTGACACCGAGGTAAGTAGCTGTGTTACGGATATCAGAATCAACATGGTATTACAAATATATACATAAATATTGGATATTAACAACCAGACACAGTGCAAACACAAGTATTCATCACACAAATGTTTGTTTTGTGTGATGAATACTTGTGTTTGTTCTGTGTGTTTACAGAATGTGCCATCGCGCCAACAACTAACACCAGCTGATACTTACGTACTTCAAGTCCCATGGGAACTACTTCGGGAATCGATATTGAAAGTACAATATATAGACTTTAGCCTAACTCAAAATTGCGAATTATACTGGAGTATTAAAAATTTTATACTTTGTATTATATTATTGCGCCACATTGGTCCTGGACTTAAAAAAAATATGTACCAATTGTGTTTCTTACCTAGCATGTCATAAAAGGCGACTAATGGTATATCGGGTTTTGGGTATGTGATTGTGTTGGCGACGAGCTAGCCACTTGATTGTAATGTTTTATAAGAGTTCCAGTGGCCTTTCTGCTGCTAGAAATGACGCATAATATAAAGAGGACTTAACAAAGACTTACCTCTCTCGACCTCTTCGCTCGGGGCTCCGCAACATCCTTATCTTTATCCTCCACTTTCTCCTTAACCTTATCCTCTTTCGTCTCCTCCTTCTTCTCACTAGCCTTCTCTTTCTCACTCGGACTGGGACTCTTCTCCTTCGTCGTCTCTGCCTTTTCCGCCCCCTTATCCTTCTCAGCTTCTTCAATTATCTTATCCTCCGTTACTTCCGCCTCCTTCACTTCAGACTTCTTCTCTTTGCTTTTAGTCTCCTTTTCTTTGCTTTTTGCCTCCTTCTCTTTGTTCTTCACCTCTTTTTCTTTGCTTTTATTTGCCTCTTTGTTATTTGCCTCCGGTTCTTTGCTATCTTTGTCCTTATTGCTATTATCTGCTTCAGCTTCCTCATCTACATTATTCTCTTTGTCAACGGCGTTGTCCGATTTTTCTGTATCTTTGTTACCTTCTTCCGCCGGCTCTTCTGAGCTGGCCTTTGATTCTTTGTCTTTCTCCTTCTCTTTGTCTTTTTCCTCCTGCTGTTGCTTTCTGGAAGATTGCCTCTTGAGGTTCGGCTTTGTGGGAGTGTTTGACGCGTTTTTCTTTGGTTTGGCTGTAATAAAGAAAGATTTTATTAAAAAGACTAACATCTTTTGACCAATGTTTCTTAGCCGTTATAGAGAAAACCGAAGGACAAGCCAATCAAACAATTGAATTACGTAGTTTGTATCAGGACATAATAAATGAATGTATAAAATCATGATCAGATCGGATCACAGGCTATGAAATGTGTTTCAAAGACTTTTAAAATATATTAATATGTGTAGCAAAAACTTTGTACCCCTTTTTATGAGTATTACGCGGACTGAGGAGTATCAGATTTGGCACAATCTCATACTCCATCATAAATAATAAAAAAAAACAAACAAACTAATAATAGTCGTATTTCGACCAGTGGGCGGCGATCACTAGTAATAATCAATCCCCAGACTGACACAGCAATTCCCTAGTTCCAAACTAAGCTTATCCTTGTACTATGGATACTAGGTGAATGAATAGACATACTTAAATACGTTTTTAAACATCCATGACTCGAGTACAAATGTCTATGTCCGTCACACGAAACATTTGCCCCAAGCGGGATTCGAACCCGCGACCCTTAGTTTCGTGGCCAGGGTCCCTGACCACTCGACCAACGGGCCAGTCTAAATAGAATAGATTTTTTGCACATTTATTGCGTGTCCAGCGATAGACAGATACACTGTTAATGTTAAAAAAGCGTGTTTGGCTTTTCCCCGACTTTATTTAAAAATCCCCAGACCAACTAGGGGGGCGCCTCACGCAATCTCAGGAAGATCAAACAGCGAAATCATAATTTTTCCCTTTCTTTCCACAGGAGCACCTAAATGTAAGACTTTCCTTGACCACCACGGGCATTCCAGACTTTCCAGATTGTTCAATGATTCCATGTTGGTCTGGGACTTAAAAAGAATGTGCCAACTGTGGTTCTTGCCTAGCATGTCGTAGAAGGCGCCTAATGGTATATCGTGTTTTGGGTATGTGATTGTGTAGGCGACAAGCTAGCCCCTAGTCACTACTTTTTCACAATTTTCCATCTAACCCAGCCCAGTTATATTTTTGGCTGAATGTGGTTAAGGGGCCCCTTTGACTCTGCCTACCCCTTCAGGGATTATGGGCGTGATGTTATGTTGTTCAATGGTAGACTTACCAGGAGCAGTCTTCTTCTTCTGGCTATCCTCTTCCTCTTCCTCGGCTAGCTCGTCGTCATTCGCCGCGTCAACTGCTGCTTTCATGGTGTGAGATGAAGGCATTGTCATCTCTGTACCGAATAGAACATAATTAGGAGACTATAGTGAGTTTGAGTATAGTTTCCAGTGGCGGATTTACCCTAAGACCCAGTAGGCCCGGGCCTAGGGCGACCAGATATTAGAGGCGGCCAATCGTGATAAAAATTAAGTGATGACGCTTTAGTACTGAGAATTATGGCCTGGGGCCTTGGGCGGCCAAGACTGTAAATCGGCCACTGGTAGTTTCCCTTTAGGCTGCCTGTCCACCGGAGCGGTGAGCGAGTTAAAAATCCACCAATAGAATTGCATACAATCTCTGCACCTCTGCAATGGATACTTTCTATTGGCCGATTATTAACTCGCTCACCGCGCCGGTGTAGAGGCAGCATAAAGACCGAATTTCATGCAAAAGGAGTCTGATACGATCTCATAAACTTTTCAAGTCGACTTCTTACCTAGTGGTTCATGAACCAACTCCAGCAGCTCATCAGCAGACAACTTGGAGGTGGCCTTCTTGAACTGCAGCACGCGATCAGAGAAGAACTCCCAGAAGGAGAGACCCTCGGGTGTGATGAACAGGTCCTGGAAATATAAAAGTATGATAACAACACGAATATAAAGGTAAAGAGTCTGGATTTTTCAAATCTATGTAAGTATTTATACCATTTTGGTCTGGGACTTGGCCCATGTTGATCTGGGACAAAAAAAAAATAATGTGCCAACTGTGGTTCTTGCCTAGCATGTCGTAAAAGGCGACTAATGGTATATCGGGTTTTGGGTGTGTGATTGTGTTAGCCGCTTGTCACTGCTTTTTCACAATTTTCCATCTAACCCAGCCCGGCTTTATTTTTGGCTGAATGTGGTTGAAGGGGCATGCTGCCTCTTTGACTGTGCCTACCCCTTCGGGGATTATGGGCGTGATGTTATGTATGTATGTATTTATACCACTAGCTCGACGGTAAGGGAAAAGATCGTGATTAAACCTGTACATTCAAACCATTTTGGATTTGTTACTATGATCCAAAAAATTACGGTTTCCCTATCTTAGGGTTACGAAGGTCAGATCGGCAATAATTGTAATTACTAGCCTCGCTAAACCAGGGGAACCAGACAATTTTTGGATCATGGTTACAAATCCAAAGTTGTTTGAATTTGCAGGTTTCATCACGATGTTTTCCCTCACCTTCGAGCTCCAGAGGTACGTTTGAACCGGCACTCCTCAGTTAAGAGGCGCGTGTCCTTACCATTGAGCTACCACCGCTCTCTACTACGTGCACACCCAGTTTTACGCATATTTGACGACGATAAGCGTAAAAATATCTGGATTTCTGAACGGTGAACCATTAGTGAAGGTACCTTCATGGTCTTGTAGAGCGCGTCGGCCTGGCGGCGGATGCGGTGCGCTTGCTTGCTGAACAGCAGCGCGGCCGCCTCGCTGAGGTCCCACGAGGGCGTGTTGCCCACGTACGCGCGCATTCGCTTCACCGTCTCCAGGCACGTCGGGTGCTTCAACAGCATCAGCGGCTTCACCTCCAGCTCTAACACACAAGCGAGATACGTCAAAGGTTACAGATCTGTACCAGAGAAACGGGGAAAGAAACGTGATTTGTTAAAATCTTAATATATATAAATTACGCGTCACGTAGTTTGTCCGCGATAGACTCCGAAACTCCTTAACAGATTTCAATCAAATTAGCACACCGTGTGCAGTTTGATCCAACTTGAAAGATAGGATAGCTTACATCTCAATTTATTTAGCCCCATTATGTGTCGTTGACTGTTAGGCGGAACGAAGTTCGCCGGGTCAGCTAGTTAACTGTAAGTTTATAACAAAATACCATACTTACATACCACTAGCGCCATCTAGTTATAAGTAGTTAAAACATACCTGTGTTTTGTAGGTAACGTAATAAAATGTCAGTCTGTTTTAAACATAGTGTGCGTTTCAATGTCTACTAGTTTAAGACGCGAATTAAAGACAACCTTCTCGTATCTGTTAAATAAATAAAACATATTTATTTTAAAATCCGTCATTACCTTTAAGATTAGAATTAAAGTTTCTTGTAAAATTAATTAAGAGCTGTGGACTAGCTGTCACGGCGAACATAGTACCTCCCCGTTCTCAAGACAAAAAATAGGGGGTGAGGGTGTGTGAGACAACTTACGTAAGTATGCACAATAAAAAAACATTATCTAACATCAGTCGAGCCGTTAAGGAGTTCGACCGCTAACACCATAACACGAGATTTTTTTTTATATCAGGTCAACTATTTTATATTTTTTATCTACTTATACTATAAAGAGGAAAGATTTGAATGTTTGTTTGTTTGCATTGAATAGGCTCCGAAACTACAGGACCGATTAGAATAATTCTTTCGCCAATGGAAAGCTACCAAATCAGCGAGTAACATAGGCTACAGTTTATCCCCGTATTTCTACGGGAACGGGAACTGCGGGTGAAACCGGGGGGCGCTGCTATATATTAGATTTTACATGAGAAAAAATATAACGCAAATAGGTTGACTAGAGAATTCTTAGGCAGACTATGATCAAAGAACGTAGTATAAAATAACTAAGCGAATAGACAATAGCAATTACTTTGCTGTAAGAGGTTCCGTACCCAAAGAGTAAAAACGGGACCCTATTACTAATACTACTGTCCGTCCGTCCGTATGTCTTTCGCCAGGTCGTATCTCACGAACGGTGATAGCTAGACAGTTGAAATTTCCACAGAAGATCTATTTTTTATCTATGTAAAGCAGTGTTTCCCAACCTTTTTGAATACGCGACCCCCTAACAGATTTTCAAAATTTTCACGACCCCCTGGGTCATAGACAGAAAACAGTTTCTCACTAATAGTGTGTACAACTTTGCTGTTTTCCTTTTGGCGGCGACCCCCCGAGTATGGCTCAGCGACCCCCCTGGGGGTCACGACCCGCAGGTTGAAAAACACTGATGTAAAGTATATAACACTCACCCATAAGCTCGTCGAGTAGCTTCAGACACAATTCAGTATCCGCCTTCTCGAGGCACAGGCACGTCTTGATCTTGGCGTCCAGTTCGATCAGCTTCATCTCCGTCTTGAGGAACTGCACGCGAGATTTCTTCTCTTCTGTCGAATCGGAACTTGTATAAGTACATGGCTCGTTGTTACACTAACCCATGTTCATTTGCCACTTAATAATTAAATAGCAACTGTTTTCCTTGCGTGTTGTAAAAGGCAATGGGGTGTTATTCTCAAAAAAGTCATCATCTCTCAAAAAATTAAAAGGGATGATGACTGCAATAAAAAACTATAATTCTATTTAGTCCGTCAGTTATATTATACAACTATACTAGACACATATTTTTCGTTTTATCAAATTAACAAAAAAATCACAAAGATAAAGAGCATCGAAGTTTTGGAGAGGGGGCTTGCGACGTCACTATTTAAAAATTTTACGAATACGTGACGTCACGCGCAACTTGAATGCATTGTATCTTCGTCAATGTTTGTTTGACAATAAATAAAAAAATACGTGTTCGATATTTTTTTTATAATCTAATTGACAGACGACGGTTATTTAAACAGCACCCTTAACCGACGAGCGTGTATGAAAAGACTTATGAATGTAGAAGAAGCGAAAGGTGTATGTCAGGATCGTAGCAAATGGGAGTACGTGATCTCTGCCTACCCCCATGGGGAAAAGGCGTGACATTATGTATGTATGTATGTAATTGACAGACGAAGCAGAATTTTTTAGTCATCTTGCCTATTGACTGAACTATTGGGTATGTGTTCATTATATTAGTTGTAAAACCGTCCCATGCTGCTCTTACTTTCACCGTCGGCTTAGCAAGCCAAAGTGAGACTCAACCTCCGATACAAGCTTCTCTCCCCAAACCTAAGTGAGTCTGCCCTCTCCCAGCAACGTCCTGAGCCGAGGTTCGAGCCCCATAAAGGCAACCATCAGGCTGTTGCCTAAATTTTTAGGGCTCCCCCTCCAGCCCGGTAGGTAGTAAAGACCGTCTTCGGCTAACTGCCGAGACCTCTCAAAAAAAAAAAATGGGCACAGGGCCCTGGTCCGCCAGTTGCTGGTTAAAATATAAATCAAGCCACATACCCGTCTCTCTCTCCTTGTCCAAAGCCGCCTTCTCCTCATCAGTCAGGTTGAGGTCCATGACCAGCTGTGCCAATATTGATTGTGGTGTTATTTGACCCCTTTCTGTAGAGAAAGACATGTTTTATTTAGATTCAGTTATGGATTATTTTACCTATTTTGAAGCAAAAGCAATATTGATGAATTGTAACAATAATTAAATTAATATCGGATACAGAAATCGGCCACCGTTATTTTCATATCTTTTTTTATTTTAATTAGAGATATTTTTTTAAAACTCTAATCAAGTTGTATACTTACCTACTTTCACGCTTTACCATGTAAACATCGGGGGGCCTGGTGACCCGTAATAGAGGTCCTTAAACTTACATAGGCACCAGTCACCCACGCATGACATAATGTTTCCTTCGGAGTCTAGATCTTTATTTTTATTTGTGTCGTTTGTGGTAATAAAATAAAATGGATTGTTTATTTTTTTATTTACTTAGGGAAGTGGCGTAAAGTTTAGTTAATTAGTTTATTTATTTAACAGGGTATAAGTTAAAAGAGGAACAAGTCTCAACCATGATCGTCCTAACAAGTAAGAATGGGACGTAATACCATTATTTATCCTTGACTGGCTCGATAGCGCATTCGGTAGTGACCCTGCCCCATGCGCCAAGAGTTGTGGGTTCGATTCCCACCCAGGACAAATATTCGTATGATGAATACTTGGGTTTGTTCTGTGTCTGGGTGTTAATATCCAATATTTAAGTATATATTTGTAATACCACTGTTGATGATGATATCCGTAACACAAGTGCTTAAGCTACTTACCTCGGAGTCAGATCAATGTATGTGATGTAGCCGGATATTTTTTTTTTCTCCCGTGGGAAATCCTCATAGATACACACCTCGCCGGGGAGTGAGGGTAATGCCGGACTCTTACCAGCTAAAACCCCCGGGTCTTCCATCTATGCCGCTGTAGGTGTAAAGGGCGACAGAGTTACGCTTCTTACCCAACTGTAACTTGAGTGTGACGGCGTTAGAAGCGGCCTGTTTATCCCACTGCAGCCTCGTCGCTTCATTCTTGAAGCTAGCCGGCCTGGACTGGAACAGTTTGATGCCGACGTACTGGCCGGACGGTATATACGCAATTAGAATGTTGTCCTTTTCTGTGTCTTCTGTTGGAAAGAGAGAGACGTTATTGTAATATTAAACATGACATTAATGTCCTCCTAACCGATATCGGCCACGGCGGCTAATCTCAACGAGGATTAGCCAACTGCGCAGGAGATATAGTGCACAAGTGTGTGCGCAAACACAGGTGCACACTCTGTGCCTTCACACTCGTAGTCCGGTAAGAGGGTAGTTAGGGTTTATAAACATCCAAAAGATGTCGTAACTGTGACGTACTCATTGGTAAGTTTTCAGAACTGACATAAGTGTCACATTATGAAGGTCCCTGTCAACAAAGAGCCAATAGTGACATTGATAAGACCACGAGACTTTCTCGTGCCATCTGGCGGTATTTGTATTTTTAAAAACCCTCAGTAAGGAAACAAAGAAATGGGATATCATAAGACAACTAAAGGTTTCTTTTTTTTTATCTTTTTAAGAGATCTGTTAGAATTTCAAAATCCAGAGGTCAATGCCCTTTTCAAACCTGCACCACTAGACAATGTCCTTAACTTCTAAATTCATAATATAGCCTAAAATATGTCAATTATACTACAAATATAAATTTAGAATACAGAAATACATGTTTATGAACTAGCTGACCCGGCGCACTTCGTAACGCCCCGTTTTCGGATTTTCTTTTATTATTTTCCTCGCAATGTTTCCATTTTTTTTTACTGTACACACTTTCCCTGGAGATTACAAATATTAAAAACTAAAATAAGCAAAATCGGCCCAGCCGTTCTCGAGGTTTAGCGAGACAAACGAACAGCATTTTTTTTTAAATTTAAATATATATGTTTTATTATTTATTCTAAGACCCTCCGCTGTGTGACACTGACGTCCGCGGCGGATGTCCGTCACGGGCGCCCGCGCAAGCGCGTTGCAAGCGCCGAGCGGGACGGAAGACCTAACGAAAGAAGACGAAACGTAGCGTTCGTAGTGTTCTAATTTTTCCACAAAACAACAAACCGCTACTCGCAGCGGAGGCCCTAAGCAAATATTGACCTAATAATTTTCAAAATATTACGAGGTATATAAAATGTTACTTTACAAATTATAATAACAATAATACTACGAACCTATATTTATGTATCGTTGCAAATTTAACACCTATAAAGACAAAAATAAACAAACCATTATCAACATTATTATTTATTAAACGAACTTTAAAAATAACAACAAAATTATGTGTTAATTAGATTAATTTTCCTTCCTCATATTAATAAACCTTTTATTCTCTGCCGGATACATTTTCAATATGAGTTCAATAGTTACCCTCGCTTCTTCGTTTTCCTCATAATCTATATGGGAATTCTTAACAAAATCTGAATAATTAACATTAAAACCGATATCTCCAGACATCAATGACATCGTTGTACATTTATCATTATTTATCTCACAAGTCTCTCTGAAGAGGTCGACAAATTCATTATGTTGTGGTATTTTATGTTCAACATTTTTATTTTCAAAACTTTTCGAATCCAAATCTTTGTACGTTTTTAAAGAGACTACTGAAGCATCAGATGGCATTTTATGTAGATGCAAATTGTTAAAGTTATCTGAATATTGACTGTTATTTTGTGTGCTATTTGTTCGTGATAAAATAGGATTTTCAGAGTTTAATCTTAGGTCATTATTTGCACTTTTTTGACTATTTTGAGATTGTATAACGCTGTCATCATTTAGTATGTTATAAGATCCAGTTAGTATCCCAGAGAATGAATTTTGTTTAGCATTTTTTTCCTTGAATATTGGATTAGGAATATTGTTGATATTTTCATTGTAACAATACTCATTATATGTAGAATTTGATGTCAAATCATAATCAGTCAAAGTTAGATTTTCTAAGAAATCTGTATTGTTTGCAATTTGGCTATGTTGGCCAAATGTTTGATCAAAACTTGGTAAAACATTGCCAGATTGGCAATCGTCTATTGTTTTTGCGACACATTGTTTTTGTTTATCCTTTTTAGTTGGCGGTACGAATTTTTTGGATTTGGTAATTTTCTTGTTTGTATTATTTTTCGGCTTTTTACCAAATGTGGGTACAATTTTTGGCTTGTGACACTCATTTTGTGAGGCTTCTTTTATAATGTCATCATTTTTTTGATTGGTGTCTGGAAAAGATAAAACTAAATATGAAGTTACATGCATTTTATTAAATTAAAATGTGCTTCGAATAAAGCGTCATTTACTATTTTTTCATCTCCTTTTATATTTACGATTATGATTTTAAGTAATAATAAAGAAAAGATAAATACATTTAAATATACTATACTAGCGACCCGCCCCGGCTTCGCAGGGTAATCACAAAATAATATGAAACTTACGAAACTATGCATATAAACCTTCCTCAAAACCGTATCAATATCCTTAGCGTAGTTTAAAAGTGATAAGCGAACAGACAGAAGCGGCCATTTTGTTTTAGAATATGTAAAGATTTAAATTACATACCTTTACTCAATGTAGGACTATTTTCTACAGTTTTTATTACATTTTCGCTTGTCTCAGAACCATTATTGAATGTAATATTATTTTCGTATTGACTGAATATATCTTGGATAAACAAATCTTCCATTACGAAATATTTTATTTCAACGAATGAATTTTCTTCTGTGTGAGCATACGCTTTTGCCGCGAAATATTCAAATTTAGAAGACCCATTTTTTTATGGATTTTTTTTTTCGGTTCTCTCAGCCTGCCCCGCTAGGGAAGTGGCGTGAAGTTTAGTTAGTTGTTTTTTTTTTATTTAGACAAAGACGTTTATTACTTTAAAGCTTTGTATAAGTTGAATAATAATCATATTTTTTTAACACAAAATTTTAAGATTCATCAATCGCAGTTCAGTTTCAAACAATAATAAAAAAAAGAATTATGTACATAAAACTTACCTTGTTTGAAAGGTTCTTTTAAGTCTTCGAGTTCCGACTGAAAGAGAAACAAATAATTCAAAACATATACAACAGTAAATGTAAAACATTAATTTAAATTCGTATTTAACCTATAGTTCAATTAATGAACTCTTTTTTAATGAAAATATTTATGACTAAACTGCTATAAATATCAATTATCAAGACATTTATTACTCTTTAATATCATATCTGATTTAGCATGATTTATTGATTAAGACGATTGTAAACTTTGCAAAATAAAGGTAGAATAAAATTTCCGTACTTGGCGGCAGCATCGTTTATTTATAACTATTTATAAGTGCATTTGTAAAGCCTACATAAATAGGAATATATATATTTTTATTGATCTGAAACAGCTGTTAGTAACATATTAGGATCTCTTAACTACCTGTGTTACAGCATTATACAGCTTCCCACTCTTCTCATTTGTCTTCTCTTTGCCGTCTTTTTCCCCCGCTGGGGACCCGCCACGTTTCTTTTTGGGCACAGGAGAGGGCAGGGTGGCGTTCTCTTCCGTCTGTTCGTCTATATACCTGGGAGCAAAAATAATTCGATTTGGTCACCCATCTTGGTATTGACAACGAGGGGGTTGCTTGATTTATGTGATGAAAACTCATTATTTATCTATCCTAATATTATAAATAGGAAAGATTTGATTGTTAGTTTGTTTGCATCGAATAGGCTCCGAAACTACTGGACAGATTTGAATAATTCTTTCACCAATGTAAAGCTACTTAAACAGCGAGCAACATAGGCTAAATTTTATCCCCGTATTCCCACGGGAACGGGAACTACGCGGGTGAAACCGCGGGGCGCTGCTATCTACACATAAGCCTATATTTTTTGTAGTCCTATGTTAGTCGGACTTAAAAAAAACAATGTGCCATCTGTGTGTACCATGCCTAGCATGTCGTAAAAGGCGGCTATTGGTTTCTGATTGTGTAAGTGGAGGGTTAGTTATTTATCACTACTTTCACATAACATTCCAACTAAACCAAATAAATTTTTAACCGACTTAAAAAAAATGGAGGAGGTTCTCAATTCGACAGTTTTTTTTTTTATTTAGCCTTTTAAAACATTCCATGATTAGCAAGGAAAATAATTGGTACATTATTTTAAAGCCCAGACCCATGGAGCAAATTTACTAAGTTCATTTGCAGTTGTTTTTAAAGAAGACATTAATGACGTAAGCTCTGTTAGACCTTCAAAGACGATATGTATAAGTCTGTACGTCACAATCGCAAACATAGCACAATCCTTCAATGCTACATTTCGGCTAGTGACATAATGATCTTCGGATCGTTGATACATTACTTTTGTCTCGAAAAGAAATGACTATTCGATCCAATGATTATAAAATACACATACAAGCGACTAAACATATTTTTATAGAAAATGTCTCTTCATGAAAAGCAATGACTGATTCTTTACAATAGTTATAAAATAATAAAACAAGCAACCATTTTATAAAGTTATATCACCTCCTTAAATTTAAAGTTTTTAAAATTAATTAAGAGCTGTGGATTTTGAGCAAAATAAAAAATAAAAATAAAATAAAATCTTTTTGGGATACTGTCAGATAGCTATTTATGTATTTATTTATTAATCAAATGAAATCGAATCATTTATTGCTTACTTACCTAAATGTAATTTAAATTATGGACCCAGTTACATTACTGCAAAAAATTAGGAGAAGAGGATATAATAATTTAGACTCTATTATTAGTTTTTGTGTATTATAATAGTTGTTTATAATAAATTTGTGGAGCATTTGTATTAAAATGGGTCTGTCACTGTTTCATTCTAATATTATAAAGAGAAAAGATCTGATTATTTGTTTGTATTGAATAGGCTCCGACACTATTGGACCGATTTGAATAATTCTTACACCAATGGAAAGCTACTTGATCAGCGCGTAACATAGCCTATATTTTATTCTCATATTCCCACGGGAACGGTAACTACTCTAACTAAATAAGGCGCCACAGGAATACACGCTTCGCTCTACCTCACCTCTTCGGCCGTATCTTCCTGCCGCTCCTGCTGACAATCTCCTCGTCCTTCTTCTCTTCTTCCTCCCCTTCCTTCGCGTCATCCCTCCTGGTCTTTCCGCGGGGCGTTTTTGGCTCCTTAGCGGGTTTAGGAGTTTCTTTGGCGGCTGGCTTGGCCACCTCCGCTTTGGATTTTCTGCCTTTCTGCGGTTACAAGGGCATCATTGTAAAATATATAAAATTGAATTGTTCGGCACGTTTGTAAATTATAAATTAAATTCTCCAGACTGACACCAATTTCCTTGTGCTAAGTTAATGGACAGCCATACTTAAATACGTTTATATTAATATTAAACATTCACGACTTGAGTACAAATGTTCATATTGTCCATGTACATTTGCCCCTAGCGGGTTTCGAACCCGCGACCTTTTCCTTCGTAGTCGACCGCTCGACCAATGGTCTATCTACACTAATATTATAAAAGATGAAGGTTATAAGGATGTAGTGTAAGGATCGTGCCGTATGGCGTTCGGTTCTCTCTGCCTACCCTGCTAGGGAAGTGGCGTGAAGTTTAATTAAGAAAGTTTTGCATTTTTGTATGTTTGTAACAAATAAAATTAAATACTACTGGACCGATTTCAAACAGTGCGCCGGCATGTTGCTTTGTGCGGTGCATATAGGCGCCTGGGGGCGTCATGTCTGACGGGTGACTGACCTTTCCTTCATCAATGACGAGGGCACCGGCATCGTCGGAGTCCTCTACTACTGTGTCATTCGGAGCTGTGGCGTTGGTCGTATTCTGAGAATAGAAAAGAGTTTAAAAATTATGTGTATCATAATAATGTAATAATAAAATAAAATTATAATATAGTATATTTCATTACAAGTTCGGAAAGGCTGTCATTGCAAAGAGTTCCGACAAATGTCTACCCGAGCCGAGGCGCAGCCGAAGGCGAGGGTTGACAGTCGGAACAAGTTGCAATGACGGTTCCGTATGTGTACTGAACGACTATTTTTAACACAGTTGCGAAAAAATTAAGCAATTTAATAAAATAATAAAAACATTATAAACTCAAGTAACTGATCATTTAATTCATATAAAAGTTATAATTCACATATACATTGACATTGGTACAGTTTTTTTCTTTTTAATAGACATTATTTTGACAGTTGGGAAAGAGAACGCACGAGTTCGGGAAAGGTAAAAAAAAAGCACGAGTATGTAATAGCCCACATCCCGAACGCTATACGTCCCTGCAATACGCCACTTTTTGAGCAACTGTATTAAAAAATAATATTTATCCCCACAAATCCTACTCAGGTTTCAGATTTGTTTATCTATGTAATAAAGAAATGTTAGTGCTTTCGACAAAGTACTAATAAGTCTTAAATTAGTACTCTTGGCTAGCACTGGAATTAATATAGGATTCAAATGTAGAGACAATTTTGAGACTAAAAATTGTTCTATAATAGCTATTGAATCCATTTTATTAGACAGTAGTTTAAAGAGTTAAAGTTGAGTTAACTCAAGATCAAGCTGAATAAAGAATTTAAATTGTTGTTAACACCAAGCAGAATAGAGTTAAAGTTGATTTAACTCAACACCAAGCAGTATAACGACTAAAGGTTGAGATAACATCAAGAAGTATTGAGTTAAATTGAGTTAACTCAACTCCAAGGAGTATAAAGACTTTAAAGTTGAGTCAACACCACACCAAACAATATAAAGACTGAGTTTAGTTAACTCAAAACCAAGCTGAATAGACACTCAAAGTTAGGTTAATACCAAGCAGTACAAAGAGTTAAAGTTGAGTTAACTCGAACACCAAGGAGTATAAAGAGTTAATATTGAGTTAACTCGAACACCAAGTTAAGTTAACTCAACATTAACTCTTTATACTCCATAAAGAGTTAATGTTGAGTTAACTTAAGACCAAGCGGTAAAGACTCTTAACTCACCTCTTCAGCCATCGTCTCATCCGCAGCGGTGGTGTCGGCGACGGCGGAATCGTCCATCGTCTCGTTCGCTGTGTCATTAGCGCTGTCGTTGGCTGCTTCCGGAGGCAACTGTAACGGAAATTGTTGGTTTATGACTTTTTAATATTGGTTGGTTATACAACCCTCTCCCAGACTGACATAAGGAGTGGCTTTAGACAATCACCTAGGCAAAACACTGGACAGTGCTTAGTTGTAGGAGCTGGGAGGTAGATCTTTGAGGTCCCAGACAAGTCTAGAGTAAAGCGAGTAGTGTGTTTTAAGACTTTTGGAGCGTGATAGATATTAGAAGCATATTAATACAGGTACAGATGCAGAGACCATTTTTTTTTTCAATTTAACCACCACATACCCATTTAATCTATACTAATATTATAAAGAGAAAAGATTTGATTGTTTTTTTGTTTGTATTACATAGGCTCCGAAACTACTGGACTGATTTGAATAATTCTTTGACTAAAAGAAAGCTACTTTATCGGCGAGTAACATAGGCTATATTTTATCCCCGTATTCCTACGGGTACAGGAACTACGCGGGTGAAACCGCGGGGCGCTGCTAGTAGCACAGTTTTGTTTTGTTGGGACACAGCCAGGATTTCTTATTACCAGAGTGAAATGCCTGACTATTTAATATTTACTAATATATAAAGCTGAAAAGTTTGTTTGTTTGCTTAAACGCGCTCATCTCAGAAACTACTGGTCCAAACTGATTAATGTTTTTTTTGTTGTATAGTTCATTTATCGAGGAAGGCTATAGGCTACACAACATCTTAAACTATAATTGAACTGCCTATGCATAGATTTAAATTACACATTGAAGATCATCTTATGAGAAAGGCTTATTAAAATATAGAAGATTTTAAAGTGACAAATAAATATTTGTAATTGCTATTATACATATTTACTTTTTTAGATTTGTATAGCATAGTAGCTTAAGATTATGATAATTGTTATTGATACTTATTGTAAATTTGCCTACGTAAATAAAGATAATTTCATTTCATTTAATTTTTACTAATATTATAAACGCAAAAAATTGTATGGATGGATGGATGCGTGGAAGTTTGTTACTCTTCCACTCAAAAACTACTGGATGGATTTAATTGAAACTTTAAAATAGTACAGCTTATACTTTAGAATAACACATAAGCTGTTTCATCGATGTACCACGCGAGCAACGTCGCGGGCACAGCTAGTACAGTGTAATAGCCTAAAATAAAAGCAACAAATGAAGTTCACCTCAGCCGAACCACCGATAACTTGCTCCAGGGGCACATTGTTGGCAAAGTCATGTTCAATCTGCTTCACCCCATCGTTGAAGTCTCGGCGCTTCACCATCTTTGTCAGGAACTTGTCTTTATTTTCAGCGTAGTCAAATATCATGTTTGGTGGGAGGTTCGCACTGTAACATTTTATTAGACACTTGAACACTTACTAAGTTTTTTTATGTATAAAAGTGAAATCATTTTGTAAGTATTCATATGTAAGACATTTGAAAACTTGACAAGATTTTGAATAGAGTTTGTAAGTGTTATTTTACCACTTATGCCTCACTCCGTTCAAGTAAATGTTACATGCAAATAATTCCTCTTAACATATACATTACACACATCACACAAACAGCGCTATTCACAATTGTTATTATTATTAATACTTTTTTTTTATATTCTATATTTTTAATTTTTGTAAGTTTAAACTTGCCCACTCTTAGCTTTTTGTCTTCTTGTATGCCATTAATACCTACGCAACTGGTAACTTTGCCAAATAGCCACATTGTTATTTGGTATCTACTCAGATTTGGCCCCCACGATACAGGCTCAGCCTAGTGTGGGAGTCATAGAGAAATGTATCAGGGCTTTGAAATTATGGCAAATATATTATTATTATAAAAGGTCCCATGTTGGTCTGGGACTTAAAAATAATGCGCCAACTGTGTTCCTTGCCAGCATCCAGCATGTCATAAAAGGCGACTAATGATATATCGGGTTTTGGGTATGTGATTGTGTCGTTGACGAGCTAGCCACTTGTAACTACTTTTTCACTATTTTCCGTCTAACCTAGCCCAGGTTCAGAATGTGGTGCTTTCTGTCATCAGGGTGTGATGTTATGTATGAAGGTATTTAAAATGAATTTTTCACTCTGATCCACATAGATCATAGAAAGATTGTGAAATAAGAGTATAATTATCAATATAAATCCTTTTTTTAAATTGAAAAGGATAAATTACACAGTAGCCCCATACTGGTCTCGAACTTACAAATATTGTGCTGATTGTTTTCTTGCTCAGCATCTTATAAACGCATATACTAATTTTGAATTGGATATGTGATTGTGTTGCCCACAAGAGACACTTGTATTTTATCTCAATTTTCATCTAATACAGCTCAATTCTGTTCATGGCTAGTGTTTACAAATACTTGGACTCTCCCTCCCCCTATGGGGATTACAGGCATGATAATATGTATGAACATAAATAAATAAATACCCGACGACATCACATACATTGATCTGACTCCGAGGTAAGTAGCTTAAGCACTTGTGTTACGGATATCAGAAACAACAGTGGTATTACAAATATATACTTAAATATTGGATATTAACACCCAGACACAGAACAAATATAAGTATTCATCATACAAATATTTGTCCTGGGTGGGGATCGAACCCACAACTCTTGGCGCATGGTGGTGACCCTGCCGTCACTACCGAATGTGCCATCAAGCTTGTCATAATTACAGTAAAACAAAAATTTACAAAACTATACAAGACCAACCCAGTATATTTTAACATGATAAAAGTCGCATTTATAATAATAACAGACGCGTACGACACTTACGTTTCTCCAGTACCATAGAAATACACAAAGTATTTCTTCCCATTCATTTTTTGTACCTACAACAAGAAATTACTAAATGAAATTGTTAGCTTACATATTTTCTTTACAAAGTAAATAAATAAATTGCCGCTCTTTCTGTTTGCTTAAGTACTTAATACTTACAAGGGATGTTGATGCAGTTATCACAATTGATTAATACTTTTAGGCAACTCTTGCAGGCTATTTATCATATCTGACCATATATACAGCACAGACAACCACAGAGAAATAGGTTTCCGAGTCAGATAATATCCAACTATTAGACTAGACTGTCAATAGATATCTCAGATTATTGACTAAAATTGTACTGTTACAAATGAATTAAAGTCCATTTCACTACAATAGAGACTCTAGCCATAGAACCAAAGGGGATGTTGGTTTAAATGGGGTATTTTACTCAAAAAATGTTTCCGTAAGTTAGATTATCAAAAAATAATAAATATGTATATTTCTATCTAATACTCGAAAAATTAGAAAGATACAGCACTTCAAAGATCTGAAATGTCACTTTTTACGCACCTAGTGACGTCATGCGGTACTTTAACATGCTGTATCTTCATCATTTTTAGTTTGCTGTACAAAATAAAAATATGTAAGTACTTAAGCAAAATTTTTTTTGCAATCTCAATAGTGGACTATACTTTTTTTTTTGAGCCAATTGTCTTAAGACTTGTTTTATACACATAGTGCTTAAATCAAAGTATACATCTTTGAATTCTACCAATATCATAACATCCATAATTGAAACTTATTTATGTTAGTTATTTAAACGTTTAACAGTTAACACAGGAAAATATGTCCTACATATTGATTAGGTTAACTCAAGATTATAACCTTTTTTGTTATCTTTGTATAATAGAGCAGTGATATGAAATTTTTCTGAATATGCAACTCTTTAACAGATTGAAATAAAAATTATCACTGATAGTGTGTAGAACTTTGCATTTTTATTTTAACCAACTTCGCAGTCTCGGCCTACATATTGAGTAAAAAGATGGTGCAAAAGCTAGCTAAATATATTTCGTTATGTATCTGTTGTCTAGTACCTATAGCATACAACTAACATCATCATCATCCTCTTGCTCTTCTCCCAGTTCATCTGGGGTCAGCGCAGCGTGTCTTCCTTTTCCATCTGTCCCAGTCAGCCGTCATCCTTCCTATTTCACTCATATCATCTTTCACACAATCCATCCATCTCTTATTTGGCCTTCCTCTTCCTCTCCATCCACTAACATTCATACTTATCACTAAAAAGGTTAAAAAAAATCTGCAAACACCTTTCTACACTATTCTACTACACTATTCTAGGCTGTGGAATTTTCAAATAACTTATGTTAAAAAATCAAATTATAATAATGGTACAGCTGAACAATGATGCCACAGGAATAAAAAGATAATTATTTATTTCTTCTACTTAATGTGTATAATATATGCCTTTCATTTGTTTTCAGTGTGTAACAAATGTTGCTCTTTCATATATGTAGTGAATCAATTCACTTCTTTCAATAACAGCTTGAAATAATGCACAAAACAACTGAATTTAATTAGCATTTATAACTTTTTAGCTACCATTGCATGCTCATGAATTATGTGTTTAGTTTCCAACAAGCAAGTGTAGGTATAGTTCACAACGGTCCATGTAACTACTGATAACGTTTGTTACAAAATAATACGGGGTAACGAACCTATCGACGCGTTGGCAAATTATGTATTCCTACGCGAAATTGTGCATGCTTCCTTATTTCCAAGCATTAATTAATGATTTTGACTAACAAACTTCCATCTTACACTGCCTTTTTAGGCCGTAAACAGCTTACTTTTCTTTAACAGAAGCATAACTTATGCAGAAAGCATCCATGTCTTCCCGCGCTTGTCCTATTAGATTCTCGTCGTTTTCTGAACAACTATACTAAGTTCAAAGAGAGAAATGCACTTACCCTTGCCGGCCATGCTGGATAGCCTTTAACTTTGGCGAAAATGAAGTCGCCAGACTTGTATTCCCTCACTTTTTTGCCCATTTTTAGTGAACGCCGCAAACCAAAACGTATGTGCTCGAAACGTTATCAACACCACTGGTGCGAAATTACTGCAATTTCAGAACACTACACTAGTTTATTTAGGCCACAATCGTGTATCGGTTGTTGTAATTATTTTGTATTTATTTCCAAAATATGTATAGACGCCAAGAAGATAAGAAATAACCTTAAAAATCTTACCGCGGCAAAGGAATGACGGAAAAGAAATAAACATGGCGCTTCGACAATGTTGCCAACCTACTAATGTAAAATGTTTAACCCGTTAGTGCTACAGTGTAACCACAAATAAATTGTTTTTTACTTTTGGAAAAAATACCGGTTAAGACAACACTATAACCGTACTATAGTCTATGGGTAGGCATTTTTTCAAATGGTAACCCAGTTACTATGAGCGGTCGTGTCAGTCGAATGCTTCGGGCGAGCGTTTTCGCGTAAACTAATTGATTTCTTCTAATTAAATTATAGTGAATCATTGTGCTAGCAATGCAAGTGTGATGTGAGCCATGAGAATTAATATTGTGCAAATATTGAATCAAGAGACTTCAAAATAGGGGGTGTAACAGGAAAACAAAAATGGCCTCGGGAGACAGTGATCACATCGAAGTTATGGATAGCACAGTCTCCAAAAAGACTGAAAGCGCAACCGGGCCGTCGGGCTCAGAGGACGATGGTAGTGCATTTCTAAATCCAATAATACGACATCGATTATACAACATTCCAATGGCATAATCGCATTTCTGGCCCGCAGTCGGTCACAACCCATTTTCTAGGCTTATTTGTGTCATACTTCCTTTTTCAGATCGCGACAAAGTCTCAATTGCTGAAAAAAATGCACCGTACGACGTAAGTAGCGCATTCTTTGTACGTTTACGTCAAATATTTCATTCATAGTTTGAGTACATTTCGTTGAAAAGTGGGAGAAAGTGTGTGTGTGGATGCATCGGTGGTTTACGCTGGATAAATATGCGAGTTTTACAATTAACGGTGAGAGACTGGCGGATAATGTCGAGATGAGCGCAGCGGCCGCGTATGATCGATGTGTTTTGTGTATATGTGTACTTGTGTTGTGTTTTCTGTGTCTCAGATAATGAGTTTGAAACATGAATGGCATGATGTCACTGCGCACGTTTAACTCCCACTTTTTCAGCAAACAAACACTTCGAATGAGCTATTATTATTTATTTAGCTGTAATCATTTTGAAACTTTAGTGAATGTTTTATTACTCATCAGAGAGCTACTTGATATCAGAATCATATATTTATAATTAAGATCAGGGCTTATAGCACAGAAACCATGCACATTTAGATATTTTTTACATATTACATACAATTATTATAATAATCCATTTACAATTACTTTTATAATAGGTACTATTTCCTACTCTTAATAATTCTGACATTGTTTTCTACAAACCAGAAGCCAAGGCCATTTCTTACACTTGCTGTTTCTAAATAATTTAGTTTTTTTTTATGGTTAATAAATATGCCAGTTAATGGCAGAAGTTATTGAGATCTACTTATGAATCTTCACCTAACATTCATTATTTGGTATTTGACAACTGGCAAAAAAATTTTACTTAAGTAAATTCAAAGTATTAGTACCTATGTAAGTGTAAGTGACTAGGTAAAATAACTGAACAAAAACAAGTTATTTGCCAGTAATTTGAATTAATGACATGGTATTGAGATAAGTTTGCATACTTTTTGTTAGTTCTGTCTACCAGACTGTCGCTATTGGTAACAAAATACTAGCTACTAGTTTTTACCCGCATCTCATGAATTAAGTAACAATTTTATATACTTCAAGAATGATAGTTTTTTGAAGATGAAATGATATATAAAATGAAATATAATTTATTCAAAATTTCACTATGATTGGTTTTCACTTTTGCATTGCTAATTTTAGTTGAGATTGTTTATTATATTGATTAGTCCCATGTTGGTATGGTTACATGCATCTGTTTAATCTGCCATTACTAATCAGCAGTTTTAATTATTGGTAGGTCCTAGTATCTTTTTGATTCAATAAAATTTATTTGGCTAAGATGGTCACTCCATTATTTATATATTTTTTACTTAATTCAATAGACAGCATTACTAATAGCATATAAGAGAGCATTAAATAAGCAAGATAGCATTAAATATTCATTTATTTTTAATTCTTAGAAATGTTTTATTTAAGAGGACACATTATTCAAATTTATCTCATCCATTTCAATTGGTACATTTTGTTTTTAATTACTTTAAAAACAACTTTGGTTAGGTTTAATAAGTCTACTGGACTGGACTGTCACACTTTGTGTTTTGAATACAAATCTATAAGCGAGTTGCAGACCATGAGCTAAGCTGAGTTAGTTTAGTTTAGCTTGCATAGCCGACGCAGTTTTTCAAACTTGTGTGTAACCTTACAGTCTGCACACAAGTATAAAAAACTGCGTCAGCTATGTGAGCTAAACTTAACCAACTTAGCTTAGCTGTTGGTCTGCAACTCGCTACAGGTGCATTGCATTTGAACAGTTCTTAAAAAGTATAGCAATGATTGGTGGAGTCATCTACCTTATTGTAAAGTGTCTGCCGTGTATAGGAGAAAATCTCATAATATTGTGCTATAAATATAATAAATGTTTGATGAGATAAACTCTCATCTTAGAAGAAGAAGTTAATATAACACCATTCAGATTATGTCTACCTACATACTTATATAACATCACACCCATAACCCCTTAGGGGTAGGCAGGGTCAAAGCGGTAGAAGGCCTCTTTAACCTTTCTGACAAAAATAAAACTGGGCTGGGTTAGATGGAAAATTGGGAAAAAGTAGTGACCAAGTGGCTAGCTCGTCGCCCACAGAATCACATACCCAAAACCCCATATATGTATCATTAATTGTCTTTTACGACATCCTAGGCAAGGAACACAGTTGGCACATTCTTTTTAAGTCCCAGACCAACATGGGACATATATTTCTCTAAAAGGCGATATTTTAGTAAATGACCATCATTATGTTGAGGAAAGTCCTACTTAAACAGCTTGTTGTGGTGACTCACGTACGAAATTGGCGAAGGTTAAAATTATCACATGGTAAGCAACAATTCCAAAGTCATTATTGTTATTACTAGGTTTTTCCGGCGACTCCGCTCGCGTTCTTGTAGAACTGTTACCGTTCACTGTTAAATGTTCACACGATACATTTGCCCCTAGCGGGATTCGAACCCGCGACCCCTGGTTACGTAGCCAGGGTCTCTGACCACTCGACCAACGGGCCTGTCAACTATACCCATAAACCATTCTATAGTAAGTAGCTTACGCCCTTGTATTATGGAAATCAGATTCAACGAATGCAACACTAACACCCAGACCTATAGAAAAACATGTTTCTTCTTCGATTTTTTTTGGACGGGACGCCTCTTGCTTTCGTTCGACGCCAACTCTAAATCATTGCACCATTGAAACATTTAATGCTATAAGCATTGTAAATATTCCATCGTTGTTAGAATTAAACATGTGTAAAATAATGAACATGGCTATAAATATTGTAATAAGCATTAATGTTTTGTGGTTAACGTGAAAATAATCGTTGATAACGGTAGAACAATGGTGGGTATATAATGGTTTTTGGGGTCCCGCTCTTAAATCAGTAATTATGGAATATTACTGATTTAAGAGCGGGTACGCAAGTTTAAAAACGGTATTTATTATTTGCGGTTTGTCCCGTCTCTAGTATAGGTCCTGAAAAATAATATAAAAAAAATGTTGGGGTTGATTTAGCTTCGCTTCTCACCAGCCAGGTCTGCAGTTCCGTGTTGGGGTATAATGGGAGAGGCATGGGACAAGTTTTCAGCTTGCCTCAAATACCTACCCAAATCCGCTTCGACTGTAGTCCTAGATTTGCGAGTCTCATTATTACATTGCAGCGACTGCTATCTGACATAACTTTCAGACCTTCGAACCAGATAATTGGATACACATCTGAATATGCAGAACTGTTCACTAAGTCTTTATTCAAAGTGATGTTATAAATCCGTGCAAAGATTTAAACAAAGTAGAGGTATTCGCTCTGGTTTAAACCAACACACCTCATTTATGATGCGCGCTCTTTTTACCATTGAACTGCCACCATTCCGTGCAGAAACAACTAAGTTAGCCTACTAATAGGCTGGTTGATCATTTTGTTTATCAGTTAATTCACTAAAAACATACTTAGTATTTATTTTGTGACAGCAAACGAAAAATTACGAAGACAGGCCCGTTGGCCGAGTGGTCAGAGACCCTCGCGAAACCAAGGGGCGCTTCGAATCCCGCTAGAGCTAATGTTTCGTGTGATGAACATGGACATTTGTACTCGAGTCATGGATGTTTATAAACGTATTTAAGTATGTGTCTCCGTTCACCTAGTTAGTATCCATCCATAAGACAAGCTTTGAGCTTAATTTGTTACTAAAGAATTGGTGTACCAGTCTGGAGAATATATTTATTTATTTCGCGTGACTTAGTGACGTCAAAGGGCCTCGCAAAAAAAAATGCATTGTCTTCCTAATTTTTTTTCCCTTCCCTATTGAAAACCTAATACATACATACCTAACTACATATACATGACGTCACGCCCATAATCCCCCAAGGGGTAGGCAGAGTCAGAGTGGCAGCAAGCCCCTTTAACCACATTCAGCCAAAAATAAAACTGGGCTGGGTTAAGTAGATGGAAAATTGTGAAAAAGTACTAACAAGTGGGTATCTCGTCGCCTACACAATACCAACTTAACTTCACACCAACATTATTATTGACAGAATCCACAAGTACTGAAAGCAAGTGACAATTGACCGTTTTTAGGGTTCCGCATACAAAGGGTAAAACGGGTCCCTATTACCATGGCTACGCTGTCCGTCTGTCAACAGGCTGTGTCTCATGAACCATACCATGATAGTGAGACAGTTGAAATTTTCACAGATGTATTTCTGTTGCTGCTACAACAAATAAAAAAAAATTGAATAAAATAAATATTTAAGGGGAGCCTCCTTACATCAGACATGATTTTTTTGCCGTTTTTATAGATAATGGCACGGAACCCTTCGTGCGCGAGTCCGACTCGCACTTGGCTGTTTTTTTCTACTTACTGCAAGAACCAGTACTATTGTATGTCTTTAATGACTATGTTCGTATTATCCGGAGAACACCGTCGAATTGTCTATTGAAATAAGAAAAACTATTAAGTTTCTTGTCGCTGGAATCAATCAGTTTTACTTATCTGGCTATTGTTGGCACTTACAAAAGGCAGATTAGTAAATGAAATGGTATCTTTATCTTTATACTTTTGACTGGCTCGATGGCGCATTCGGTAGTAGCCCGGCCCCATGCGCCAAGAGTTGTGTGTTCGATCCCCGCCCAGGACAAACATTCGTGTGATGAATACTTGTGTTTGTTCTGTGTCTGGGTGTTAATATCCAATATTTAAGTATATATTTGTAATACCACTGTTGATTCTGATATCCGTAACACAAGTACTTAAGCTTACCCCGGAGTTAGATCAATGTATGTGATGGCGTCTGATATTTATTTATTTATTATTTATATGTAATAAACCAAAAGTCGTCGCTTCTGTCTGATCGCTTGGATATTTTTAACTATGCAAGGGGTGTTGATGCGGTTTTCACCAATTTTGATTCAAAGTTTATATATAAACTAGATTGGACTAGCTGTGCCCGCAGTTTCACCCTTGTTTATAGTTAATGACTATATATAGTCTTCCTCGATAAATGAGCCTTCTAACACTGAAAAAAATGTTGAAATCGGACCAATAGTTCCTGTTATTAGCGCGTTCAAGCAAATAAACATACTCTTAGGCTTAATAATATTTGTATAGATATGTTGTATTGTGCTCTCACAACGAGAATCGACAGTTAGGTTTAGGTATAATGATAAATAATAATATATATTTATTTTATTATACACAGTTTTGTCTCATGTTGGTCGGAGACTAAAAATGAATGTGCCAACTGTGTCTCTTGCCTAGCATGTCGTAAATATGTATAATATATATGGAGTTTTGGGTATGTGATTGTGTAGGCGACGAGCTAGTCACTTGTCACGACTTTTACACAATTTTCCATCTAACTCAGCCCATTGTCCCATGTTGGTCTGGGACTTAAAAATAATGTGCCAACTATGATTCTTGCCTAGCATGTCGTAAAACGCGACTAATGGTATATGTAGTTTTGGGCATGTTATTGTGTAGGCGACAAGCTAGCCACTCACTCCTTTTTTAAATTTTCTTTTTTAGTTTTAGTTTTGTTTTTGGCTGAATGTAGTTGAAGGGGCATGCTGCCCCTTTGACTCTGCCTACCCCTTCGGGGATTATGGGCGGGATGTTATGTATGTATACACAGTGTACACATATGTACATACTGGCAGAATTTTTAACCCCCTTTTCTCCTCCTTAGGGGTTTACCAAACTTTGGCTATGATCCTAGATAAAGCGAGTCTGCTTATTACATTGAAGCGAGTTGTAATGCACTTATAACCATAAACCTCAACTAACCGTAACGTATTTCTTACATAAATAATAAACAAATATCCCACAACATCACATTCATTGATCTGACTCCGAGCTAAGTAGCTTAAGGACTTGTGTTACAGATATCAGATGCAACAGTGGTATTACAAATATATACTTGAATATTAGATATTAACACCCAGACACAGAACAAACACAAATATTCATCACACGCATGTTTGTCCTGGACGGGGATCGAACCCACGACTCTTGGCGCATTGGGCAGTTACTACCAAATGCGCCATCGAGCCAGTCTAAAGTTACATAAGGAAACTGGAGAATTGTTGGATCACGGTTACACATTCATAGTCATTATACCTCAACGCCGAGCTCAAATCCGTACCTAAATCTGAAATTACAATGGTACGTGCCCGGAATTGATCCAACACTCCTCGCATTTGAGCCGTCTGCTCGTACAGATGCTATTTTTGAGGCCCACCTAAATAAAGATATTTTGTGTTTGAGTTTACCATTGTGCCACTGTATTCTGCTTGATAACGCCACTCGCATTATCACGTAACATTTGTACAATAACTAACTATTATATACTAGCTGTCCCAGCGAACTTCGTATCGCCCAGTAAATGAAAATTGACATTGATTTGTTGATTGACATTTAACATTGACAGATACGAATCCCACCGTTTCATATGAGAAAATACTTTTGCTTTTATTTTGTTTTATCGTCAATTTTTCAATGTTTTTAATAGTTATTCTGTTATTCTGGACGAAGACAAATCCAACAAATCAAAAACAACGTAAATCGGTTCAGCCGTTCTCGACTTATAAGTGGTGTAACAAACACGACTTTGTTTTATTTATATAGATATGAACAATTACCATTTTAATACTTAACTGTAGGTACATAGCGAGCTGTTATTATCAAATAGCATTTAATAGATATTATGATGGCGGAAAATCACAATGCTGGACACATTCTAACATTATTATTTATAACAGCAACAATCTATACTTACTTACTAGTATTATAAAGCTGAATAGTTTGTTTGTTTGCTTGAACGCGCTAATCTAAGGAACCGATCCGATTTGAAAAATTATTTCAGTGTTAGATAGCCTATTTATTATTATATAACATTAACCATAAACGCAGGTGAGCACAGCTAGTCGCTAATAGATGTTGTGTTATTTGCTAACACATATCATTATGTATGGGAAGAGCGGTGGTAAGATACGCGCCTCAGATCCGAGTGGAGCGAGTTCAAAACCGGGCACTTCTGGATTTTTTAAATTTATGTACGTATTTATACCGCTTGCTCGGCGGTGAGGGGAGACGTCGTAATGAAGACACAAAGACCACATCAAGTCCTAACATCATTAACCTAATTAATTTATTTGCACATTTTGATTTTTAATTGATTTGAAAGCAATTAATTGTTAGTCAGGTGAGTATGCGGATATGTTACGTCACAGATCAGTTATTCTATATAAAATCTATGGAACTATTGTGTTATGACAGCTCATAAAAGAAATAGATAACATTTATTGACCATTAAATAATACAGACATTTTAGACAGAAATACATTGAGTTATGGCCAACAAGGTGCGAGCCTCAGCAGTCAGCTTGTGTTGCAGCAACCCGAGAGTCGCCACAGCAGCACTGGTATTCTGGCCGCACCTTTTGAGTGACGTACATACACTGACCAACATTACAGTAATATGGGTCAGTGCATGCATTACATTATATGAATAAAAAAAAAGTGGGTCAATTGATTAGTTGTGTCATCTACCATATTGATCCTATGTTGGATCCAGCCACATGTGCTGGCTCCGTCGCAAGATGCCGCTGGGTGGCCATCCCTAGTCCTCAGTAAAAACATACATCCATACGTGAAATCTCGCCCGCAATCCCCGAAGGGGTAGGCAGAGTCAAAGAGGCATCCAGACCCTTTAACCACATTCGGCCAAAATAAAACTGGGCTGGGTTAGATGGAAAATTGTGTAAAAGCAGTGACAAGTGACTAGCTCATCGCCTACACAATCACTTACCCAAAACCCGATATACCATTAGTTGCCTTTTACGACATGCTAGGCAAGGAACACAGTTGGCGCATTATTTTTAAGTCCCAGACCAACTTGGGACAAATCAGTAAAAGACAAATCTTTCAACATTATCTTTTCCAAGGTCGCCATACCCCAATAATAACATTGTTATGGCTTATCCCTATCAGACAAACTTCCCAATTACTTAAAGAACTGGCTTAGTTCCAATCCTCCGGGTTGTCTAACTCAAAACCGCAATTGGAGCCTCTAGTCCACTAGTCTATCGTACTAGTTCCGTAACTAGTCTGCTACAGTCTAATTTTGCAAATAAATATATATTTTTTAGCGTACGAACTTAAAAATGTTGTTTCTTGTCTAGTATACTTAAAAAGGCCATTGATAAATAACAATAATAAATATCAGACTACATCACATACATTGATCTGACTCCGAGGTAAGTAGCATAAGCACTTGTGTTACGGATATCAGAATCAACAGTGGTATTACAAATATATACTTAAATATTGGATATTAACACCCAGATACGGAACAAACACAAGTATTCATCATACGAATGTTTGTCCTGGGCGGGGACCGAACCCACAACTCTTTGGCGCATGGGGCAGGGTCTCTACCGAATGAGCCATCGAGCCAGTCAAATGGGTTGGTGGGGTAGTCTTTCGTCGATTCGCAAATGAGCTATAAGGTGTGTTTTTGATGTCGTCCATTGGCACCATGGTATGAATCGGGAAGAACAACCCTTAAGACTCTATCTACCCTTTCAGAGATTACAGGCATGATAATGTCTAGATATGTACGATACAATATTAGGCCTTCTAATATTATAAAAATTGTATAGATGTATGGATGTTTGTTACTCTTTCACGCAAAAACTACTGAATAGATTCTTATAAAACTTTAGAATAATATAGCTCATACATACCAATAACATATAGTCCGTTTTATCGATGTACCACGCGAGCGAAGCCGCGGGCAGTAGCTAGTATTCTATAAGGCAGAATACTCTGCCCTGAACGGCGCTTAGCTTTCACAATCCCATAGTACATCGTTAGTTACCTACCTTAGCTCGTAATAGCGGTAATTGGTTGAAATCATTACGGGTTGCTCGTCACTCGTTAAATAGCGTAAAGTAAACAAAGACGCGCACCAACGTCACTCTTACGTCATATGCCGTACATTAAGAGGTGGTAACGTGAATCTATACATATTTATTATTCAACAATTACGCAATAGTAGATCGATGGTTAAGGCGTTCACGTGCGTCTCAAATCCGGAAAAGGCTTTTTAAAGTATCTATGTAAAGAATCGCGTAAGAATCGAACGCGCACCCCTAGGTTTCGTGGCTAGGATCTCTGACCAACGGGCCTGTAATAATGGATAAAATTACCACGATACCTGCATATATAAATAGATACACGGACATACTTAAGCAAGCATATAATACAAATATATATATATATATATATATATATATATATATATATATATATATATATTCAATTCATCATCACACGAACATTTTCCTCAAGCGGGATTCGGCTCCGCGACCTTTGGTTTCGTGACCAGGGTCATCAACCACTCGACAAGCTTTTAAGTCTAGTGGTCAGACCACATGTCTGCAGCGACCATACGAAGCTAATGAAGGATCATGATAAACTACTTATCGCTAAGTGACTGTGGCCGACCACGACCAGATTAGTCGTGTGTTATCAGAAGATGATGTTAGGAGCCATAAAAACCGTAGAGCTTGCATGAAAAGGATCATGAATGTTGAAGAGGCGAGTGAGGGGTGTAAGGACCGTGCCGTATGGCGTTAGGTTCTTTCTACCTACCCAGCTAGTAAAGTTGCGTGAAGTTTAGTTAGTTAGTCTGTGGTCGATGTCTTATTTGCCCATAATTTTAGTTGCTAAATGAAATTAGCTAATCTTTTCTGTTGTTCAGATGCGAGTTAGGATACAGTTTTACACGAATCACGTATTACATATGTCACGTATACAAATTACTATGAATTTCTTTTTGGGTGTGATGGGCTATTTATGAATGACTTACGCATTGTTTCAGATATTATCACGCCCTTAATCCTGAAGGGATATGCACAGGCCAAGGCTTAATAAACTACTTTAACCATATGATTTTAAACTTGGCGACGAGCTAGCCACTTGTCACTACTTTTTCAAAATTTTCCATCTAACCTAGCCACTGTCCCATGTTGGTCTGGGACTTAAAAATAATGTGCCAATTATGGTTTTTGCCTATCATGTCGTCAAAGACGACTAATGGTATATCGGGTTTGGGTATCTGATTGTGTAGGCGACAAGCTAGCCACTTGTTTCTACTTTTTCACAATTTTCCATCTAACCCAGCCCAGTTTTGTTTTTAGCTAATTGTGGTTGAAGGGGCCTGCTGCCCTTTTGACTCTGGCTACCCCTTCGGGGATTATGGGCGTTATGTTATGTATGTATGTATGTATTTTTAAACTTTCCCGTTACATTATCACTAGAAACACTACTAAAGCAACGACCATGGTCGTTGCAACACGGCCGAAACGTCAAGCTATAATTACTACATAATGCATATGTTTAGTCCCGTTAGTAATGTTTCCTTAAACCATTTTTAGCCAAAAGTAAAATCGAGTTGGGTTAGACGAAAAATTGTGAAAAAGTAGTGACAAGTGGCTATCTCGTCGCCCACACAATCATTACCCCAATGTCGTAAATGGTTGCGACATGCTAGGCAAGGAACACAGTCGGTTCATTCTTCCTATGTCAGACCAATGTTGCGTCCCACATACCCACACGCCAAACTATTAAAAACGCCTGAGCCTCAGCCATCGTATAGGCGCTCGGAAGCGTGTCGGCCAAGTTCAAACTAAGATAATTGGCGAGCTGAACCGTATATTTACACGAACGATTTTGACCTATTCATAAGTAAAAAACTATTTGACACTAAAATTTATTAAACCACAATATATTTTTATTTGGCTAGTTTTCACATATTCAGTTCATCATCTTCCTAGCTTTATGTCCCGTGTTTAGACGGGGTCCGCTTAGACCATGATCCAGGAGTTAGCGAGTCTGGTAATTACATTGAAGCGACTGCCGATCTGACCTTCGTAACACTTAAATAAGGGAACCAGACAATTTTTGGATTGCAGGTTTCATCACGATGTTTTCTCACCGCCGAGCTAGTGGTATAAATACGTACATAGAAATTGAAAAATCCAAAAGTACGTGCCGGGTTTGAACACTCACCTCTTAACGGATGTAATTACCAGACTCGCTAAATCCTGGATCATGGTCTAAGCGGACCCCGTCTGAACACGACTTGCTGACGATTCGGACACAGTGTTCGAATTGACACTTTTTAATTTTAATATTTTTTTCACTGACGATTCGGACACCGATATAAAAAACTGTTTTACGGGACATAACGCTAGGAAAATGATTGAACTTCTAACATCTCTCGCAGCTCGCATTTTTACATTCACATGGTTCACATTTCATGGGATTTAAATAGACCCAATGTTTGCAAACTAACGCATACCACTCCTGTGTTACACTTGTGCATATCTGATTGCCCAGTGTATCGTTTGAGTCAGCTGTAAACACATCAATCGATTTGCCAGTTAACCTTAGCAGTTTCGGCGGCCAATGAAATTTTTATGTCCACCACCGAAATAGTCGGCCGTTAGTACTGCGTCTCTGGTTTTATGCGTGATAGGTGGTGTTGGACATCTGGTGTTGTGCTACGGAGCCGTTAGAGTGGACTTCTGGGCTTGGTTAAACGGGTTATTGTACATTTGCCACAAAGTTAATTCGTCACAAAATAATGCATGTGTTAATTCGTCATGATTATATTTTTGTCTAGTAAATTTACCGCACTCGTCTTTAGAATTGTGGCGAATTTACAATACCGTGTAGGAACTTGTGACGAATTAACTTTCAATGTATGGAACGTTTTACATTGTGGCGAATTAACTACGATAGACTCGGTTTGAACGTCTCTTGAAAGTGAAAGACTTTAGGAAGACGGGGCTTAGACCTGGTCTGAGAAATGGCTGAACGATATGAAATGTTGTTGTTCCAGTGAAAACATTTCAAGTTGTTTTGTTATTTTCTATGGATTAAACCAACACTTGAGACAATTGTCTTTGGCTTGTGTCAATGGTATTTCAGTAAGTACTTGTGTTGTTACTAGTTTCTGCAATTTCGCGCTGTTGTCTATATCACCTCTAGGGGGATGAAAAGTACATTACCACACACCCGCAATCCCCGAATGAATAGGCAGAGTTGAAGGAACTAAGCTTTTTGAACTCTGCCTTGAGTTAGTTAGTTAAAAAAGTTGTTACAAGCTCGCCGCCTACACTCGAACCTAACCCGAATGCACCTCTAGTCGCCTTTTGTGACGTGTCAGGCGAAAAACACACTTTTGAGTCATAAACCAACATGAGACATGATTATAGGATGAAGAACACGAGGATGCTTTTTACATACTCGTACATACATAACATCACGCCCGTAATCCCCGAAGGAGTAGGCAGAGGCAAAGGGATAGCATGCCATTCAGCCTAAAATAAAACTGGGCTGGGTTAGATGGAAAATTGTGAAGAATAGTGACCAGTGGCTGGCTCGTCGCCTACACTCACATACCAAAGTCCGATATACCACTAGTCGCCTTTTACGACATGCTAAGCAAGGAGCACAGTTGGCACATACTTTTAAAGTCCCAGACCACCATGGGAGTTATGATATTTTTTGACGATCAAAATATCCTTATATTGATAATTTCTCTGTTGCAACGTCAAAGAAGGACAAACAAACAGATCTCCATTACAATATTAGTCAGGTTGAGATGATGATGATAAAGAATGACATTATTTGTCTTAACCAGACTTTTGTCCCATATTGGTATGGGACTTGAAAAGAATGTGCCAACTGTGGTTCTTACCTAGCGAGGCTACTAATGGTATATCGGGTTTTGGGTATGTCATTGTGTAGGCGGTGAGCTAGCCACTTGTCACTACTTTTTCACAACTTTCCATCTTACCCAGCCCATTTTAATTTTTGGCTGAATGTGGTTAAAGGGGACTGCTGCCTCTTTGACTCTGCTTACCCCTTCGGGGATTCTGGGCGTGATTATGTATGTAACCAGACTTATTTGGTTTTAATTGTGTAGTTCCCATAACGAGTTGGAGACGATCCCTTCTCCGTTTTATCAGGCTATAAATCTTATCTAACTTTTGTTTATGGCTGAAATAATCCCATCACATTGCACCATAGCATCGTAACAGAATAAATAATTTTATCTCGTTAATGCCTAAGTGACTGTGCTTATATTAGTATCCCTACATTAAGTGAAGCCTAGCACAAGCTTAGGAAAATTGTATAAAACACTAACGAACTAAACTTTATGTCACTTCCCTAGCGGGGTAGGCAGAGAGAACCGAACGCGATATTGTGTTTGTTCTGTGTCTGGGTGTTAATATTGAATATTTAAGTATATATTTGTAATACAAATTACGGTTCTCTCTGCCTACCCCGCTAGGGAAGTGGCGTGAAATTAGTTAGTTAGTTATATTTGTAATAATACCACTGATTATTCTGATATCCGTAACACGAGTGCTTAAGCTACTTACCTCGGAGTCAGATCAATGTGTAATGTAGTCTGATATATTTTTATATTCATGCCATGATCCGTACACACATCACTTGCTTCTGAAAAATAGCTGGCTCGTCGCCTACATTATCACAAACCAAATGCTCAATTATGTTGAGTCATTGGTCTCCTTTTACTAGACGTTGGACAAGAACACAGGTAGTACATTGTTTTCAAGAACTGCATAGGTAACCATGATTGAAGAATCAACAAGAATAATCTAATTTTATCCTTACAAATTTGATAAACCTGAATAGCCTTTTTGTAAATTCACTGGGATAGCGCTTAAATCATATTGTTTAGACAATAAATTTTATAATGTTTAAACTAAGTAGTATGCTATTTTGTGGCCCTTCCTAGGCAATGCATATCTCAGGGCGTTTCATGCGACTTTAAATATTTTTTCTCACAAGAACTGATATGATGATGGAAGGATGTGATCTCTGCCTATCCCTATGGGAAAAAGGCGTGACATTATGTATGTATGTATGTAAAAGCTGATTTAGGACTCCTAGGCAGTTGCTAGTCTGTCCGATGGATATTCCAGTCTTCCCGGGTTCAAATCCCGGGTCGGGCCAAAAATTTGTGACTGGGCAATATTGAAATTTCTGGCTTCTTGAAATATTGTTTCTCTTGCAATACCGAATACAGGGCCATTAAGCAGCTGCCAGTCGAGCCAATGGAGAATCCAGACTTGCTTGTTCTCTAGTCTAGTTGCTAATACAGCTCTAAGCTTGTACTAAGATGTTTCCTCATTTTTCAGCCGGCGGTGGGCCCCTCCGGGGCCATCAGCAAAGTGCACAAGTCGGACCGCAAGATCGGCCACCGTCGTGTGGGCGAGGGCGGCGAGATCACCTACAAGAAGATCCAGTCTTCACAGATCATGGGCTCCATACAGCTTGGTGAGTGACACAGTATCATCATCATCTTAGCGTTATGTCCCGTGCTTAGACGGGGTCCGCTTAGACCATTATCCAGGATTTAGCGAGTCTGGTAATTACATTGAAGCGACTGCCGATCTGACCTTCGTAACCCTAAGATAGGGGAACCAGACAACTTTTGGATCATGGTTGGTGAGTGACACAGTATACTTGGGTAATTTAATAGCAATATTTGAGTTGATGTAGGAACTTGAAGTGTCTTCGACGGATTCGATCGATCGAACGATCGACGACTTTGACGTATACGGCAATTTCTTTACGGTTCTCCTCAGGGACTCAAAATCTACCCATAGCTTCATATAGAGCCGTGACGAGATAAATGCGGAAATTTTCCATAGTCCTGCGCAGTGTGCCGTGCGCCAACACATATTTGGATAGTATAAAACAAAATTATCGCTTCTGCATAGATATTTTAGCCTACGCTAGACATATTAATGCGGTTTACACCAATAGACAGAGTTATTCGGGGGGAAGGTTGAGGTGTGAAGATGATATTTGCCATAGCTTTGTGTATGTAACTTTCTTATGCGACAAGCAAAATATGAAACAATCGTAAAGTGAAATTGAAAAAGCATAAAGTGAAATTGAAAAAGCATAAAGTGAAATTGAAAAAGCATAAGTTAATATTGAACAAGCACAAGTTGAAATTGACCAAGCATTACGTTGTGAACGTTGTTCGAATGCTCATTTCTGCGTTCGTTATACAAGCGCTGTTTCTGTTTTTCAACTGTCTTCAAAAAAAAAAAAAGAACAAGAATCAATTCGACCGAATATATGTTTATTTTTTGCTTGATAGCATTACAGGAATTTCGTCGTTGTAATACTCATTTGTAACAATACAACTAATGTCATAATGACAATGTAATAAAAATCAGTTATAATCACAATCTTAGCGAGATTATGATGCTGCTATTTATAGTTTATACCGTCATTTGACCTTTGTATCAGTAAAATGGACCAGGCTGGGTGGATCATGTTTACACATAATTATTATCACTTAGTCATCAGTGATTCCGAGAAATTGACGAAATTAATGGGTAATTATCTATATCTATATACTTACTTACTAATATATAAAGCTGAATAGTTTGTTTGTTTGCTTGAACGCGCTATTCTCAGGAACTATCGGTCCGATTTGAAAAATTATTTCAGTGTTAGATAGCCCATTTATCGAGGAAGGCTATAAGCCATATAATATTAACCTTAGAAGCGGATGAAACCGCGGGCATAGCTAGTGATACATAAATTATCAACGTTAAACGTAAAAGTTTTAATTATTTGCCTTTTCTAGGAAAGCACTAGGAATTTCATCATAACATAAACAATAGAAAAAAGTAGCTGTTTCTGTCTGTCCGCTTAGATTTCTTGAACTACATACGCATGGGATATTGATGCGGTTTTCACCAATAGAAAGTGATTCAAGAGGAAGGTTGTATAATTTCAAATATTTTTTTGCTAACCATGCGAAGCCGGTGCGGGTAGCTAATTGATGATAAATGTCTTATCTAGTGTTGCCGCTCGATAGGCCAATATCAATTGTCTATCGATAGCTTATCGATAGTTAGCTATCGATACCCTATCGATAGACAATTGATACTGAAAACTATCGGTGAACAGCAATACTATCGATAGTACAAACGTATCGATACTATCGATAGTCTATACGATATTGAAGAGCAATACTATATATAATCGATAGTTAATTGATTAGCGATCTAAACTATTGATACTATCGATTGTCCTATCAATCGTATAGATCATTTGGCCCATTAAACTATCGATTTTTCGGCAACACTAGTCTTATCTATACTCTATAGATACTAATATAATAAAGCCGACGAGTTTGTTTGGTCGAACGCGCTAATCTCAAGTACTGCCGGTCCGAGTTGAAAAAATAGTTTTGAGTTCAAAAGTCCATTTATAGAAGACTAGTTTTTACCCGCGGCTCCGTCCGCGCGGCGGCCTAATTATTTCCGACACCTTTAACAAATATCATTATATTTCAGCCAATGTAAACAAAAACTTAACAAATTATATATCTAAACTTTTCTCAAGAATCACTCTGTATATTGGTGAAAGCCGCATGAAAATCCGTGCAGTAGTTTTTGAGTTTATCGCGAACAGACGGTCAGACGCAGCGGAGCTTTGTTTCACAATATGGCTGTATAACATCTCGCTACGATACATCTTATTAATATTAAAAACGAGAATGTTTGTGTGGGTGTGTTGATGTTTGTTACTCTTTCAACTTCTTTTGACTGGCCCGTTGGCCGAGTGGTCAGAGACCCTGGCCACGAAACCAAGGGTCGCGGGTTCGAATCCCGCTAGGGGCAAATGTTTCGTGTGATGAACATGGACATTTGTACTCGAGTCATGGATGTTTATAAACGTATTTAAGTATGTCTATCCGTTCGCCTAGTATCCATAGTACAAGCATAAGCTTAGTTTGGAACTAGGGAATTGGTGTGTCAGTCTGGAGAATTTATTTATTATTTATTTATTTCACGCAAAAAGTACTGCGTGGATTTAAATGACATACATACATTCATAACATCACACCCCTGACGGGGTAGGCAAAGTCAAAGGGGCAGCGGGCCCCTTTAATCACATTCAGCCAGAATTAAAACAGAGCTAGGTTAGATGGGAAATTGTGAGAAAGTATTGACAAGTGGCTAGCTTGTCGCCTACACAATCACATACCCAAAAAACGATATACCATTAGTCGCCTTTTACGCCATGCTAGGCAAGAACCACAGTTGGTACATTCTTTTTAAGTCCCCGACCAACATGGGACACATGGGACAAGGATTTCAATGAAACTTTACAATAGTATAGCTTATACATTGGAATAACCCATAAGCTATGTTTCATCGATGTACCACGCGAGCAACACCGCGGGCAGATGCTAGTTATCCATAAACGGCGGTGGTACTGCGAACACGGCTGATACGTAATATGACTAACATGTTGTCAATTGACTAGGTATAGTTTGATAAAAAATACATTGCTTATCGTAATAGTCGCGAGCGAAACAAATATGCTATCTTACGTTTATTTCTAACAATTTAATTAATAAATTAATATTACACTACATCACATACATTGATCTGACTCCGAGGTAAGTAGCTTAAGCACTTGTGTTACGGATATCAGAAACAACAGTGGTATTACAAATATATACTTAAATATTCAATATTAACTAACACCCAGACACAGAACAAACACAAGTATTCATCATACGAATGTTTGTCCTGGGTGGGGATCGAACCAACTCTTGGCGCATGGGGCAGGGTCACTACCGAATGCGCCGTCGACCCAGTCAAACCTTTCTCTTTATTCTTTTAGGCTAGTAAGACATTCTAGCCACGAAACTAAAGGTTGCGGTTTCGAATCCCGCTAGAGGCAAATGTTCGTTCGTTGAACGTGATTTGTACTCTAGTCACGGATGTTTATTAAATGTATTTTTGTATGTCTATCAGTTGTCTAGTATCCGTAGCACATGCTTAGTTGTGGAGCTATGCTGATCCGAATTGTTTCCAATCCCTACATATTATAAAACGAAGTTTTACCGCGTCTGTCTGTGTATAGACTAGGCCCCAGCACCGTCACAGGAAGATTGAATGAAACACCGGACTTCTAGTGAACTAATTTAATGCATGGTCTAATTAGTATAATTGGTGTTCTGTGGTCTTTAATGGTCTTTTAATGATCTACTTTTTGTCTCATTTTAACTCTATGGCGTTGGGTATATATGTGCTCGGTAAAACGAAATGCCACCGCGTGGCAATCTACACCCAACGCCATCTGTTGGTATAAAACGAGCACTACATCTTCAGTAGTAGCTCGAACAGTCTGTCTGTTTAAACCGCGATAAACCTGAAAAGAATTTGAATTTCGTCAATGGGTGAAGTGATTCATAAGGAATGTTTGGCGTAGCTACATACTCTGTTATTAAGCGCGGGAAACCAGAGCGGTTAGCTGGTTAACAAAACTATATGACTAGACTGGGACTTATACTAGCTTCTGCCCGCAGCTTCGCTCGCGTGGTACATCGATGAAACATAGCCTATATGTTATTCGGGTGTATGAGCTACATTATTGTAAAGTTTCATTAAAATCCATTCAGTAGTTTTTTTGCGAAAGAGTAACAAACATCCATCCATACATACAAACTGTCGCATTTATAATATTAGTAGGATTTGCCAACTCTGTACCTTGAATGGCGTAAAAGGCGTCTTCTTCAAACAGTATATTATATATTTGGTATGTATAGTGTAGGCGACGAACTAGCCATTATCTTTTCACAATTTTCATCTTAGATCCAGATCAAATCTGGTTCTGGCTACATACATACCGATATTACAGCAATAATTTAGAAGGAAACACAATTCGAGATGGGTCAGTTGAAAAATTGTGGTTATGTGTGATTTGTGGTGCAAGTGGTTATAGGTCGCTGCTCCTTCAGCAGCGACACAGCTGAAGCTGTGGTGTGATGATATGAATGTAATAATAATGTCCTCCTAACCGATATCACGGCGGCCAATATCAACTAGGATTAGCCATCTGCGCAGGAGATATTATAGTGCACAAGTGTGTGCGCAAACACAGGTGCACTCACTGTTCCTTCACTCTCATAGTCCGGTGAGACGGCACCGACATGACTGAGAGAGTTCAGGCGCAGGCTTAACATGCTTTCCGAAGCACGGGACCGATCATACGTAATATCAATATTGAAATAACCAGCCACAATTTTTTTGGCCCCACCCAGGAATTGAACCCGAGACCTCTTGGTCCTTAGGCGGCGCATGCTACCACTAGACCAACGAGGAAGTCATATATTAATAAACGTAGTTAAGTATGTATGTCTATCCGTTCACCTAGTATTCATAGCACAAGCTTATAAGCTTAGTTTGGAACAAGGGAATTGGTGTGTCAGTCTGGAGAATTTATTTATTACTAGCGATCACCCACTAGTGGAAATTCGACCATTATTAGTTTCATCATCTTCCTAGCGTTATGTCCCGTGCTTAGACGGGGTCCGCTTAGACCATGATCCAGGATTTAGCGAGTCTGGTTATTACATTGAAGCGACTGCCGGTCTGACCTTCATAACCCTAAGATAGGGGAACCAGACAATTTTTGGATCATGGTTACAAATCCAAAGTTGTTTGAATTTGCAGGTTTCATCACGATGTTTTCCTTCACCGTCGATCTAGTGGTATAAATACGTACATAGACTTGAAAAATCCGGAGGTACGTGTCCGGCTTTAAACCCGTAGTCCTCGGTTGAGAGGCGCGTGTCCTTACCATTGAGCTACCACCGCTCCTCGACCATTATTAGTTTGTTTTTTATTTATTTATTTAAAATATTACCAATACATTATTTATTGGAATATATCTTTCTGCACACCTCCATATAAACTCCGCGTAATTCTCATAAAAAGATGTACAAAGTTTTTGCTTCACGTATTAATATATAGATTTATTATATACATAAGACTAGACAAGTACATAATATCATCAGTACCACACTACACTAACGACTATACAGGGTGAGCGCAGATCCCAGCGCATTAACAGGTGGCCTTGTACAAACAGACGGACCGACCGCTAACTATACGATGTGGGTTAGTGGGGTAAAGCTGAGTTGCTAACGCGTGGAGGTGCGTTGTAATAACGCTGGCGTTACGTTTGTGAAATTGAAATTGTCTTTATTTAAGTAGGCTTGAAAAAAGCACTCATAAATCACATATCATACTTTTTCACAGTTATCCATCTAACCCAGCCCGGCTTTATTTTTGGCTGAATGTGGTTTAAGGGGCATGCTGCCCCTTTTGACTCTGCCTACCCCTTCGGGGATTATGGGTGTGATGTTATGTATGTATGTATAAATCGTCAGAATGAGATCAACATCTACCGGTTCAAAAAGTAGATTCTACCGAGAAGAAACCGGCAAGAAACTCAATAGGTACTCTTTAAAAATGACATGTTTTAATAACTATTACTTAGTTACAATTTATTTGTGAACGTAAATTTAGCAGTGCAATTTAGCATTTAGAAGTGTGTTAACTCGGGTGGTGTTTAGACGGCAACACTATAGTAGTGATTTAGTAGAGACAGGCCCGTTGGGCGAGTGGTTAGGGAATCGGCCAATAAACTAAGGGTCGCAGGCTCGGGTTCGTCCCGCTAGGTGCAAATGTTTCGTGTGATCAACAAGGAAATTTGTACTAGAGAGTACACGAAAGTGGACGAGGCATGTATGTTTATAAACGTATTTAAGTGTATAGGTATACTTAGTATATATTACCTAGTACAAGTTTTGTTTGGAACTAGGAAATTGGTGCGTCAGTCTGGAGATTATATTTATATATAAGACTAGCTGACCCGGCGCTCTTCGTAACGCCCCGGATTTTCTTTTATTATTTTCCTCGCAATGTTTTCATATTTTCTTACCGTACAAACCTTCCTTGGAAGATTACCAATATTTTAAAACCAATGCTGAAACCAACCTACGTTAGGAGTCATAAAAAACCGTAGAGCTTGTATGAAAAGGATTATGAATGTTGAAGAGGCGAGTGAGGTGTGTAAGGATCGTGCCATATGGCGTTCGGTTCTCTCTGCCTACCACGCTAGGGAAGTGGCGTGAAGTTTAGTTAGTTAAAACCAATATCAGCCAAATCGGTCCAGCCGTTCTCCAGTTTTAGTGAGACTAAGGAACAACAATATTTTTTTATATATAAGATTTAAGTACAGGAGAACGTTATTGGAGCGTTACACAGGGGGGAGGGGGGGGTCAGAAACCTTAAAAAATTCATCATCTTCCTAGCGTTATGTCCCGTGCTTAGACAGGGTCCGCTTAGACCATGATCCAGAATTTAGCGATTCTGGTAATTACATTGAAGCGACTGCCGATCTGACCTTCGTAACCCTAAGATAGGGGAACCAGACAATTTTTGGATCATGGTTACAAATTCAAAGTTGTTTGAATTTGTAGGTTTCATCACGATGTTTTCCCTCACCGTCGAGCTAGTGGTATAAATATGTACATAGATTTTTTTAAATCTAGAGGTACATGCCGGGATTTGAACCCGCACTCCTCGGTTAAGAGGCGCGTGTCCTTACCATTGAGCTACCACCGCTCCTTAAAAAATTGCGTTACGTAATACTTGAACGGTCCCAAACCACCTTTGATTCTGATATCTCTATCACAAGCTACTTACCTCAGAATCAGATCAATGTAGGTATTGTAGTCTGTTTTAAAGTTAGGATTTATTTATAACATTTCTCGTATCGGGATAGGACGAACCTGTCAGAAAAATGTGACATATTATTTTGGCCTCCGCTTCTTTCAGTCATCAAACGACAACACAGCGTCTTGAGAGCTGCTACTTCGCTTTTCTCAGGAGTAAGTAAGTACCGGAGTAAGAGTACCCCGGTCTTACCCCGGCTGAGCCGGCCGGCCCGGTCTTGACAAAGGCAATGCAGCTACAATAACGGTCTTCTAACACCTACATACATACATACCATTACGTCCGCAATCCCCGAAGGGGTAGCCACTGAAAAAGCAATAAGCTCCTCGAACTACATTCAGCCAAAAAATAAAGTTGGGTTGGGTTAGATGGAAAATAGTTTCGCATGCTATTCGCGAATATCGAGGCAATATATTTTTCTATATAACATCACGCCCATAATCCCCGAAGGGGTAGGCAGAGTCAAAGGGGCAGTGAGCACCCTTAACCACATTCAGCCAAAAATAAAACCGGGCTGGGCCAGATGGAAAGTTGTGAACAAGTAGTGACAAGTGGCTGGCTCGTCGCCTACTCAATCACACACCCTACAATCTATATACCATTGGTAAAAGCCGACTGTTTTTACGACATGCTAGGCAAGGAACACAGGTATACCATTCCTCGGACTAAACATGGGCCAATGGGCCCTACCACTTAACACTATTTTTCTAAATACATTTGACAAAAACAAGCGAATGTCAGAAGAACAATTGAATGTCACAAAGACGAACGAACGCCGTGAATGTAAAAAAAGAAATTGACAATTCCAAATGGATCCTCGTTCCTCTAATGACAGTTTGAAAAAAGGCTTCAAACGATTTTGCGTCTTATGTTTAGGTTGGGAAAGTCTATAATTTATTAGGTTGCGCACACGAGTTAATTTTGAACACTGCACATCCACCGTTGCTTATTTACAAAATATGGAGTGTTGGATACCCACTATTCGATGTTCGATAAGGTGAAACGAGTCTTATTACTTAAAGCATAAGGTGTGTTATGGTTTACAGTTGGCTCAGGTAATCGGAACTGCGCTATCTTTTTGGTTATTTCTGACATCAATGCCAAGATTAGGTACAACAATATTATCTCATCGTGAAACTGTGATTTCGTAGCGTTATTCAATTTATATTTGGTTATTTTTCACAGTGGCTGCATATCTTTATTCATAGTCTATGTCCTTTCTTAGGTTAATCTTATGGGGTCTATAAATCAATAAGTTAAGTGGTTTAATCGTGGATATTAAGTCTGGATGAGATTGCTATCAAAGAAAATACCGCCTAAATTGTGCTGATTTTTATCTGAACGCCAGATTCTGTAATGTTTTCACTCTGTAAAGAATGTCTATCTATGTAATCACCTAACTTGTTATCTTTTACACTTGACTACGAGCTGTAATTTACAATTTCAAAGATTTTAATCAAGACTTGTCACATTTTTTCCCCACAAAAATTTAAAATCCATAAAGTACGTCACACGAATTTGACGATTTTTTTGAGTGCACATTTGAGAAACTCCCTCCTCCCACAGTGTGACATCACATTTTTGGCAATTTTACATCAAAAAATTGCAAGTTATTATTATATATTCGATTTTGAAACGTTATGTCACGAAACTTAGGACCCCACCCACTCCTTGTCACACCATATCAGTGTCTGGCTCGATGGCGCATTCGGCAGTGATCATGCCCCATGCGCCAAGAGTTGTGGGTTCAATCCCCCCACTCAGGTCAAATATTCGTGTGATGTATACTTGTGTTTGTTCTGTGTCTGGGTGTTAATATTAATGTACGGTATATATTTGTAATACCACTGTTGTTTCTGATATCTGTAAGACAAGTGCTTAAGCTACTTATCACAGCGTCAGATCAATGTATGTGATGTAGTATGAATTTATATATGTCACACTATTTATTTATTTATGTCACACTTCGTAGACCCCTCCACCCCCCTATACGTGTGACACATGACGACGTGACGGACGTGTACGTACCTCACACTGGACATTAAATAAATAAAATAAATAAATTCTCCAGACTGACACACCAATTCCCTAGTCCCAAACTAAGCTTATGCTTGTGCTATGGATACTAGGTGAACGGATAGACATACTTAAATACGTTTATAAACATCCATGACTCGAGAACAAATGCCCATGTTCATCACACGAAACATTTGCCCCTAGCGGGATTCGAACCCGTGACCCTCGGTTTCGTGGCCAGGGTCTCTAACCACTCGACCATCGGGCCAGTCGCCATTCATTGCAATCCCGGAAGGTTTAAACAAACAGGAGCCCAAAACTCATTACTTTTTACAAACATACTAATATTTTCCCTATATAATATCACTAACTAACTAACTAAACTTCGCGCCACTTCCCTGGCGGGGTAGGTAGAATATAAATGACTGTAATACTCATTTTGGCCGCAGTTCCGCCCGCTTAAAGTATAGTCTGACAGAGACTAACAATGACAAGAGTCGATAAAAATGTCCATTCTCAGTGATCAAACTTCCGGCGTGCCAAATTTAATCACAATCTGTTCAGTAGTTAAAGACGCAACAGACAGAGTAACTATCTCATTTATAATATTTATTTATTAGTCGGATAAAGAGCGGTGGTAGCTCAATGGTAAGGACACGCGCCTCTTAACTGAGGAGTGCGGGTTCAAACCCGGGCACTTACCTCTGGATTTTTCAAATCTATGTACGTATTTATACCACTAGCTCGACGGTGAGGGAAAACATCGTGATGAAAACTGCAAATTCAAATAACTTTAGATTTGTAACCATGATCCAAAAATTGTCTGGTTCCTCTATCTTAGGGTTACGAAGTTAAGATAGGCAGTCGTTTCAATGTAATTACCAGAGTCGCTAAATCCTGGATCATGGTCAAAGCGGAGCCCGTCTAAACACGGGACATAACGCTAGGAAGATGGTGATTAGTGGGGATGTAAAGATTAATTATTAATGTAGACTGCAAGCTAATTGGTGAAACAATCTGAGAACAAAGATCGCGCAGCTTCAATTTAGCTCTATGATTCATTGATCGCTCGCGCGGTATGTTTTCGATACTCAGAATGTATGACATACGTTATTATTAGTCATTGCGATAAATGTTTGTAAACAAATGCGTATGTGAAATAATTGAGAAGATTCCTTGTTGTAAATACATTTTAACAATTTTCAATTTGATCTAGTCGATCGATTTTTTTTTTGCTACAAATGGTTGAAGGAGAAATAAAAAGTCAAATTGGAAATTTGATGCTTGCGGATTCATTAGTTGAAGTTCTAACACCTCTCGTCGGGGTCAATGATATTTCCTATTATTATTATATTGGATGGATGGATGTATGGATGTTTGTTACCCTTTCACGCAAAAACTACTGAATGGATCTTAACGAAACTTCAAAGTATTATAGCTTATATAACACACCCGAATAACATATAGGCTATGTTTTATCAATGTACCACGCGAGCGAAGCCGCGGGCAGAAGCTAGTATATAGGATATATTAAAATTAAATTTCGGTTATAAGTGGTTACTTACTTAAAGGACAAAATAGTCAAACAAAAAATTTGTTATAAAACTTCCAACACCCATATAAATAAGAGGCAGATAATGTCAAAAGCGCGCGCAATCTGAAGACTCGAACACGTTCCAATAGGGATGTTGACTGGCTAGTCAATTGAGATACTTTTGAAGAGCTGTCAAAACGAAATCACTTCATAGATTCTGTATGGGCTTGTCAACGTGTGACGTCACTAGTTTGTATAGTCAACTGACTCAATATTAAGCAGTTTTTGTAAAATTAAAAATCTTAGACACAATATGATACAAAATCAATAAGGCTTAACAACATACTACGTTACATTCTTTTTCAGAATTGATATTTCAAAATTAAATATGAATGGTGTCAACAACATCCACTTTTGGGACGTTTTGTGACTTTTATTTTTATATATAATAGTGATCGCCCACTGGTCGAAATTCGACCATTATTAGTTAATTTTTATTTGTATTTATTGATAGCTTTCTGCACTCCTTCTCAATATAAACGTTTAACTGTGTCAAATCTCATACTCCACCGTCCGCGTAATTCTCGTAAAAAGGGGTACAAACTTTTTGCTACACGTATCTTTATAATAGGTATTAACATGTCTATCACAGACGCTAGCTGTCTTTTTAGCGTTATTTTTTGTCAATGTTGTCAAATGTGCCATTGGGTGTGGGACATTTTTTCAGTTGAAATGTAAACACGTATATCTATAGTAGACTATCCTTGACCGGGGTGAAAATAGTAGGGATAGTGTCATTACCCCTATCTCATAAAGTTGTTATGTCTGGCTGCTTGAGTCGAACTTTATTCTGCCGTACAGACATTATGTGTCTGAAAAAAATTTGGCAACGGGAAGGAATCGATACTGGAACATGGGGAAGACTTTCCTACATGGCGGGTGCTATGAGATAATACAAAAAGTGGTTAAGATTTAGTCAGGCTCAGCGGGTGATGTGATATAATAATAAAAGTGGTCAAGATTAAGTCAGGCTCGGGCTACATGAATAGCCTAATTCTTCAAAAAAAAAAAAGTCCATTATTGAGACTACAAAAAAAAATTGCTTACGTATTTTTCTTTTGTTCAACAATCTAAAAATGATGAAGATACGGATATCAGAATCAACAGTGGTATTACAAATATATACTTAAATATTGGATATTAACACCCAGACACAGAACAAACACAAGTATTATCCAACGAATATTTGTCCTGGGTGGGGATCGAACCCACAACTCTTGGCGCATGGGGCAGGGTCACTACTGAATTAGCCATCGAGCCAGTCAAAAGATATTAGGCGACGATCTAGTCACTTGTCACAACTTTACCACAATTTCTATCTAAGACAACCCAATATCATTTTATGCTTAAAGTGTTTAAAGTATCTGATTACTTCTTAAGTTCTACTTACCCTTTCGAGGATTGCGACTTTCATATCATGTTTGTACGTGTAATCTCTTCGGTAGTGACCCTGCCCCATGCTTCAAGAGTTTTTGGTTCGATCCTCACCCAGGACAAACATTCATACGATGAATACTTGTGTTTCTGTGGCTGGGTGTTAATATCTAATATTTAAGTATATATTTGTAATACCACTGTTGATTCTGATATCCGTAACACAAGTGCTTAGGCTACTTACCTCAGAATCAGATCAATGTATGTGATGTAGTCTGATATTTATTTGTCTCTAGTCTACATACACCTTTATCGCTAACTTGAAACCAACTTCAGGTGTCTAAGGCCGCGTGTTATTCCCTAAGGAGGTAACACGGCAACACTATTGGGTAATATATTGCACGGCCGATAGTCCCCGATGAAATGAGGAAGGATGTAATGGAAAAGGGTTTGTTTGCTTGAAGATAACAGTGAGTGATGTAACATGTTCTTTCATTACCAGAGAAAACAGATTTTTTAAAAATAAATATACAAGTCCGATGTTGGTCTGGGACTTAAAAAAGAATGTGCCAACTGTGTTTCTTGCCTATGTCGAAAAAAGAGCAGAGTTCAATCAGCAAAAATCGCTTAACTTCATACAGCCCTAATAAATAAAATTGATTATATCTAAAATGAAATATTAATATATATTAACCAAGTCGGATGTTACATTATTAACTAACTGGTAAACTAATTATGACCAAACGCAAAATTTTAATTATCTTTGATTCGTTAGGTTTGTTTTCAACCAGAATATGTAACTAGAAACAAAAAATACATATATCTAATTTAATATAAATTTGTTTTTGTACACGTTATATGAAATTCTAATATAGAACTCAGCATTCAAATAAAAACGCTACAATTAACACCTACGTATATATGATAAAATACTCAAATGGTTACATACAATCACGTCAATTTTAACATAACATATAAAGATAATGGTGATTATAGTTTAATCAGTCATTAGCATCAAGGCACAAATGTAGATAAAATAATTAAGTCACTGGGTTCCTTCTAGTACTTGTTTACTCATCAGTAGTCATTATTGTAAATAGCAGCGCCCCGCGGCTTCACCCGCGTAGTTCCCGCTTCCGTGAGAATACGGGGATAAATATAGCCTATGTTACTCGCTGATAAAGTAGCTTTCTATTGGTGAAAGAATTATTTAAATTGGTCCAGTAGTTTCGGAGCCTATTGAGTACAAACATACAATCAAATCTTTCCTCTTTTTAACCGACTTAAAAAAAAAGGAGGAGGTTCTCAATTCGACTGATTTTTTTTTTTTTTTTTGTATGTATGTTACTCGATATCTCCGTGAATTGTTAACCGATTTCCCAATTTTATTAGTAAGGTAATTTGTTATAAAGTGTCTACTTTCTTTTAGTTTGGCTGGCACCGACTCCAAAACTAACTGATTATTGTAAATATTTAAATACGTGTTAAAGATTAATACTTTCAACGAAGCAGTCGGAAGAATTTATTTTATACTTTTTAGTGTTTGGACATTTATATAGCTATTAAGGCAGGTTCTTACTTGTGTTTTTTTCATAAACATTTTTTGCGGGGCTTTTTGAAGTCGGTTTTTTTTTGTGTTAATTACATAACATACATACATAATATCACGCTCATAATCCCCGAAGAGGTAGGCATAGTCAAAGGGGCAGCAGGCCCATTAACCACATTCAGCAAAAAATAAAACTGGGCTGGGTTAGATGGAAAATTGTGAACAAGTAGTGACGGTGGCTTGCTCGTCGATTACACAATCACATACCCACAACCCGATATACTTACTGCCACTGCTGTATAGTTTACTTTTACGACATGCTAGGCAAGAAACACAGTTGGTACATTTTTGTTAGGTCCCAGACCAACATGGGACTGTTATAATATTAGTATGACAACCAAGACATGAACTGTGAAACCCTCTAGCAATATGGGAGCTCATAACCCAAACATTTTTTTTTTTTTTTTTTTATTCCCTTATTACAATCTGCGATCGGCTCTGATAGCCATAATCAGATTAGGTCTTGGTTGGGTGTGTATTTCAGGCGATGCTCCACTGATTATCGCCAAAGCTAAAGTAAGATTTTGTAAGTATCAATCTCTCTGGTCCAGATCAAGTATTTGCCATCTTTTCAAGCGTGTAACTATACTCTGTTTGTTCAGGAGGCATCTAGCCAGTTCATTGGTATGTCCTCGAAGTCGCTCTTTGTACCGCTTACACGTTTCATTTACTTCTTCTTTCACTGTGGGTATCTCCAGGCAGTCATGGATCTCGGAGTTTCTCACGAACCATCCTGCACTTGATATTGATCTTAGGGCGAGATTCTGGAATCTCTGCAGGATCTCTATGTTGGAGTTGCTAGCAGAGCCCCAAAGTTCGATACCGTAAGTCCATACCGGTTTTATAATGGCTTTGTAGACCAGCAGTTTGTTAGTAAGTGACAGTTGTGAGCTGCGACCTAGCAACCATAAGAGACCCTTGAACAGAATGGCCAGTTCTCTTCTCTTCGTCTTGATATGGTTAGCCCAAGTAAGTCTTCGATCCAGGTGTAGACCCAGATATTTTACACAATTGCTTGTTGGTAACGCTTCACCTTCCATATATACTGGAGCACATTCTCCTTTTTTGAGGGTAAAAGTTGCCTGTGTAGATTTAGTTACACTTGGTCGTATTCTCCATTTATCTAGCCATTGGTCGATTTTGTTTAGCTGTATTTGCAGCTTTTGCGATGCAATATCTGGGTCTTTGTCGCTTGCAAGGCATGCCGTGTCGTCTGCATAGGTTGCAGTGGTCACGTCCACAGTGTCTGGTAGATCTGCTGTATATATGGTATACAGCACTGGTCCAAGCACTGAACCTTGGGGGACCGAGGCATTGATGTCATGCAATTTTGAGTGCTCATCTTCATACTTCACTTGAAACTTTCTTTGATGAAGGTAAGATTTTATAATCATAAAGAATGAGTTGGGCAAAAGCACTTTAAGTTTCATAACCCAAACATAGCAACAAGTCTTATTTGAACTTAGGAAAATCAGTGGGTACAAACTAACTAACTAAACTTCACGCCACTTCCCTAGCGGGGTAGGCAGAGAGAACCGAACGCCATATGGCGCGATCCTTACACACCTCACTCGCCTCTTCATGGGTACAAAATGTCACTAATCAACATTTTTCCATCATAACTCACGACCTTAAACTTTCATACCCTCACTAGTGACTTCCGGACAGTCTCCGTCCCCCCTTTAAACTAGGAAAGATCCGTTAAAACGCGTGCGGACTCAACCCTACCTTTGACTAATTAAAAACCTCATTTTTAGGGTTCCGTACCCAAAGGGTAAAAACGGGTTCCTATTACTAAGACTCCGCTGTCGGTCCGTCCGTCTGTCACCAGACTGTATCTCATGAACCGTGATAGCTAGACAGATGAATTTTTTACAAATTAAGTGTTTCTGTTGCCCCTATAACAACAAATACTAGAAACAGAATAAAATAAATATTTAGGGGGGCTCCCATACAACAAACGTGATTTTAAAGCCGTTGTTTGCTTGATATTGGCACGGAACCCTTCGTGCGCGAGTCCGACTCGCACTTGGCCGGCTTTTACTATACCTAAAATATTTTCGGCAACTGACGCCAAACCATCAGATCAAGTAGTATAGTTTTTGTATAAAACATCGATCACTTCAATGCAAACAGCGAACCTTGACCCATTCGTCGAGTTACCGCTCGTATCAGCCACCGGTCTTAATTAACATTATTATTGAACGCGCCTGAAACGTTTCGTTATACTTGTTTATTATCGCTTTTACTATAATAATCGTTGTCATGACGTTTTTAACCGACTAGGAATAACGAACTCTAATTGCTGTTTGTCCCATGTTGGTCTGGGACGTGTTGACTCGTCCCATGTCGGTAAAAAGTGACTAATTGGGACTTAAAATAATGTGCCAAATGCTGTGCCTACTTTTAGGTTAATTCATTGTAGCTATTTTGTATGTAATGTAGAAAGTTTATTTTTTAAAACCCTTTAAAATGGTTCCTTAGAATCATCATCTTCCTAGCGTTATGTTCCGTGCTTAAACGGGGACCGCTTAGACCATGTTCCAGGATTTAGCCGACTGCAGACCTTCGTAACCCTAAGATAGGGGACCAGACAATTTTTGGATCATGGTTACAAATCCAAAGTTGTTTGAATTATCAGGTTTCATCACGATGTTTTCCCTCACCGTTGAGCTTGTGGTTTAAATACGTACAATATTAAAAACTAGCTGACCCGGCGCACTTCGTAACGCCCCGTTTTCGGAGTTTCAATACCCATATTTTTTTATTTACTGCACATGTTTTTTATTTTTTCTTTCATAAGAACCTTTACTTGACAATAACAAACAATATTAAATAAGAATTAGCGAAATCGGTTCAGCTGTTCTCGAGATTTGCGCTTAGCAACACATTCAGCGATTCATTTTATATTATAGTATGTAGATAATCTTGTACAGGTATCAAGGTAGGTAACAAAAATACATGTATAGTAGGCAGGCAGTGGGAGCTTACTGCAGAATACACCATTAGTCGCTTTTTACTACATGTTACACAAGGAACATTCGGCACATTATTTTTAAGTTTCTCGCAAACATGGGACAATTAACTTTAACGCATAACTTGTCCGCTGCTGCAAATATCTTTGCAGCCATCGCCACTTAAGTTAAAAGGGTCAAATGAAAGTCTGTCGCGGTGAAACAATGGACTGTTTCACATGATAGCCCAGTTAGTAAAAGTATTGCCTCACACAATAGAGCGGTCGTGGGTTCGATTCCCAGGAAAGTGGCGTTATGTATTGAGCAATGATTGGTTTCCGAGTTTTCACTTGATGTGTATCCTTTTGAAGCATTAGAACTTACTAAATGTTAAAGTTTATATTTATTGTCCATTATGATTAATCTGATAAACGGAATGTTTAGATTGTCAGTCATGATTTAATTCCGAACTGTAGTACATATTTTGACTCCAGCAATCCCCTAAAGGGCAAACAGAGTCCAAGAAGCAGGAAGGTCATCTAATCACGGGTAGAAATAAAATTGAGTTGGGTTAAATGGAAAATTGTGAATAAATCAATACACAACGCCATTGCCGCTTTATAAGAAATGCTAAGCAAGGAACGCATTGGTATATTATTTTTTACGTTCCAGCTATTAAGGTGGTTTTTGGACATCAAATTTGTTTAAAAACAGCAACGTATCTCGTGGTTTGACGTTGGTAACGATACTAAAAAACCTAATCGCTTCGACAAACCGATTCGCTGCGACTGACTGAAGCGCGTGATAGGTACTCAAAGGATTCGCTAAAAAACTGACAGCGGAGTGGAGCACTCGCAGCGAGCCACGAGCCGCTCGTTACTCGCTGCCTCTAAGTACTGAAACACATGGAGACGACTTATTGTTCTATACGAACAATCTGCTATACAAATATGATTAATATCGATATTGTATTCATAAACCTCTGTCTTTCTCTTTTTAACAAGTTTAAGTAAAAAGAGAACAACATATTTGACTTAACTATTTTCGGTAACATCATCAAGTGACGTCATAGAAATACCTGAGTGAAGCCGGCTTACCATTTTGGTTCCTCGCTTTAATTTGTCATTGTCAGCGGAATTTGCAGTGTATTGTGCCAATATTGATAAATTTTGTGATTATAACATAATCTAACTTGTAACATTCGAAAACATCGTCGTAAATAAATTGTTTAGAGACTTATAGTATGTAAATAAGTAAAGTGGAATGACACTACACAAAGGCGCCATATTTGTTTCTCACTCAAAATTGGGATCCACCTTTTCGCAGTTACGCCATCTCAATTAGTTTCAGTACTCAGAGCTCGCTGCGAGCGCCTTGTTTTTCCGTACTAACTGCATGAACGCTCGCTGTGTAACACGTTACATTACGCCCTGTAACGCCGGTCAGTACCCACCTTTAACTGTTAAAGATCAACATGGAATGGTTCAAAACTTTGTATTTTCTTAATTAGTTGATACCAACTTGTGACTGGCTCGATGGCACATTCGGTAGTGACCCTGCCCCATGCTCCAAGAGCTGTGTGTTCGATTCCCACCCAGGACAAACATTCGTGTGATGAATACTTGTGTTTGTTCTGTGTCTGGGTGTTTATATCTTATATTTAAGTATACATTTGTAATATTACTGTTGAATCTGATATCTGTAACACAAGTGCTTTAGCTACATAGCTCGGAATTAGATCAATGTATGTGATGTCATGTCGTCGGATATTTACTTATTTAACTTTATAATAATATCGGTTCTCTCTGCCTACCCCGCTAGGGAAGTGGCGTGAAGTTTAGTTAGTTAGTTAGTTATAACTAGCTGTGCCAACGGTGTCACCCGCGTTTATGGTTAATATTATAAAGACTATTTCCGTCATACATGATTTCTATGTAACTTTAACCATTAAGGCTGCACACGCGACGGAAGCTTAAAAAATGGAGTAACTTTTCCCGTTTTGCCAACATTTCCCTTCACTACTCTGCTCCTATTGATTGTACCGTGATGAAAAGTATACTATAACCTGCCCAGGAGTATGAAGAATAATTGTACCAAGTTTCGTTAAAATCCGTCGAGTAGTTTTTGTTTCTATAAGGAACATACAGACAGACAGACAGACAACAATTTTACTGATTGCATTTTTGGCATCAGTATCGATCACTAATCACCCCCTGATAGTTATTTTGAAAATATATTTCATGTACAGAATTGACCTCTCTACGGATTTATTATAAGTATAGATAATAGTGTACATGTTGTAGCTTTGAAGAAAACGGGGTAGTCATATCGACCAATACTACCCTATTCCACGTACTTCCCTTATTTCAAACATCCGAATATACAACGTCAGTTGTACCTCATGAACGAGTACGCGAATGGCTGCATTATCGCCGCGGTTCAAGGTTTCAGAGGCATTGACTCGATCGCTTCGCTGTATTCATGTCGTTTGGTAACGTCTGTTTGAGTGGGAGGCGAATTCGAGATCGTGTATTTTTATTTGGGAAGAATTTTATTTATAAGAGGGGTGGTAGCTCTATGGTTAGGACACGCGCCTCTTAACCGAGGAGTGCGGGTTCAAACCCGGGCATGTACCTCTAGATTTTTCAAATCTATGTACATATTTATACCACTAGCTCGACGGTGAGGGAAAACATCGTGATGAAACCTGCAAATTAAAACAACTTTGAATTTGTAACCATGAGCTAAAAATTGTCTGGTTCCCCTATATTAAGGTTACGAAGGTCAGATCGGCAGTCGCTTCAATGTAATTACCAGACTCGCTAAATCCTGAATCATGGTCTAAGCGGACCCCGTCTAAGCACGGGACATAACGATAGGAAGATGATGTATTTTTATTTGGAAACTAGCAGCGCGGTTTCACCCGCGTAGTTCCCGTTCCCGTGGGAATACGGGGATAAAATGTAGCCTATGTTACTCGCCGATGAAGTAGCTTTCCATCGGTGAAAGAATTATTCAAATCGGTTCAATAGTTTCGGAGCCTATTCGATCCAAACAAACAATCAAATCTTTTCTATTATAATATCAGTAAGTATAGATTACCTATCTTATGGATGTAGACGCGTACCCATTCGGGGATTATTGGTTATATATTATGTACTCGTATGTAACATCAAAAATTGCAGCCTTTATATAGGAGTCTTTTAAAAAAGAATTTTTCGTTTTTTATGAACTTGAGGGATGACGCATCAAACACCATTAGTCGCTTTTTATGACTAGGCAAGGAACACAGTTGTTACAACATTTTTTAACCGACTTCAAAAAAAAGGAGGAGGTTCTCAATTCGACTGAATTTTTTTTTTTTTTGTATGTATGTTACTCGATATCTCTGAGAATTGTTAACCGATTTCCAACATTTTTTTTTTAATCGAAAGGGTTTACTCCCGAATTGGTCCCATTGCCACCAAGTCAGGATCTGATGAAGGGATCCCAGGAAAATCGAGGGCAACCCTCAAACTTTATAGGCACGTACAATGTGTTTTAGACATTTTCTAAGATTGTTTAAGTATTTACGCATGGTACTTATCATCTTATGTTGGTGAGCTGATGATGGAAGGTACAGATCCTTAACGATTAGGAATTAGTTTATGATTCTTTAATATTGATATCTTCGAGAATTGTAAGACGATTTTTAGAGTTCTTTTTTATATTCAAAAGGGTATATCCTGGAGTTGGTCCTATTGGTACCAAATCTGAATCTGATGAAGGAATCTTAGGCAAATCGAGGGCAACCCTTAAGTATTATAGGCGCGTACAACCTATTTAATTATTTTCTAAAACTAATCAAATATTTACGTCTGTATCTCATAATCTCATATTGCTGAGCTGATGATGGAAGGTGTAACTCCTTAACGATTAGGAGTTCGTGGATAATTCTTTCAATATTATAGGGTCATATCGAGTGTTATTCTTAAGATAGTCTCAATTTCACCAAGTCTTGGTCTGGTGATGGGATTCCATGAAAACGAGAGCCACCCTTAAACATTAACGGCATGTTAAGTGTTTTATTTATTTTTCTAAAACGATTCCCGTACTTGCGTCTGGTACTCATCATCTTATGTTGCTTAGTTGAAGATTAGTAGTTTTAAATAATTCTTTAAATATATTAAGGGCTCGTTATACCTTTTCGTCTTTATTTCTAAAACGAGTCCAGTATTTGTGTCTCGTACTAATCATGTTATGTTGCTTAGCTGATGATGAAAGGTATAACTCTTTGAAGATTAGTAGTTTTAAGTAATTCTTTAAACATTAAAGGCTCGTTATACCTTTTCGTCTTTAGTCTCATAAGACCGGCACTGTCTCATTAAAGCGGCTCGTTTTGATTTGGTCTACCTACCTATTAATAAATTTCACTAAAAAGTAACAAATAAGTTAAATTTTAACAAAAATAAAAACCGACTTCAAAAAACCCCGCAAAAAATGTTTATAAAAAAACACAAGTAAAAACTGCCTTAATAGCTATTTAAATGTCTAAACACTAAAAACTATAAAATAAATTCTTTCGACTGCTTCGATGAAAGTATTAATCTTTAACACGTATTTAAATATTTACTATAATCAGTTAGTTTTGGAGTCGGTGCCAGCCAAACTAAAAAAAAAGTAGACACTTAATAACAAATTACCTTACTAATAACAATATGAAACAAATTAGTTAAAATATGAGTATATTAACTTACTATTGATTTTGTATATTCAAAACCTATTTTACGACCCTTCACCAAGAAACAAATAATTGCAAATTCCGAAATGATGATATAATTAGGCGGGCTGGCACCGACTCCAAAACTAACTGATTATTGTAAATATTTAAATACGTGTTAAAGATTAATACTTTCATCGAAGCAGTCGAAAGAATTTATTTTATACTTTTTAGTGTTTAGACATTTAAATAGCTATCAAAGCAGTTTTTACTTGTGTTTTTTTATAAACATTTTTTGTGGGGTTTTTTGAAGTCGGTTTTTATTTTTGTTAAAATTTAATTAAGTCCCAGGCCAACGTGGTATTTGGAAATATATTGCAAAAAAAATATATCTCGTGTTATTAGGTAAGAGACACCTTGGCCATGAAACCTAAGGTGGCGGGACCGAATCCCGGTTGAGGCAAATGTTCGTTGGCTAGATCAATAAATCCATAGCACAAGCACTAGGTATTGTTTAGAGATATGATATGTACATGTTATCACGCCCGCCATCCCCTAAGGGGTTGGCAGAGTCAAAGGAGCAATAAACTCCTTCAACCAAATTCAGTCAAAAATTAAAAAGAGTTAATTTGATAGAAAATTTTGAAATTACTGTGACAAATGGGGCATTCCACGGTAAGTGACACCAACCAAGCATTAAATAAAAGTAAATAAATTGTTTCAACATGCATTTAGAATAACAGTACATAATCTTAACTTTACGGAACAGTATAATTTTTTCGTAAAAACCTGCATTTTTTTAATTTTTTACTCAATAGCATCACCAGATGTAATCAAGCTCAATGCATAGAGTTAATAACTGTCGTTTTAAAAGCAAATAGTTCAGCCATTTTGTTAGTGAATCGGCGTGATTTCAACGTGAGCAAATTAAAATATTATTAAAGATTTACTGCACAAAATACGAAGCAAAACGGTAAGTTACTTTCTATGATTTTAAGCTAAATTTGCTTTAGCCTGTCTCATGTCCCAGCCGTCACATTTTGATTCAATTTTGTTAATTCTTACCTCAAAAACGCGTGTTTATGATAAAATGTGTGCTTTGTAAGTAACAAATTGATAATAATTGAGTGATTGCATACATTTTAAAGTTGCTATGGGCCGTTGAATTTTTTAGACATTAATATTCAGGTCTGTCCCGACCGTCACGGTCCCGACCGTCACAGTCCCTACCGTCACGATCCTAAGTAGCAAAATATTCGTTTTTGTACAAATATCGCTTAAGTGTCGGTGTATTCAAAATAAGATTTGTGTCTCTGCTGGGTTTATTGGTTTTTGGTTTTATTTCGCATGGCATGAAGTGGTTGTGGCGTTGTTTTAGATGCCTATGGACGCGGCAGAGCGAAAAAGTTTGTCCAGGGCCAGGTGAAAAGAAGACCCGGATAAGAGAAAGCTTTTGTTAGAAAAGGAAAAGGAACGAAGTAGGAAAAGAAGAATGGAAGCTAAGAAAAAGTAGAGAAAAAGAGCGCATTAGAAAACAAAGATACAGAACAAACTGAAAGCAGCCAAAAATGTCGATGTTGATGAAAGTGCCAGTTCTTCAATAGGTTCTTATAAAACAAAGAGAACATGAAAAAGGCATTAAATAAGGACATGGGGGCTATGCCAGAGTGTCCAAGAAAAAAACAGGCTGTTGTTAGGCAACTCGCTATTAACAAAATCAACTATGCCGACGTATATTCAACAGATTCAGATGATGAGATGAAGCAAAACAATTTATAAGTAATCCCAGCGATGTATCATACGTAATGATGTCAGAAATAATTATGGTGCTACCAGAGCCAACTATCCAGACCAATGGTGACCGAATATATTACGAATTCAATGAAAACGTTGATATTTTCGAGGCAGGGTAATACCTTAACTACTACTTTATATATACTATATATATATTATGTAAAAAACTATTAATAAAGGTATAAAGAACACATGCATTTTTGTTCATTTGCTACTTGTCCCGACCGTCACATCGGCCTGTCCCGACCGTCACATTCTTCGAATCAGAATTTGTTGAAAATAATAATGAAATTTCAAATAAGATCTTTACGTATCGAAAGTTTAAACGTATAAGTATACACACACAATTATTTGCACTAATATCATTAATAGTTTCTTACAAACGTTCAAAAGTAGTTGTAAATCTGGAGTAGATAATAAAGTAAGAGTCCCGACCGTCACAATTCTTAACATAATTTTTTTTATTGAAAAAGATAGTCTCAACATGTGAAATTCAAGTAAATTAGAGCCAACTTATTTAATTTTATATCACTGTTCATATCTAATGTATACTGTTCAATATAACTTCAAAAATATGTTAACTACATAGGAAAGAGAGTAAAAATGTCCCGACCGTCACCATGGAATGCCCCAAATATCAATCTATATAAATATAAAAATCAATGCCACTTTTCGTTGTAATTTTATAACTCAAAAACGGGCTCACCTATCCAAACCAAGTGTTTAGGCTTTGTTCGGACTATTTAGTAGATGGTTTATGTGAAGTTTGCACAGAATCGGTAGAGCGGTTCTTCATTTATCACTTTATACGTAGCGAAGCACGTACCGGGCCGCTATATAATATAATTTATATATGAGTAGCGGCCCTCGCACGAGTGGACATTTATTTTCTAACCTAACCTAACTTTTTCCAAATGCATAATGTAGCATTCTAATGGTGAAAGAATTTTTGAGTAGGTCTAGTAGTTTTTTAGTTTATTCGTTACATACAGCCCTACGAATCTTTCCTCTTTATAATGTACTAGCGGCCCGGTACGTGCTTCGCTACGTATAAAGTGATAAATGAAGAGCCGCTCTAACGATTTTGTGCAAACTTCACATAGTCCGAACAAAGTCTAAACATTTGGTTTGGATAGGTGAGCCCGTTCTTCAGTTATAAAATTACAACGAAAAGTGGCATTGATTTTTATATTTATTGATTGATGGAAGTAATTTTGTAATGAGACCCCGACTCTCAGTCGCGCCATCTAGTGTTAATTGTATAGCAAACGCACATTATACAATATCATTTTCACCTGTGCCGTATCTCAAATGAAGGACATTGTCTAAAATACTTGTTTTCGCAGCTAATTTACCTGTTCTTGAGGACACTCCGGCTGTAACCTAAATTAAAGTCACCGCTAATTGATGTTCGTGACGTATAAAGTGGGTTGTTTTTTTCAGTTTTCTATGTAGTATAAAACTTTTGTTCCGTATTGGTCTGGGAGTCGAAAATAATGTAGCAAAAGTAAAAGGCGATTATGATGTACTGGGTGGTAGGTTTGTGATGATGTAGGCGACGAGCGATCAAAAACTGCTGAACCGATATATATATATATATATTTTTGAGTTATGTTATTGGTTTACGGGCTTTTGGGTATGTGACTGAGTAGGCGACGAGCTAGCCACTTGTCACTCCTTTTTCACAGCTTGCCATCCAAACCAGCCCGCTGTCCCATATTGGTCTGGGACATAAAAAGAATATGCCAACTGTGGTTCTTGCCTAGCATGTCGTAAAAGGCGACTAATGGTATATCGGGTTTTGGGTGTGTGATTGTGTAGGCGACAGGTTAGCCGCTTGTCACTACTTTTTCACAATTTTCCATCTAACCCAGCCCGGATTTATTTTTGGCTGAATTTGGTAGAAGGGGCATGCTGCCTCTTTGATTCTGCCTACGGGCGTGATGTTACATATATTAGGTTAAATAATAAATGTACCGCCCGTGCGCAGCCGGGGCGGACCGCTAGTATATTTATATACGAGTATGTATGTATGTACATTCCGGGTTTGAATCTTTTTCTTTTCCCCTCGTCGATTGAGCCACCATTCCGTCAATTGTTTAAACTTGACACACAGACGGACAGCCTTGATGCGTTTTCCTCTGCGGAAGTGTGGGCGAGCGATGTCTCCGCATTTCCGTGGAAAGGATCTCAACTCAGTAGTTAATATAATCGTAATTCGCGTTTGACATGAAGGTAGCGTGTTCTCCTGGTACTTGATATTGAAGTTATCATATGTTTAAGTCGTTGACTTGCATTTTGAAAGGCCCGTAGATCAGTGGTAAAGACACGCGTCTCATATCCGACGTGTGCGGGTTCAAACTGGGCACGTATCTATAAATTTTTCAATCAATCAATCAAATCAATGTACGTATTTTACCTTTAGTTGAGGTTGAGGCGGTGAGGGAAAACATAGTGATGAAACCTCCTCTATGGAAGAAGGTTAACCTTGATCCAAATTGTCTGGTTCCCCTATCTATGTATTCCGAAGGCTAGGTCGGCAATCGCTTGAATGTAATTACCAGACTCGTTAATTCCTAGATAATGGTCTATTACCGGAAAGTATTAGTAATTTTAAGTCGTTGAAGCTTAAGATTTACACACTTCTTTTTTCAACAATGAGGTCCTTGCTTCAATAAATAAATAAATATAATAATAATAAATATTTGACTACATCACATACATTGATCTGATTCCGAGGTAAGTAGCTTAAGCACTTGCGTTACGGATATCAGAACCAACAGTGGTATTTATTACAAATATATACTTAAATATTAGATATTAACACCCAGACATAGAACAAACACATGTATTCATTACACGAATGTTTGCCCTGGGTGGGGATCGAACCCACAACTCTTAAAGCATTACGCATAGGGCAGGATCACTACCGAATGCGCCATTGAGCTAGTTCAATATGTAATCGAAGTGGTCCTTAGTCTCAAAAAGGTTGGGGACCCCTGGTCTTAACGGACCCCGATTGACCACGGGCGTAGCGCTAGACAAATTATGAAGATTATAGCAAGTACTGAACTTTTTACACAAATTTTGAACATTTTTGTCCTATGTTAGTCTGGAACTTAAAAAGAATTTGCCAACTGTGTTCCGTGCCTCCTGGTAAAAGTCGACTAATGGGATATTGGGTTTTGGGTGTGTGATTGTGTAGGCGACGAGCTAGCCACTTGTCACTACTTTTTCATAATTTTCCATCTAACCTTATTTTTGGCTGAATGTGGTAAAAGAGGTTTTGTAAATTGTGGTATAAAAAACAATATATTAATCACACCTCTTCTCCTTTTCAGGCATCCAACACGCAATCGGCGGGCTCGCATCCAAACCGGAACGCGATCTCCTCATGCAGGACTTCATGACGGTCGAGACGACCAACTTCCCCCACGAAGGGTCGAACCACACGCCCGCTCACCACTACTCCGAGTTCAAGTTCAAGACTTACGCGCCGATTGCGTTTAGATACTTCCGCGATCTGTTTGGGATACAGCCGGACGACTTCTTGGTGAGTTATCGGCGCCTCGTACTTTTGTTTCTAATGTTAAACTAAAAACTAAACTATCTTCAAGCCATTTCCCTAGCGGGGTAGGCGGACCGAACGCCATAAGGCACTATCCTTTCACACGTAACTCGCTTCTGAACATTAATAAATCCTTTTCATACTCTCTCTACGGCTATTATGACTAATAAGGCCTATCATCACCTTCTGTTAACACGTGACCAATCAGGTCGTGGAAGGTAAGCCTGGGCCTTTCGCGATTCCTACATCCTTACACTTTCGCATTGTATATCTCCTTAGAAAATCTTTGATCAATCAGCAGTTTCAAATGTTGGCTATCTTATAGCTTAGTCTATATGTTAAAAACGCCCGCACATCAATACTCCGAGTGAATTCAGGACTTAGGTGCCAATAGCTTTTAGATACTTCCGCGATCTGTTCGGGATACAGCCGGACGACTTCTTGGTGAGTTATCGGCGCCTGGTACTTCTGTTTCAAATATTGGCTAACTTACAGCTTAATCAGTACCTAAGTTATCTAGTTATTACAAGGGCGATAATGCCCCCTTATGAACTTTGAAGGGGAGGGGGCATTAGAAGACCCATAAAAAATTTGGGACTTTTATGCCATTAAAAACCCCCTCAATATTTTTTTATTTATTTTTTATTCTGACAAACTTGCACCTGGCAGATAGATAGTGTTACATGGATTAAATTAGCTGCTTATATTCAAGAAAAATAATTGGGGATCCGCGCAAAGAAGGACTTTTTTTTATATTCCACCCTGGCAACATCTTATTGATCTTACCATAAAATAAACATATATCTAGAAAGAAACAAGCAATAATAAAAAAAAACTGACAGCAAAATTACTGCAATCACTTTAACTAGAGCCTTCCTTGCAAAACATCAAATATAATTTTTAAACGCAAACAGTACATTGAATATGTTTGCTTATTGTTGTTACATTAACAACTTTAATCCTTCTCTCATTTGCATAGCGTTATCTAATCGAATTTTTCTTGGTAATATCTTTCTTATCTTTAATTTTTCTAAATTACTTACGACGCGAGAAAATATTAGGATTTTTCGGTCATGTGTTTTGATCATGAATGAAATCTAATCTTGAGACCTACCTGTCTAGGATGATGTTATTTTTGAAATAAATAAAAAGTGAAAGTTTTAATTCGCATATAATTACATAACATCGCGCCCGCAATCCCCGAAGGGGTAGGCAGAGTCAAAAGGGCAGTAGGTTCTTTTAACCACATTCAGGCAAAATTAAAACGGGGCTGGGTTAGATGGAAAATTGTGAAATAGTAGGGATTAGTGGCTAGCTCGTCGCTTAGACAATCAAATACCCGAAACCTGATATACCATTAGTCGCCTTTTACGACATGCTAGAACAAGGAGCACCGTTGGCACAATATTTTTATGTCCCAGACCAACATGGGACAAGTAGAATTACTTCAAATAATAGTTACAGATAGCGCGCGAGTTGATGAATGCAGTCGGGGCCCGAGACGATACATACCTGAGCTCTGCATTCAACTCGCGCGCTATCTGTACCTGCATAGACAAGGATTTATGGTTAACTTTACAATCTAGTGTTTACCTGCAGTGATGTTTAAATTTACAAAATTGTTTATTTGCCATTTAAAAGAGTAACTATCGAGTTTCTTGCCGGTTTGTTCTCGATAGAATCTACTTTCCGAACCGGTGGTACTATCGTTTCTTTTCTTTTTAGGGTTCCGTACCCAAAGGGTAAAACGGGACCCTATTACTAAGACTCCGCTGTCCGACCGTCCGTCGGTCTGTCACCAGGCTGTATCTCATGAACCGTGATAGTAAGACAGTTGAAATTTTCTCAGATGATGTATTTCCTTTGCCGCTTCAACTACAAATACTAAAAAGCAGATTAAAATAAATATTTAAAGGGGCTCCCATACAACAGACATGTTTTTTTTTATTGCCGTTTTTAAGATCATGGTACTGAACCCTTCGTGTGCGAGTGCGACTCGCACTTGGCTGGTTTTTTTTTATATTGACTATTTATCAGTTCTTTCTTGAAGCCTATATAAATAAAGATATTTTGAATTTGAATTTGCATAAGCGACCGTATATATCAGTAAGGTTTAACTAATATTAACGTCGAAAAACAGACGTTGTTGTTGAAAATGTTGTAACGTTTTCCCTGTTATTTGGTAGATATCAAGGAAAATTTAACTTCGCCATTAATATACAAATGGCTACATGATTATCTTTACTATATACAGAATAAAGTCCCCTAAAAGGTTTGTCCGTCCGTTCGAATGCGAAAAACTTCAAAATATTGAACTATTGAACACACATACCTTTATCACCTATTACTAAATTATTATATGTGATTGTGTAGGCGACGAGCTGGCCACTTGTCACAACTTTTTCACAATTTTCCATCTAACCCATCCAAGTTTTATTTTTGGCTGAATGTGACCATCACCCCCCGTAATCCCCGAAGGGATGGGCAGAGTCCAAAGAGCGATAAGCTCCTTAAACAACATTCAGCCAAAAATTGAGTTCAGTTAGATGGAAAAAATGTGAAAAAGTGGTGATAAGTCGCTTATGTAATCACAAATTCATATCTCCATATCGTAAATCAAAATATATGCATAGTCCCTATTACGTTGTTGTTTAGCAATGAGTTGCATAAAATACCCATTTATAGTAATTTTACGTGGGGATTTAACTGTACAATTTGCTTCAATAAACCCCTTATTGAGGCTAATCTCATAGTAGCCACGCACCTCACGTAATTCACGGACTACCCCTAAAGATATTAGTCAATCAACTTAACCGCCAACATCTCTTCCCCCCGCAGATGTCAATGTGCAGCGCCCCCCTCCGCGAGCTGAGCAACCCGGGCGCGTCCGGCAGCATATTCTACTTGACCAATGACGACGAGTTCATCATCAAGACTGTGCAGCACAAGGAGGGCGAGTTCTTGCAGAAGCTGCTGCCCGGGTACTACTTGAACCTCGACCAGGTGCGCAATATATTATACTCAGTCTACCTAATACCCAGTCTAACCAAACAAATACCCAGTCTACTCAATTGAGTAGACTGGGTATTCGGCTGGCTAGACTGGGTTTTTAATTAAATACCCAGTCTAGCCAGCCGAATATCCAGTCTATCCCAGCAAATACCCAGTCTAACCAACCAAATACCTAGTCTGTCTATCCAACCAAATACCCAGTCTCTAATCAAATACCCGGTCCACAACCTCTCTGAAAGGTCAGCAAGGCATTTTTTACACTTTTAGCAAATTATCCAGAGCAGACTGCTTACCATCGGACAGAACATGAAAAATGGTATACATTTTTAATGCTATACAAAAACGTTTTATACATTACCATAGAACAGGGGTGGCGAACCTTTTTATACAAACGTGCCAAAGTTTCGAAAATGTCAATATAATTGTTTCTTCTAGTGCCCAGGAAGTGGTTAATGAGGATGTTATTGTACTCAAAGAAAATACGTGCCCACCATTTTGTATAACATGCCACCTATGGCACGCGTGCCAATGGTTGGTCATCCCTGCCATAGAAGTTTCTTGTTTAGTTGACTTATTTAAAAATATTACCCACTAGTTGTGAAATCCCATTGCATACACACATATAACGCACATATGTCTTCACAGAATCCCCGCACACTACTACCCAAATTCTTCGGACTGTACTGCTACCAGTGCAACAGTAAGAACGTCAGGCTGGTGGCCATGAACAACATTCTGCCCTCGTACGTGAAGCTCCACCAGAAGTATGATTTGAAGGGGTCCACGTACAAGAGGAAGGTATGAGGTTTTTTGAGTTTATACGCCAATACGGGTTTTCTTTATATGCTTACTTTTGGTGACCCCATGTTATGGGGGGGGATATAGGTCATGCGCATGGAGGGGGGGGGGGGGGGGGTGTTTAAATTGCCTAGGGTTTAAATATCCCGAAATTCTGCTAGCGTAATACCTTTGCAATACGTTTCTTTTTAAACTTTGGAAAGGGGGGTTAAAATGCCTAACGGTGTAAAAATAATCAAAACTACTCGCATAATATTGGAACATCTTTCCAGGGGTTAAATTGCCTAGGGGGATTAAATATCCCGAAATTCTGCTTACGTAGTACTTTTGCAATACGTTTCTTTTTAAACTTTGGAAAGGGGGGTTAAAATGCCTAACGGTGTAAAAATAATCAAAACTACTCGCATAATACTTGAAACACCTTTCCAGGGGTTAAATTGCCTAGGGGGATTAAATATCCCGAAATTCTGCTTACGTAGTACTTTTGCAATACGTTTCTTTTTAAACTTTGGAAAGGGGGGTTAAAATGCCTAACGTTGTTAAAATAACCAAAACTACTCGCATAATACTTGAAACACCTTTACAGGGGTTAAATTGCCTAGGGGGATTAAATATCCCGAAATTCTGCTTACGTAGTACTTTTGCAATACGTTTCTTTTTAAACTTTGGAAAGGGGGGTTAAAATGCCTAACGGTGTAAAAATAATCAAAACTACTCGCATAATACTTGAAACACCTTTCCAGGGGTTAAATTGCCTAGGGGGATTAAATATCCCGAAATTCTGCTTACGTAGTACTTTTGCAATACGTTTCTTTTTAAACTTTGGAAAGGGGGGTTAAAATGCCTAACGGTGTAAAAATAATCAAAACTACTCGCATAATACTTGAAACACCTTTCCAGGGGTTAAATTGCCTAGGGGGATTAAATATCCCGAAATTCTGCTTACGTAGTACTTTTGCAATACGTTTCTTTTTAAACTTTGGAAAGGGGGGTTAAAATGCCTAACGGTGTAAAAATAATCAAAACTACTCGCATAATACTTGAAACACCTTTCCAGGGGTTAAATTGCCTAGGGGGATTAAATATCCCGAAATTCTGCTTACGTAGTACTTTTGCAATACGTTTCTTTTTAAACTTTGGAAAGGGGGGTTAAAATGCCTAACGGTGTAAAAATAATCAAAACTACTCGCATAATACTTGAAACACCTTTCCAGGGGTTAAATTGCCTAGGGGGATTAAATATCCCGAAATTCTGCTTACGTAGTACTTTTGCAATACGTTTCTTTTTAAACTTTGGAAAGGGGGGTTAAAATGCCTAACGTTGTTAAAATAACCAAAACTACTCGCATAATACTTGAAACACCTCTCCAGGCCAGCAAAAGCGAACGGCAGAAAGGCTCCCCCACGTACAAGGACCTGGACTTCATGGAGTACCACCCGGAGGGCATATTCTTGGAGGCGGACACGTACAACGCGCTCATCAAGACCATGCAGAGGGACTGCCGGGTCTTGGAGAGCTTCAAGGTAAAGCTCCTGGGTTGTCAGAGCTGACTGTAGGGAAAGGCGATTCTGGGAAGGGATTGTCGGTTGTCTGCGTGCGGTGCGATCCCAGGCGTCCATCCCAAAGCTATGCGAAATTTTGAGGATGTAGGTCCGTGTACTCTTTTTTAGGGGGGCCCCTTGCCTCCCCTGAAACGGATGCTATGCATAAGGCATTGCTCTGGGAAAAAATGGGGTGGATGACTCCGCAGATGCTGTGGAAGCAGAGCTATCCTCATGATACTTCAGGCGAGGGTTAAATGTTTATACTTCGACCACTTCTTATCTTTTTTTAGACTGGCCCGTTGGATGAGTGGTCAGAGACCCTCGCTACAAAACCAAAGGGTCGCGGGTTCGAATCCCGCTAGGGGCAAATGTTTCGTGTGATGAACATGGACATTTGTACCTACTTGAGTCATGGATGTTTATAAACGTATTTAAGTATGTCTATCCGTTCACCTAGTTCATCCATAGCACAAGCATAAGCTTAGTTAGGACTAGCGAATTGGTGTGTCAGTTATTATATCTTTGGCCGGGCAAGGGGTTTTCGACTTTAAGACTTTTTGCCTGCATGAATCACCTCATTTACCTAGCGTTGAGCCGGGTAGGTAAATAAAGCGATTCTATTGGTCGTTAACAAACACATCTGTTGCTACTTATCTTCGCCCTTCACAGGCGTAACTATAGCATTTAAAACCCGCGCACATGCCGTTCACCAACACATTTTAAAGAAGTGAGTTAACATATCTGGCCGATTGAACTAAGTTGATGCAATAGAGATGATGACTGCATTAAAAAACTATAATTCTAATTAGTCCGTCAGTTAGATTATACAAAAATAAATAATAATGTAACATCACGCCCATAATCCCCGAATGGGTAGGCAGAGTCAAAGGGGCAACATGCCCCTTTAACTACATTCAGCCAAAAATAAAGCCGGGCTGGGTTAGATGGAAAATTGTGAAAAAACAGTGACAAGCGGCTAACCTGTCGCCTACACAATTACACACCCAAAACCCGATATACCATTAGTCGCCTTTTACGACATGCTAGGCAAGAACCACAGTTGGCATATTCTTTTTAAGTCCCAGACCAACATGCTGTGAAAAAGGAGTGACAAGTGGCTAGCTCGTCGCCTACTCAGTCACATATACAAAAATAATAGACACATATTTTTTGCTTTATCAAATTAGTTTTGGAGTGGGGGCTTGCGATGTCACTATTTAGTAAAAAATTTACAACTTAAATGCATTGTATCTAAGACAATGTTTATTTGCCAAATAAATAAAAAAATACGTGTTAGATTTTTTTTTATAATCTAACAGAATTTTTAAGTAATCTTCCCTATTGCGTGACGCCACAGTTTGACACGTTTTAACCATTTCAAACCTTATCTGTAACAGATTATGGACTACTCTCTCCTAGTCGGCATACACAATTTAGACGAGGCTCAGCGGGAGAAGAGCGAAGCCCGCAAGCGGACCGACTCCGGCCAGAGCGACGTCGACGACGCCGACGGCGAGCCCAAGAAGAGCGGGCTGAATAGGACGAGGTAATGTCGACCTTATGTCTTTAAATCTACGGTTGGTTGTTTTATGGCAACTTTGTAAAAGTCGACGCCATTTTTAAGGACATACGTAGAGGTAATTTGACCTTTGTTGGAAGAACGATAAGGTTTTTTATTCTATGACGATATTTTAACAGTCAGATCCCTCTTTTTCATATTACCTCGTCACTGGTAATCTTGACCTTATTGATATATGGATAAGCGTTGTTTGACCTTCTAATGTATTAAAGTGGGCGGAGATAACTAAAGAATTTGGACATGCTTAAGATAATCGTGACGTGTTTGGATAAGGTAATTTCAACCGTATTTTTAATGATACAGGATTTGTTTTTCGAATCTCCTCACTGACAAGATATTTAACCGCTGCAACTTATGACAACAGCCTAGCTAGAACAAAAGTTTAATACATCACATATTTCTTTCTGGACAAGGCAATATGGATCATAATGTTGAGTCTCATATTGCAAATTACTGAGACGAGATAATTTCAACTTTATTTTTAGGCAACCAAGGTTTCATTTTAATTAAGCACAAAAGAGCATGGTTCAGGTAATTTTAATGTTATTTTGACGTGATTTTAAATCAATTTGAATTCTTTTTGTTGTGTTTAATCATTTTTCATTATAAATGTGATGCTTTTCTGAGAATATTGAACGGGATTTACGGCAATGCGTTTCATATTAATCGTGGAAGAGCCTCATTTCGCTGTTTATTTTATTAATTCAAAGCTATATCAATGTTGTTTCAATGCAATGATATTTCAATAAAAGAACTTTGTAAGTAGTCGCATAAACTGATTAAAAGTATTTTATTATAATTAAATCGATTGGCCTATATTACCTTTCTTATGAAACATCAGACCTTATTAACAAAAATGTCTGTATGTTTATTGAAATATCATTTTCACATTAAAACCGCCGGCTAAGTATCAGGTTTGTTTTTTATCTACATCTAAATGTAACGCTAGTGCGTCTGTCTGTCGGTGGCGGTGTTGTATGAGCGTTGTGTTGGTCGTTTCAGATCTCAGCAAGGCAAGGAGGATTTTGGGGCGCAAGTCAAGAGGACACAGTACGATTTGATGTTTATCTTCATGTTTGGCTAACATTGCATTTGTCATGTGTTTTGGGGCGTGTACACGGTGGGGTTGGTGGGGGTGAAGGGGTTAAACGGTCGTAGAGAAGATTTTTTTTTTTTACCCACGGTTAAATTGGTGTTTGACCATTTGATCTTGTTTAACCCTCTTTTGTAGTCACTTTGACTCGTTTAAAGATTTTTATCCCCCTCGAAAAATGCTTTACCCCGTTTTGCGCAGTTTCCATTCTCCCTAAAAGAGGTCGGCTTAAAGTACACTTAACAGTTTTTTAAAAAAAAAAAAAACTTTCTGCTTCACTTTTTGATATACTTCTAAAAGTATTGCTTTTAAAAGAAAAATATCGTATATTTTATACATTTTTAAAATACATAGATTGATTTTTAAAAAAAATTTAAATGTTTTACAAATTAAACAACAATTCAGAACAATTACAAAGTGATCGTCACTCCCGTCCCCCTCATATTATTATGGCAGCGGGTTTAAACATAGCCTCAACTGTGTACACGGCTCAATATGCGACACAAAACAAAAAACAAACCCAGAAACAGCTTTATTACATTAAGTTACTTATCGGTTTAACCCCAGTCTGAATTCAACCGAAGTTTGAAATGCAGTCACTATTTATGTGTTGTGGTGGTCATGTAGTAGTTATTTATCGGTGACTATATAAGCTGGTCTCACGTATCTCTCTCATAGAGCATTCGCTCAAAATAGACTGTACTTGCACTTGTGTGTCTGCGGTGAGTGAGGTTAAATCATAAATTAATATATTAAAACTTCCCAACTAGCCCAGCCCAGTTTTATTTTCGGCTGAATGTGGTTAAAGTGACTTGTTGTCTCTGGTTCTGCCTACTCCCCCCGGGGATGGTGTGATGTTATGTATGTTTGTATGTAATATAATAATTTAATCAAAAAAAAAAAAATAACTACAACGTCTAGGGAACTTTATTAATAAGAATTATCTAGTCTCGAACTTACCTGTAAAAATGTTGGTTTTTTTCGCCAAAAATAAATAAGAGGTCTTAAATTTACCTACGGAGTAATTCATTATTTTGTCGAAAAAAAAAAGAAGAAAAACGTAACCGTTATGATTTTTGTAAACCACCATATGAGGTAACTGTGAATCCAAATTAAACAATAGTGACGTTCGTAGCATTCCTAGAATAACTTTACATTTTTATATACATACCTATTTTGTTTGTGTAACTTTATTCTACTAATGGAGCGATTTCAATACGGTTATATCATTCAGACTAGGTTTAAACATCTGTTTGTAACAAGGCTGCGTGTCCGCCCTCTAATCGTACCTATTAACATCTGCATGTCTGTCTGGCTGTCCTCGCCTGCGTGTGGTGTGACTAAAGCATGGTCGATACAGGGTGTTGTTTTAACTGTTAACGAGGTGTTTAAAATGTTCCGACACATTTGATTATTCTCAAACTATAACTAGCAAAAGTAAAATTTTACAATACAGCCTTGGAACGAAATCTCGATATAAAAAAAAAAATAAAACTAAATAATCTATAGATATTTGTATTCATAACAATTGCATGTTACAGTAAATCAAACTAGAAGTCTTGTAAAAAATTGTTATAGTACTTGAAATTCTCTCTGCCTACCCCGCTAGGGAAGTGGCGTGAAGTTTAGTTAGTTAGTTAGTACTTGAAATAACATCAGCAAATGAAATGTCATAAATTTTATTATTTATATCTGATACGTATTTAACGTCAATGTTATCTCGTGTGTATGTTTTCAAATTACGTATCAAGCAATGACCAGTCTTTGAAAGACAACCTAATGATTAACTAATTAAGGACTGTCATTCTAACGTGTGATTAAAATTAAAATAAATATTTTTCAGACGTGGAAATAATATTTTCAAAGGAATAGCTTTTAATGGTATTCATGCTTACTTATTAAAGTAATAGCAATTGTTTTGAAATTAATATTTGTTAAAACAACACCCTGTATAGGTTCGATACCTTCAACAATTTCAATCCTTGGCGTCGTGTGAAAATCTTTAAACCTATCCTACTTATTAGTACTCTTACTAAATTAAATTAATTCACTAATAGACAGGTTTTTTTTGTTACTTTATAATTTTGTAATTAATAAAATTAAATAATCATCAGTATTTCATACTCATTAGTATTTAATATTCATTAGTTTTATTGTATAGTTCTATAGGAAAAAACCAAACACAAAATTGGAAAATTCAATCATCCCATCTACTGTACTTTTTTTTGTATATCATCTCATATATTAAGGATTTATTGACTGGCTCGATGGAGCATTTTGAAGTGACACTGCCTAATGCGCCAAGAGTTGTGGGTTCGATCCCCACCTAGAACGAACATTCGTGTGATGAATACTTGTGTTTGTTCTGTATCTGGGTGTTAATATCCAATATTTAAGTATATATTTGTTATACCACTGTTCTGATGTCCGTAACACAAGTGCTTAAGCTACTTACGTCGGAGACAGATCAATTAGTCTGATAGTTATTTATTTTATAAATAAAATTACATCAAATTTTGTAATGGTAGTGTTGGGTCTCGTCATCATATATATAATAGGGAATGTTTTAGGGAATTAAATTACATCCATTTGACATATGTACTTGTAGAAATTATTACACCTCGAGCGAGTTTAAATTAAATACACGTTTATTATAACTGAGATGATGCGACTTGACTTGTACAAAGTTTTGGAGGGAAAGTTAAGAAAAAACAGTGGCGCCACACTTGACAGTTTTATAAACTAACATTGACATTATAGGAGAAGGAATCAAATGTTATTATGTTTATAATCTTCCAACAATACTAAAAGGCCATATCAAATAAGTCATGTCGTGACAAGGTGCGAGTTCTTCATTTAGAAGATGTGAATATTGGAAAACTCTTTTAAACGAAAAGAAAACGAAAAATATTTACACGTGTATGAAACTCAACGACTCGACATTAAACGTCCACCAAGGAGCGTTATCGCATGTAATCTATGCACAATAATGTACTTCTACAAGAGATCCCGAATGCGAATATAAACAATAGGCTAAATGACTAAAAAATTCTGTTTAGTCCGTCAGTAAGATTATAAAAAAATATTGAACACGTATTTTTTTATTTATTTGTCAAACAAGCATTGACGAAGATACAATGCGTTCAAGTTGCGCGTGACGTCACGCTTTTGTAACATTTTTACTAAATAGTGACGTCGCAAGCCCCCACTCCAAAACTTTGATGCTATTTATCTTTGTGATTTTTTGTTCATTTGATAAAGCGAAAAATATGTGTCTAGTAATTTTGTATAATCTAACAGACGCACTAAATAGAATTATAGTTTTTTAGTGCAGTCATTATCCCTATTGTTCGTAATACATCGCCGTGTTGGTTCGCAGATCTATAAACAGGCAGCGGCTGGTCGCCCACTCGACGGCGATGGAGAGCATCCAGGCGGAGAGCGAGCCCATCGACGAGGAGGAGGACGTGCCGTGAGTAGCACATTGTTTGCGATCTAGGGCGCGGGGAAGGTTGGATCACTTGCCCTTCAACAGTGTAGATCATCTAACCAGTCACCTACCATGGTCCGTAAGGCCTACGGACCAAAACGTCTGTGCAGTACATAAAGAATTTATAAGATTTTTTTTAATCTGGTACTTAAAAATAATGTGCCTACTGTGTGTGTTTCTTGCCTAGCATGTCGTAAAAGGCGACTAATGGTATATGAGGTTTTGAGTATGTGATTGTGTAGGCGACGAGCTAGCCACTTGTCACTACTTTTTTTCAATTTTCCATCTAACCCAGCCCAGTTTTAACGTAGAATGTCACTTTTGCAGAATGGCATTCAATTTTTTTTTTCTTGTATAGGTATTGTCTGTACATTATAGTACGATAGAAATAACAACAAACCCGAATGACATTCTGCGAAAAATACTTTGCGAAAGTGACCGAATTTTTAACGATGACATTTCGCGAATATGACGTCGTCGTCGGGGGCGGTTACGGGCCTCGAGCGGAGCGCTTATTGCCCGGGCGGCTTCTCCCGAGCTCTTCTAGCTCGGGGTGTTCTTTGTCTCTCGGCTGGGAGAGTCCTCCCCTTGCGCTATCCGGCGCACCCTCGGCGCGGTCGGACCCACCGGGTGGAACCCGTTTGGGAAGCCCAGTGAGTCTGTGGGTGCGGCGCAAAGGGGAGGAAGTCGGTCAGTCTGTCGGGGAGGGCATGTTGTTTTGTTACCAAATGTCTCGTCGGTCGTGTCGGTCATGGGCTGGGTAAGTAATAGGATGTTATTTTTTTTTTTTTTTTGATCACGAATATGACGTTTTCCGTCAAAACCCTCCAATGTTGTGATCTAGACATTGTTTACCTCACTCACTCACTCACTCGCTCGCTCGCTCGCAGGCCGGGCGGCATTCCGGCGCGGAACGCGCGCGGCGAGCGGCTGCTCCTCTTCCTGGGCATCATCGACATCCTTCAGTCGTACCGGCTGCGCAAGAAACTCGAGCACACCTGGAAGAGCATGATACACGACGGGGTGAGCGCATAGAATACCAGCCTTTAAGACAGGGGGAGAAGGGTCATATTGGCAAAGTCTGATCGAGATGATTTATCGCGAGTGCTACATTTTTAAGTAAAGAGCGGTTCACGAAATATTAATCACGATAATAATAATACAACAAAAAAAAATCTATATTGCAGTCCAGGTCTATCTGGACTCATCAGGATCCCAATGCATGAAGTAGTATCTAGCATGTGAATGCACAGTGAATTCTCAATAAAACCTTAAAAAGGTCAGTAACATTCGAATATAACCAAAGGACACAGTGACCACCTTGATTCGACTTCAAAAGAAAAAGAAACAACTCTATAGGAGAGGATAGGGACCTCAGTACCATTTAAACTTCTTAACCCTTAAGGGTAACAGTCGATTTAGATCATAGTTATATGAACGCCAGGCCGCGCACGCTCTCGTTAGCGCCTGTGTGCGAAACATGTGAAACGCCAAAAAATATAACTAACTAAACTTCACGCCACTTCCCTAGCGGGGTAGGCAGAGAGAACCGAACGCCATATGGCACGATCCTTACACACCTCACTCGCCTCTTCAACATTCATAATCCTTTTCATACAAGCTCTACGGTTTTTATGACACCTGATATCAGAAAAAAATATAGATTCATTTATAAATAAATAATAAATAAATTTTCCAGACTGACACACCAATTTCCAAGTCCCAAACTAAGCTTATGCTTTGGATACTAGGCGAACGGATAGACATACTTAAATACGTTTATAAACATCCATGACTCGAGTACAAATGTCCATGTTCATCACACAAAACATTTGCCCCTAGCGGGATTCGAACCCGCGACCACTTAGTTTCGTGATCAGGGTCTCTGACCACTCGACCAACGGGCCAGTCAAAATTTATGTGCGCAGACATGTAACCCGACGCTCCTATTGCCCTGGTGTGTGTTGCACACTGGACACAGGAGCGTTTTGGTTTGGTTTCTTGAAATTCCCTATATCGAAACCTAGTATTTATATCATATTTTTTTCTTAGTACTTATTTCACACCAGACCCACTTTGAAACATGGTTCAAAGTTAAATATGATTCTTACAACTTTGTTGATACTGTTGTTGAAAAGAGTAACTACCGAGTTTCTTGCCGGATTCTTCTCGGTAGATGCAACATTCCGAACCGGTGGTAGAATCATATCTCTTTCAACTGTATAAATAAAGTAATAAAATGTAATAAAGAATATTTTGACTTTGACTTTGACTTTGATATATTAAAAATCCCTTTTCAGGATACGGTATCGGTACACAGGCCAAGTTTCTACGCACAGAGGTTCCTAGACTTTATGGCCAAAACTGTCTTCAAGAAGATACCTTCGTGTAAGTATAACTCTATGGTGTATGTTCTAGTTGTTTACTTGTCGAAAACGTGTCTATGGTACCATAGATTAAGATTCGAAATCGAGGGAATGTGGCTAGGAATGCATTAGAAACAGATCCTTTTAAAATAAACTGTTTATTTGAATTTGAAAATTTATAAAAAGATAAAGGTAATGAAGGATTGATATTTGTCTTTGTGTGAATTTATGTTAAAGTTCTATAAATGTAAGTGACCATGATCCAAAAATTGTCTGGTTCCCCTATCTTAGGGTTACGAAGGTCAGACCGGCAGTCGCTTTAATGTAATTACCAGACTCGCTAAATCCTGGATCATGGTCTAAGCGGACCCCGTCTAAGCACGGGACATAACGCTAGGAAGATGATGATGAATGTTAAGTGTAAGATGACATATTTGTGTTTTTTATTTGACATCCCAAAATTCAAATCAAATTGACTTAATTTCTCACCTCTCACATAGACACTTTACTGCCATGAAGAGTAGTCAATTTGTCCCGTTTTTAAATACACATTTAGTAGTATTAAGTTTAGTCTTTCAATGTAATAAAGAAAATATTTCATTGATGAATAAAAGACAATATTATCTGTTACGGATCCGTTTCTAATGTACCATAAAAAATCCTCGAGAAGTCTTCAAAATTCACCCCTTCTCTTTCTGTTCGATATCTCTCCCTTTTCAACAGTAGCTCAGACCATCACGCTATTTGCCGAATAGCTAATCCTGTACAAACGAAATTGGAACCTATTGTAGACTTGTTAAGTATTCAATTCGATTAATAGACACTGCTATTGTTGTCTTAACTGGAGACTTACAGCAAAATGGTGAATATAATAATAACGAATTATGGATATATGATTTATGAGTTTTACTGTAAAGTCGTGTTTTCGTTCCATAACAAAAGTATCATCAAATTGAAAATTGGTGTGCTTTTATTACAAAAAAAAATAATAGTTGTTGTGTAGAAGAATGCCTTTTTATAGAGCTTTATACAAAATACCTAAAAATATAAATGGAATATATTGAATACATCTTTTAATTTCAATCCATACCTACATATATTTGATGTAAACAGAAGCCCGCATTGAAAGTCTCCTCGAAAGTTTAAAAATCAGGGCCTTATCAAACAATAATCCTGTTTTTGAAGGGTTTTTTATAACATGTAATTAGACTAACCCAGCCCAGTTTTGTTTTTGGCTGAATGTGGTTAAAGGGGCCTGCTGCTCCTTTGACTCTGCCTAGCCCTTCGGGGATTGTGGGCGCGATGTTATGTTTGTTTTGTAATTAGTTAGAACTACATAACTGACCAAGATCTCAACACTCAATACTCAATAATTATTGCTACACACTTTTGTTATGGAACAAAGACTGAATTGTTCAATCCTAAACCAGGCTACTACATGTCTGTGTAATAAACGAAATATGTGTCTAATTTCATTGTCTAACCCCAGTTACACAACGCATTGTAAGTTTCAAAATGTTGTTGTAACATATTTTCAAGTAACCATGGATTTTTAATCCAATGGAATGTTGCACATAAATATTTGCCGATAAATGTTGACCGGGGTCTATTAGACCCCAATTGAAAAATAGTACACCAGTGTTTGTCTTTATAGATACTATCTATATGAAATTATTAAATTATCAAACATTACTAAGGTATGATTCGTGGTCAATAAGCCATGATTCATATTTAACGTATAATTTTCAGTCGTATCTGAATATTGAATATGGAATCGATTTTAACTTTAACATACTTGAAGATATGTTACTTATTAATATATACGGTAATAATGCTATCGTAAGTAAATTTAGATATAACCCCATTAGAAAATTATTGTATGGTATTTGTTCATATATTTAACGTTTATAGATGTCGTTAATAGTTACAAATATATTATATTATTAACCTGATACACCAATATCTATCCCAATAAAGACCAATGTTGTTTAATTTATCAAGTGAAATTTTACTTATAATTTAATTGTATGTCATAATAATCAAAAATATGAAATCAGTGCTTGCAAAAATCCAAAATAGGTTTTATAGTTATTTTGAAATCAAAATAAATGAAAATATATAAAATAACAAATACCGAATATATTAATATCTATATGAACAAACACCATGCAATATAGTTAATGTCGATCAGCCGTTTGGTCTCCGCCCACGAGGGGGCCTAACAGACCAATTGGCATTTTAGTGTTGTACGTTAAACCTAATTCGGCCTCAGGTCTGGCAGGGTTATGTGCGGTCCGTATTGTTACCTTCGCAAAGAAATGAGAGTATTATTTGTAAATTATTCACTATTAACATGTTTTAAGACACATTTACGAAATTGACATAAAATATATATCTTCAAAATAGATTATAAAATTCCATCCAAGTGGCAAAAAAAAAATTTGTTCAATATGCAACAAATCAAAATATTTAAATTTTAATTGCCAGTGTCATAACAACCGACATCGCTTTTATCGGAACAGTCAAAAGCTGCATCTTTGTCCCAATTATATTAGACGTATTTCTGATGATTCAAAATACACACAATGCCACTGTAAATAAGGTACATTTCTACTAGTAACTTTAAATTTGCCGATTTCTTCTTTTTTCCTATTTTGCTACCTTACTACAATTAACAAGAATCCAAAATCTCACTTCACGCGATTATCTCTCTTACTACCTAAACGTTACATATCAAAACCGCTACCACTCGGTCACAATATCCATTTAAATAATACATATCAATAAGTCCACGCGATTATCACTCTTGCTACCCGAACTTTACGTATCAAAACCGCACGGCCCTGCCGGACCTACCTCAACGTGTACTCATTGAACAGTGGACCTCCCCGAGATTAAGGGCAACCACCGCAAGTTCAGGACGCTCGTCACAAGCTACATAGGTACTGTGGGCCGGATGTGTGTTGTGTGTGTACTTAGAGCGGGGGGCGGGCGCGGAGGGAGAACTTTGTACGTCGGCATTTTAAAAAATCAAATTTAGAATGTCTTCTTTATTTGTATTGGCTTCCAAAAAGGTTTTAGTTTGTTAACATTGAAATGTTTTAATACTAGTACCAGCGTACCAGGAGTTTGGATATCAGTATTGTTTATTTATATACTATCTAATAGTATATAATAGTAGCATAAATAATATATAATAGTTATTGCGTAAACAGAGTTAAATGGGAGAAAATATCTCTGATTCGATAAGCTAACGTGAAATCAAAGTTATTTTGTTTCCGATTAGTCTACATCGGGTCTATGACAGTTTAACGGCCGCCATATTAAATTTGTAATTTATGACGTAACTAGTTTTTAATGTAAACATACTGAATGTGAAAAATATGTTCTCTAATATCAAAAAATATTTGACATTGACCACATGAGTGCTTAAAGTTAAAAGCAAACGCTAATAAGTCGAGAATTTTTCAGTCATGTTTTGGCAGTACATCAACTGGCATTTTGTCATTGAACTCACTTGTTTCGCAATTTTATCGACCAAACTATCAGTATGCTCAGCTCATCCGATCAACTTGTAAATAGTTTACAAATAGTATCTTTGTCGCCGCTCAAGTCGTACGAAGTTTTCTCTCTGTGAGCTCGTTCACTCGTATGTAAAGAGGGGGTTGTGTTGGCAGGATATAAAGGAGGACCTATGTAAAAGAAAAAAAATCGAACAGTAAACGTATATGCCATTTTATCACTGGTTATCATTAGACTTCTTGAACCTTGGAGTTTGTATTTATTACTGAAAAGTATATACAAATGAAATGAATGAGAACACTGCTTTTTCAAAATATATTTCAGGAATGCAGTTGCAAGTATTGTCATTTAATTACCACGCAGAGAAATGTTTTCTTTTCGACAGAACTCATAAGATTGTTGACACAACCAATTACTTCGCGTTACAACTCGAGTATGTTATATTCTCACTGTAAAAAGATAACAAATACTAATTCGTATTATCTGGTTAGCTCAAATTTATATTTTTTTTTCACTACTATTTAAGTTAAAAGGAATAAATAATATATATATGATATATTAAAAAAATATCAGGGTCCTCCTTATCCCTGTACATACAGACCAACACCCGAACCTCTGTAGGATGTTAAACGCTGATGTACATGTATAATTTATTAACAATTTTCTTTTACAATTTTACGTTAACGCAATTGATATTTTATTAGGCATGTCTTAGTGAAATTACACGTTAATTTTAATTTTTTAATATTTTTTTTTACATTAATTACTAGTTTTTTTTTCGTACAAATTGGATGCATTTTTTTTCGTTGTTTTACAAATTCAAAATTGTTACCCCGAAATGTACGCATGTCGTTTTTGATAAAAAAAAATGTTTTTTTTTATAGAAAAAAATGACGCGCATGATTCTTTTTACAGTCGGAAATACTGTCATGATTATTTTGCATGTTTTTTTTATAGTCCAACCAATGACAAATTAATGAATCGTCATGATATGCGCATGACTTGAAACTTAAAATTCCTGTCATGTGTATTTGTTGTTTAATTCAAAACCTAGCAAAGGAATACAAGTCGTGCACGCTCCTTCTCCCCCGGAGTCAGTGTTGCCATCAGGGAATAATATCTGTGTTTTTTTTCCATTTTTTTTTCAAACAATTGTCCGTAATCGGATTCTGGCGCGCGTCACTGGAGGCTTGAGTGAGTTTCCGGTTCCTGTGGGATGTTAGCATGAGGATTGTCTTGTCTCCTTTATCGATATGTTTGGATCGAGTGTATATTTTTGTTTTTGTAATAGGAAATTGTTACAAGCATAAATTGATCAATTGAATTTAAGAACTAAAATAAAATTTAAAAATTTTGCTTTAGAATTACTACATATTTAGAGACTCGGTAATTAATCATAGAGCAAACGAGAGGGCCTTGGATTATCTAGTATAGTATGTTAAACATATATTATAATGTTTACTTAAACTTGATATAAAAATCTTTAATTAATTAATTAAAACAAACTAAATAAAATTTATATTTTTTGCGAGTTTAATGAAACTGATGCATATATATAATAAAAAATAATAAATCTTTAAAAAAGTAATTTGTAAATAACAAAAATACCTGTCTTTTCTATTTGTAAATAAATACTAAAACTTGTACAGCAACTAATGTTTGTAACAATTTCACTGAATCGATAGTGTTGTGGTACTTAGCTATCGATAGCCCACTGCTACCCTATCTCAGTGGCGCCATCTACCCCGGCTTATCATCATTGCGCCCTCTATCTCTGTCTTTTTCCCCCGACGTAGTTAGTGCCCTGGTTTTAGTGTGTCATATCTTTCTATCTTCCTCCTTCTGAACGAGACTGAAATACATTTTTTGCAGCACGTTTATTCGTTTTTGTTTTATTTTTATTTATTTTTCAGAAGTTTTCATGATGATTGTCACTGTTTATTTAAAATTTTCACTGTGTTTTGGCAAATTAAATATTTTTTTGTATCTATTATGCTTTTAAAATGATAAAAAATCACGTTGAAAGCGAATTTTGTTTTTTTTTGTAGTTTAAAAAAAAATTTTGATTTATTATAAAAACATATTTTGTTACATAATGTGTTGAAAAATCTTTAATTTGCTCAAAAAAAAAGTAAAAATTAGAAGTCACGTAATCATCATATTCGGCTTCTCTTTAGAACTTAGAGAGCTTCAATGGAAACTATTAATTTGCGGCGTTCTGTATTGCGTACACATGGATCGTGTTCCGATGCTTATCAATTTTTTTATGCACTAATCGATGCTGCTTGAAGTGTTATTGTAATAAAAATAATATCATAAATTTTTGAAAGTGAACTTCAATTACTTAACATTCATAATTATTATTTGAAAATATTTAAAAAGAATGTCCAGCATTTATTGAACTTCAATACAAAATAGAAATCATTCTTTTATAAGACACCCAGTCTTTTTTATAATTTTAAATTAAGCGTGTTGCAGGAAATATTTTTATGTTTATTATCCACAAAAAAAAATCTCATACGATCCATCTCAATAACACTTCAAGCATTCACCCCTACAAGAAAACACTAATAAAAACCTCCCCTCTACCCCCAACAGCACTGAAACACTCACCGTCTAAGCGCAAGAGCATCGCCAAGCCGAGCCGACCGCAGGAGGATATCGACACGCCCGGTGAGTCCAGTTGCTATTTAGTGAATGGTCATTTACACTTAAGGGTGTTGATTTTGAGAAATGAGTCTACAAATACCGTTTGCGACGGTTCATATGTGACTGTTAATGTAGGTTTTTAAAATGAGAATGTAATGAACTATAGGTTTTTAAATACGTAAATGAAGCGAAGTGAAGTGTTAGTTAAAAAAACGGTTACAAATTGATACAGAACTAGCTCATTGTTTTAAGCACAAATAAATAGGTTTTATAGTCTTACAAAAATATTATTTTTTTTTTACACATTTTTAACGTAACAAATAAAAATATAATTTAATTGTGGTTATATTTACGCTCCTTAAGTAATTTACGTAAACTTGCCTATATAAACACTCTTTACAGTATGTTTTCATATTGTTTTTTTAATTTATTAAGATAACTACATTTTTTTTTTTCTTAAAAGTTCTTTTTTATTTTATTTGTCGACTCATTTCAATTATTGCTCGAATTAAAACTAATATTACTCTAGTATTAACCTTTAGTTTAATTTTTTTTATTATTTTTAACAATACAAGTAGTGCCCCCTAGTATTTCCTAACATTTAAAGTGAATGCGAGAATCTTTTATTTTGGTACCTATATATTATTATACATTTCAGTTTATTTTGTTACCCCACCCTATCCCATCCGGTGTTTGTAACCTAATCGCTGTTGTGGATTGTCCTATATCCTGTTATTTGTCTAAAAAGTAGTTCTTTTTTTGTTACGTCACCTTCCGGTTTTTGGCATCGCGTTCTATTGCCGTGTTTTCCGCAAAAAAAAAATTGTGATGTGTTTTTTTTTTTCAAATGTGCTAACGGTGTTGGTTCGACCAGACGGTTCTTACGGCATGGTTTTGCCCGAAGCGTGGGGAAAATAAACTGAAATGTGTACCATAAAAATACCAAGAATACAAAGCTAACGAAAGAATACAAAATTAACGCGCGTTCAATTTTATCAGGACGCATATACGCCGGGCGGCCTATAAAAGACTACAACCCCGACTATCTGAGGCAGACCTCTAGATTATCCCCTAGATCTTCGCTGAGATCTAGCATGAGCGATTTCACAGACACCACGATATCAACGTGGAACCAGAGGCACCCTCAAGCTGCAACGGAATACCCCTCCGTACTCTCGGACAGACTGAAAATTCTAGACCGGGATAGAATCAACACCTTCCAAAGAAGGATAGACTTCGACACTTCAAATCTCACCGTAAGAGAGCCGGGGACGTCGTACGCTGATAACGTATATAGGACGTCTATACAGGAGCGTATGGAGTCGTTATCCGATCAGCTGACTAAAGTCTTAAGTACGGGGGCAGGTAGTTCTCATATAAACGGGAGTTTAGCAGATAGCGGCATACAGACGGACAATACTAGTACCAGTGTGCCGCAGATATACATAGAGACACAAACACACACGCCGAGGTATAAAGACGCGGCGGTAGACACTAGAAATGAGAACAACTTGCAAGAAATACCTTTTATAGACGATGATGAGGACGATAGCAAGTTTAGAAAGCGCGGCATTATACTAGAGAAACATAAGAGCATGTCGAATATCCCTGAGAGAATCGACGAAGTTAGCTCTAAAGAACAGTCTAACGAGCGTCTTTCTAGCAGTTTCAACAGAGCGAAATCCCCAACGTTCGTCGAGAAGTTCAAGAAGTTCTTCATGGACATAGGGCTCGTGAAGTCAGAGAGCGTTCCGAATACAGACGCTAATACGTTGCCAAAGAGTCTTAATTCCAGCTACCGGACGAGGAGCGTGTCTCCAGCTCAGATTGAGCCCAGAGAGGCTTCTACCTTACCTAAAGATATGAGATTCCGTAAAGTACGTTCTACGCAAACGGTCTATATCAAACCGGACGAATCGCCATTACTCTTCAAGAAAGACCAAGAAGTGCAGACGAAGGAACACGTGTCGGTAGTCCAATTGAATGGAGATGAGCACATTAAAGATTCCCAGTCGGAAATTTTAGTCAAAGAAGTAGTATACGTGAAGAGTATCGATAAAGCTGAAATATACGCCGGTAAAGACAGCGGTAGTACTATAATCGTTATACCACCTGCGGATTGAATGTCCATCGATGCTGTTTAAGGACTAGTAACTTTTCGAAGCTCTGTGTAAAGAGCGTTGTATTGGAACGTATTTTTTTGTTGATGTTTTTGACGTTTGATACCGAAGCTATTGGAATTGAGTCGTTTAGATGTATAGGTGTTGTCTTTTAGTAAAATTGTTACGTCATTTTTGTATTTGTTTCGTAGTATTTGTTTTTTGATGATGTAAGTTTTGATTTGAGGCAATTCCATTGGGAATTATAAATGCGTTTGATTGTGCTATAGAAGCATACATTTATAACGAAAAATGTTACCTACAAGATGTGTGTTAAATACAAGTATTCCTTAGGTTTTGGTTATATTAGCTAAAATTTTCAAAATTTACCAAATATTAACATTCAATTTCAGTACTTCGACGGTAGCAATCGTCTCAATTAACTCGACTGTGTAGCTTTCAAACGTGTATTGTTTCAATAGCTTTGAGTATATCCAATAAATATTTCCAACTCTATGGTTAAATGGTTATATATTGAAATTTTTTATTTAAAGCTATTGTAAATGATCCACCAAGAGTTACGACAATTATTTATTTCTATACAAGTTATAAACCATGTCCATTTGCAAAAAAATATATACAATGTTGTATACATCGTAAAACGTCTATATATTATTTAAAAATAGAACAAATATATATAGAATGACACTTAATAATTAAATATAATGTATGTATTTGCAAATGGATATGCCAGTCAATTTAATGTATACAGTTTTTATGTCTTTGTTTATTCAGTATAGTTCTATAGACTCGATATTATATATAGATCAATTTCAGAGCCAAGATATATAGTAATGACCGTTATATTGGTTAGTGTGCGTTATTTGGTAATGTTTAATGTTTCACTTCTATACATAAAAATTAACAATGTATATAAAATTGTATACGTTTTGTTGAATGTATGATTTGGTAACGCCAAGAATTATTTTAACAAAATACCCTGGTAGATAGCATTCAATATACATACAAACGAATGTTGTACAGTATATTTTATTAAAATAGCTTGATTGGGTCTAAGTGTAGTAATCAATGAGGACCTTATGGGGTTTCGTTCATAAAGGGATTTTTTAAACTGCTCAAAATCTTCCAAGTACTTGCATATTGAACGGTAAAAAGCTTACTTTGACCTTTGATATTCACAAACAATAAAATATGCTACTTTTCTAACAAAAACGACTGTCATATTTTAGAATGTCAAGAATGTATTATTTGTGAATTTTTTAAAGTATTAACAAAATTCGTTCAATATGACGAAATTATTGAATACATGGATGACAGATTTTGAGTATAGTAAAAATCACCCTTTATGGTAGTCATTTGAAGTACCCAGCTACGTCTGGCCCAGTGTGATGTGTTGTATTGATATTATAGCAGTAAGCTGCATAGTAATTCCAAAAATGTGACATCAGTATTCAGAAACCAATTATTTGTATTAAGATTGTGTGTGTTGATTCTTCTAGAGGTTCCAAATAGTTACTCGCAGCCGTTTTCTAATGGGAATTGAGCTCTATGTACTTTGAATTAAAGGCTATCCGTAAATTTTGGATTGAACCATCTTTATATAAACAGGTCGTGTTATTCAATGTAGTACAGGGTTATTATCATCTTCTATTATGATTGCCATAGTGTTATTATGATTTCACAGGCTGTAGTCTTTATTAAAAAGATTAAATAAAATGGCGTTCTAATTTCAGTGAAATTGTAATTTCCCTGTAAGTATAAGAATCTTAGTTTACATTTCCAATTAGTAAAGTGACTTAAATCGACCAGTAATATTGTATGATACGAACGAATACATTTATAACTTAACCCTGCAAACACTCTTTTATATATTTGAAGGCAACAATTGTCAATTACAATATAACTTTTAATAAATTGCCTAAAATAGTGCCTTTTATGTTTAGACTGACAAATGTATCACAAGATACGTTCTGTCAATTATAATGTCAATTGGCGCCACCTGTACTTTTTTTGACAGAATGTACATAATAGAAATGATAAGTTAAATAAAAAAAAAAACAATTTATTTGAAATACATACACGATAGGTGAAAATTGTTAAGTTATGAATTGATTATGATGTGTAAATAAAGATTTTGTATTTGACTGAATTTTAAATATTAATATGATTATTAGATCACACTTCTGTAATTATTTATTTTGACATTCCCTTCCTTAATTTTATATGAAACAAGTATTTTAAACGCAGTCACAAATACATAAATTTGTTACCTCTTAAATAGAATGTATATAAAATGGTACTGGAATGTTAAAAATATACATTATATATTTACAAAAATCCGTGAGGGTTTTTTTTTTATTAAAGAGATAATATGTAGAGGAATGTGCGTATTTATTGAACAGGTGTATCGTATCTCAGTAAAATGTGTATATTATGTTGGATTAAATGAGATTTTTAACTGGAAAAAGGGTTTTCAATTTCAGTCAATTGTTTTTCTTAATTGTCAGAAAATCATTTATTGGTATAAAAACAATGGCATGGAATTAGTTAATTTATATGTGGGGTTCAGATCAAATCATAGATTGTACTAAAAAAAAGTTGAGAAATATAAAATGGGAAGTTTCTAAAATTCGGTGAAATGAAAATGAATGTAGGTTGTTGCCTCTCTTTACCTCAACATCTGATTTCAAAGTTATATTAAATAATACAATATACATCAAAATGAATGGTATTATAAAATTACGAACAAAGAATAAAATTATACTTAGACACTTAAACACAGTTACATACAGTTGACCGCATATCTTTTTATCCCAAGCATATACATTTATGGCAAGTCTATTTCAATCATGATAATGTTAAGAATGTCTAAATTCATTATAGTTTCATTAAATTAGATGATCGTTAGTCTTATATTGATAACTGAACACTGGTTAGTGATAAGAGAGGTAATTCTGAAAGTACTGCTGAAATATAAATTTATTAATAAATTAATTAATAATATTAAATGTTCTTAAAATAAATTACTAATGACGAGGGATTTAACATAAAATGTTTTTGTTGCACAAAAACATTAAAAAATTAAAAAAGGTGTCATCAACTATCAATTCCTTTAGTTCTTATATAAAGTTCAAATTTCGAAGCGTCATGTAACGTCAATAGTATTTGACATCGTAGTTACATAATTCAATTACTTTTTATAAATACTTTCGTAGTCAAATGGTTGTACTTCCATAGAAATTCGGAGTTACGAATAGATGGCGTCACTTAAGTGTAAAGTCAAAACACTAAGTTTTAATTTATATATTACATACACTTTTGGCTGTACGCGCTGTATACCTTCATACAATAAAAAAAAATACGTACATACATGGGCTTACGCAAGGGGGCGGCAGCTGCCCCTGGACCTCGTGCGCGAAGGTACCTGCTGGTCTATCAATAATATTGTATTGCTCCCCTGGATCAAAAGCTGCGTACGCCCATGAGCACATACGTGTTTGTATTAAAAAAAAACATTGGAAGATTTCACAGCTGATCTGGTCATTATAGCTTCTATGCGCAATACACGCCAAAGCCGGGACACAACCCAGCAGCTAATAATCATGTTGGCAACGTGAGCCCGAGCGACATGTTAGCGGCATGTCGGCGGCTTGTACAGGAGCTCAGTTGCCCGGCGACACTCGAGCTGTGATGATTGAAGCCGGCATCTAGCCCGCTGATATAAGCCGGGTTGGCGGCTCTAGCGTGTATTGCGCATAAGTCTTGCACCATATCACTGCTTCGCCATACGAATTACAAACAAAGCTTACACAGCAAACTTGCAAAAACGCTTTGGAAAATTAACTTAAAACTGTTAGCTTTAAAGCTCAAATTAGCAGACCACTGTAAATACAGACACTTGCATTCCCTGTTTCATGCTTGTTACCATTGGTATGAAGAAAAACTCAAGATACACAATCAGTTTAATACAACGTCATTCGAGAAAACAAAACAAAATCGTTCATCATTTCGTTTGAGTGCTAATCAGCTGACTTGATATGATTGTCAAACATTTATGTCATGCGAAGAGTTGAATTTGCATGGGATGATGACACTACATAAGTAATTCCAAGACATAATTCAACTCGCAGCGCCCCGCGGTTTCACCCGCATAGTTCCTGTTCTCATGGAAAAAATATAGCCTATGTTACTCGCAGATGAAGTAGCTTTCCACTGGTAAAAGAATTTTTAAATCGGTCTCGTTGTTTAGGAGTCTATTCAATGCAAACAAACAAACAATGAAATCTTTCCTCTTTATAATATTAGTATGATTTAAAGCACATTTTATTTATCACCCTAAATAAATCATCAATGTAATTTATTTGCACATCTTGTTTTTATTGAATTGAAAACATTAAATAGTCAGTTAAGTATACTGAGCCGTTACGTCACACCTCAGTATGTCTATACAAAATCTATAGATTGTGTATGTCAGCTCATATAACGAATGTCAAATCATTGATAGTGTCATCTACCCTATTGCCTTTGGTATTTATTTTTATACCTGTAACTATAGCTACGTATGGTCTTGGTGACGAATTGTAATTTTTGTATGGGACTGTGGATCTTGGGATTTTGATATCAATGTTTGTTAATATTTCTTGCTTGTAATAATTTGGTGTACTAATATTTTCACGCTGCTTTCGGATAGGCGTTGCGGGCTCCAGCGGTGTGGGAATTAAAGCAGGTGAGACGAAACGAGTGTTCATGTTTAAATGGGCAATGAAAATTGATAAAAGTTTTACGATTCAATCTGGGCATAGTATTTCTTTTAATATATTTGGACCTATTTGTTATCCAAACTTGCCGAATCCATTAAATCACAAGTTTTAACACTACACACGAATAAAAATGCAAAATGGTCCTTCGAGCCGGATAGACAATTTTGTTTTTATTGTTTTACTAAAATATACGCCCAAAGCAGCGCAATTATTTCGAGCATCATAAAACAATGATGTCTGGACACTCTTACGCGCTTAAGGGTTTACACCACAATTAACATGTGACATTGAGTATTTAACAAGACTACACTGTTTCCTTGCCTATTTAAATATCAATTTATAAATATTAATAAACTATACTACTTACATTTAACACGGGAGCTAATGAAAACTATATTAATACCGCAACATAAACTTAACCATTTAAGCTTCATATCGACTACTACATGAAATAACTAAGTAGGAACTTTAGGAACAAAATTCAACAACTTCGATTGGTTTGTGCATAAAAATTGGGCTTCCACAAGAAACATAGGTTCAATAGGGTTTCTTTAACATTAGTTAGCGATTGTCATACCAATTCTGACAGTACCCTCCTTTTAACACGTAGCCCTATTCAAGACATGGCCCCGTTAGATGACAGTTTGGTTAGCGTTAAGACAGACTAGAGACAGGCGGACGACTGAGTTACAATATTATCCTACTGATTTCGGTCACGGCGGCCAATCCGAAAAGTAGCCAATTGGGATGTTGACACCATGTATATTTAATTTTGTAATATCAATTCCGTAAAAGAAAGTATCGTAGTATGTTTGTGAAACTTTATTGATTTTCAATTATGTTGAGTCTACGATTTTATATTTTACAAAAACTGCTTAACAATTAGTCAGATGACTATACGAACTAGTGACGTCATATGTTGACAAACCCATACAAAATCTATGAAGTGATTTCGTTTTGACAGCTTTTAAAAAGTATCTCAATTGACTTGCCAGTCAACATCCCTATTCCGCAGGAGATAAATTGTGAAAAAGTAGTGGCAAGTGGTGACCAGCTTGTTGCCTACAGTCACAAACCCAATATCCAGTACACCATCAATTTGTTGGTGTAACAGATACCTTAAACGATATGCTAGGCAAGGAATATAGTTGGTATATTCGTTCTCGTACAGACAAATATGGGAGAAACATGAAAACTGAAATAATAGGCTCAAAGCGGTCTTAGACCTATATAAGGTGTCAAAAACAGTCCTCATATGCTCGCAATCCCCAAAATGAAAGACCAAAAACCAATATTTCTCTTAAACCAAATTAAGCCTAAAAGAAAAATAGATGTGGGTTGAATGGGAAATTGTAAAAAAATAAGGTCAAGTGGCTGGCTCGTCGCCTACTCAAACCACACACCCAAAACCCGATATACAATTAGTCGTCTTTTACCACATGCTAGGCGATGAACACAGTTGATGCATTCTTTTTTCATCTCAGACCAACTTGGACCTCATTACACTGACTTGCAAAGTCTATTAAGCTAAAGTCTCCCTGCGCAGGATTAGATATAGGATATTTGTCTCGGTCTTTGGTCTGTCTTGAGTCGTCCTAACCGTCAACACACTAGCCCACAACTCCACACCCGCTTCTCGCTTACCCAGTATCGTAACAAATACTCCCACATCGGTAAACTTATTGTCATATATTTCTTTCTTTTCCATGCTGCTATCGACCTATCGGATCTTTTACTATTGGGTATACCTTAAACTTGTTTTCACCTGAATCCTGAATGCATGCTTCATTTAATTTTGTTTTATCTTCAAAAATAACAATCACTCAAACTTAAATATGCACCAATAATAAATTCGACACGTTGACTGCCAGCTCCTTCTAAAAAATATAAATATAAACACGCCATTTTGGATATTTGAACGTTCCGTAACTACCTACGCTTCCATTTTTCTAAACACAAATCTTCGTTTTTTGATAACTATTTTTTTATTATTACTACTATTGTTGATGTTTCCGAACGTGCCAAACTTTTGTTTGTATGTGTATTTGATTAAAAACCTTGGAACATACTCATGAGTGTTTTTGTGCCCTCCAGTGTCGCTATCTGACGTCACAGCTCATATTACTCCGACGTCAGTAACGTCACCAGTATCTACAGCGGCTAAAATAACAGTCACCTGTTCAAAGTCACCCCCCGCTGAGGGGGACGTGGCGTTCCCCGCCGTTCTTAAAGGGTCCCAAAAGCAGAGGGTGCCACCCCCGGTGCCCCCGAGGGGTTCGCCCAAAGCTAAGCGGGGGGGCGGCAATTCCCAGTCCAGCCTCGAGACGAAAGGTGACTATCCCAACTTAAATATTTCCGTCAACGACATCCCACCTCAAACCCCCATAACGAGCAGTGACGATGATTTCTGCTTTTACGGGCATGATTTTAAGTTCAGCGAGCCTGTTGCATGTCGCCATCCTCCGTCTGTATCCGAGCATTCCGTTAAATTGACGCAGTTAGTTGCATCTAACTCTTTCTTAGACTTCGTAGAAGAAGGGGACAGCATTACAGAGAGATCGCATCCGGGCAAAGATTTGATCGCTCAAACCACTATGATGGCTAAATTCAATATTGACACAGCTGTAAGACAGCATTTAGATTCTGGTGATTACCACGACACTTCATTCACTGAATCCAGCAGTGAAGAGAGAATAATAGTTTATGAGCTTAAAGATGATACAGAAGTACATGAGATCAAAGAAGTAGTCGATATTAAAGGGAGACAGTCTAAAAGTCCTACTCAGTTCATAAAGGGAGTTGTTTCGCATATAGGCGATAAGTTTTCAAGGAAATCTCCAATCGATTCGGGAGAAAAGCTAAGTGTTCATAATGTTAAGTCATCAGACTTGATATCGGCTGCGAAAACTCTGAAGAAAACTCCTAGATCGGAGAAAGAAATTAATTTGACTGAATTTGATAAGGAACTAGAAGTAAAAGACAAAAATGGTAAACCAAGTATCATGTCTGGTCTGACAAAGAGACTCAACTTCAATCAATCTAAGAGAGACAAGAATCGTGGGCAAGAAGTAAAGAAACTGAAGCCAAAAATCGAAATAAAAACTTATACAGAACAACATTCTAGAGGAATGACCAAAGACGAAGTTATATGCCATCGGAAGGCTAAGAATAAAATAGACATGTTCCAAAAACATATTTGGAAAGTGCAGTCGGACTCCGAAAACAGCTCTAGAAGGAGTTCTTTTTCGTCTTCTCAAGACAGCAAGAGATCTGAAAGAACTCCCAATTTGGGGAGACAAGTACTTGTTAAGGAAACCAAGAAAATGTTTGAACCAATCTCATATATACATGGTAGCTCCAGTTCCACTGATAAGAAGTCGAATTATTCTCTAAATGTGACTGCTCTAAATCCTATCATATCTAAGTCCATCAGTGGTAACGTCCATGATAAGATCAAAAAGTTTTCAGAGCCATCTTTATCGGATTCTAAAGTGCCGCAGAAAGTTCCAAGACAGAAAAAGAAAGGAAGCTTCAAAAAGAGATCTGAAAGAAATAAGATATTCAAAATGCGAAAAGAGGTTGAAGAAGTCTTGTAATTGAAGATAAATATGCAACTGTTCGAGAAATTGATAATGCTTCGTTTTGATATGAAGGCAAAGATAAATTTTGGTGTTGAAAAAAATATTCTAATTGAATTGAATAAAAACAATAACTTACGCCCAATAAAATCGATTTAGCCTTTAGAAAAGGTCATTCGAAGGATTTTTGGAGTTTACACACAGCATTGGGGCTATCTGTAGATAAAATCTGGATTATAAGTTAATTGGCGGTCCTCACATTTCGAACTTAAGCTAAACCATTTTAGACTATTTAAGATGTAGTACTAGTTTCATTAAGTAGTTTAGTTGTTTCTTTAACTTATTAAGTAACGCCTAACATCTTGACTGCCTTTTTTACTAACTTGGTGTTGATTTGCCGTCGTCATTATGTTGTGCTACCATTTTTTTCATTAGTTCCATCAAATTTTTCTCCCGTTTTTACCAGTGTTTGTTTATGACGCCCGTTCCCAATATCCATATTCAGGGAATCGCCATCTTGTAATTTAGTCATATCCCAATTCGGAAATTTCGACTCATTGACATTGGCTCTCAAAAAAAAAAACAATATTAGTAAAAGATTTGTTTCTTTTAATAATTTTTGACAATAAAGTAATTTGGTTGAGTTTTAAAATTGATAGGATACGAAATTATTCCCGTCATCAGTGTTTTTGTTTACGATGTGTCTTTGCTATAAACGTGTTACAAATCAACGCTATTTCTACATGTTTAATCTTTTCATATTAAACATGTTGTCAATAGCGAGATAAGCAACAAATAAATTTACATTAACATTCTAGATTCATTACACATCAGCCATTAGATTGTTGTTATGTATAGTCAAAGACACACCTTCATCGATATCCTCCGCTATCTGATATGATTGGACTTAAATCTTCAATTTAATACAATTGTAACTACAAATCGTTTGCCAAGATATTGGGGACGGTCGTGTCGCATAAATAGGGAATATGCATGTCTTTTTTAGTATAATTTAGTCTACTTTAGCTAAATAATATAATCTGGAAGATTTTTTTGTATCTTGATAATTGACCAAGATATAAAAGTTCAAAATTATTGGATAGATGACATCATTGTGCACAGTGCTATACAACGTCTGTTTTCGTGAGCGAGACAGATTTATTTAGTCTTCCGATCCATTTCTATTCTATTTTCACTGTTATTCTTATACATTTTCCGATAGATGCGTGAAAATACTAAAATATTTCTCATGCATATTCCCTGTTGCAATCGCAATCGTTCGCCCAGACATTGGGAACATCCCATTCCCGGCACCGAATCTGGAAGGTCCCGCTAGTTAGCACCTAGTAACGCTAGTCTTCCGTAGCGGGCGCGTTGTCCTGTTGTTCTACGCCTCCGCCCCCCTTCGAGGAGGCCCCCCCGCCGCGCACCAGCCGGACTAACTCCTCGTCTACTACGTCATCGAGTGCGTCGGGGCGAAGGCGAGGGGCCTCGAGCGCGGCGAGCGTCATGACTACGTCATCGGCGTCGTCGCTCGCGCTGACGCCGGCAGCGCTGAGCAGCGCGAGGAGTAATGAAGCTAGGTGGGTTTGAGTACTTACACAGTAAGTAGACTATGCACGGGACATAACGTATAGAAGACGATTCAGAGTCAATAAAGTTGCGTGTCTATAGTCTATTGGTTGCCGACATCATATCAATAGTATTGATAGCCTTTGATTGTGTCGATATAGTCGCTACTATCGATAGAGTAGTGCACGGCAATAGTATTAGTACATAAAATAGTATCGATACTATCTTTAGTATTTTAAGAAGCGATACTATTAACTAGACCTAGGTACAGACGTAAGTCTAGTTCAGTAACAGTAATTTGAACAATTAGATAAAAGATAACAATTAAAAAAACGAATGTAGTGCTCGTATAATGGTTCACACTTTGCTTCGAAGACAGGGGTTCAATCCCCGCACCTGAAGAAAGTTGTAAATGATGGTACTTGTCTATGATATTTGATTACGATTTATCCAAAATACATTTGGAAAGTACCTTAACTCGGAAATCTGATTGTTGTGTGTGATTTTTGGGGCAAATAATTTTTTTAAGTCTCATTCGTCCTCATTATAAACAGGAGAAATGACACGACAATTCTCATTTGTCTCCAAATAGGCAGAAAACTGGGAACAAATGGGAATAGAGGATGTTGTTTTATATTCAATTATACCATTATTTATTTTGTGTCTGGTCAAATTCTAGCGTGTGCTGGACCCCGCCCGCCTCAGTGGAAGGTTCCACTCCCACCTGGACCGAGGGGACTCCCAGCTTCACGGAGTCTAGTAGCAGCGAGCAAGGTGACCGCACGCATCCTATTTCACAAACATAATCATTATAACTAACTAACCTAACCTAACTGATTTCGGACACGGCGGCCAATCTCACCGAGGATGCGTTCCTGCGCAGTTTTACTACCCAGGAAATATTATAGTGCATAATTGTCTACGCAAACACAGGTGCACTATCTGTTCCTTCACTCTCATAGTTCGGTGAGACGGCACAGACAAGAACGGAGAGAGATCAGGCGCAGAAACGGCTTAATGTGCTTTCCGAGGCACGGGGGTGATGAAATGCCAACATCGTGACTTCGAGCTGTTACCTAGTAATTTTTAAGTTGAAATAAGTAATCACATTTTGGCTCTACCTAAGATCTGAACCCGAAATCTCTTGGTCTGTATAAACATGGCTACAACCTGCAAGCGATTCGGACCGGTCGCGTCTGACGTCAAAATGTAAGTATCGCAAAAACGTAAATTGTAAAGAGGAGATTTTGCCGCCAAATATACACGAGACTGTACGACCGCAACCGCAGTGTTAATTCGCACCTGAACTCTAATCAGGGAGCAAGAACAGCTACCAAAGAGTTGACCCCGACGTGATTGCCACACCCAGATCAACAAGGCAGTCAATACGTGCATACACACCAATGCATCCGCAATCTCTGAAAGAGAATGAATTCTTGAATGTGGATTAAGAAGGTCATTGCTCTTTAGGCTCTGCCTACCCCTTCGGGGATTGCAGGCGTGTTGGTATGTCTCTAAATAGACAGACTAACTCTTTCCCCCCAGGCTACCCCATAACGCCGGCGCGCAGTGAAGGGCGGCGCTCCCCGCGCCCCCCGCCGCCCCCGGCGCGCTCTCTCCCCCCCACCACCATCAACTGCCTCACCAGCGAAGTGGTAAGCTATATGTTGCTGTCTCACTCACACACGCACTTGAATACCTTGGATTGTGATTATGTGAGACAAGTAGTTGATTTGGGTTGCTTCGACACTTAAATATTTTGCCTGAAGTAATATTCTGTGTGACATTTAGAAAACATGGAAAAATGAAGTTGTGTAAAATAAATAAATTAAATTAATGCATGTTGGAAATGCTTCTTTTTGTATATATCAAATATCTTGATATTAATAGTATGATTAATGTAAAATTTTAATCGTAAAAAAGCGTTTGTAATATTTACACGAACATTATAACAGTTTTCCAATATATCAATATACATTTGTTTGACGAAAGATTGTTATGGATAATCTCAGACTCATATGTAAATATAAATTAAAATTGTTTTATGAAAGAAGGCCTGATCGTTTCTCGCGAATATTATACTTATATTCGAAGTGCAGAAATTTAGGTCATGGGTCCTGAGAAACACACGATAGAATCTCGAATAACAGTCTAAATTCCACGCAAATGTAGTCAAATGCAAAAGTTAGTGTTTATCATAATATATAGATCAGCTGCTTATCACATATAACACAACCAATTTTAGTGACACACAAACAGATTTGACAACATTAAATGTATGCGTTAATAACTGCACGATATTGGTACGTAAATCGGTGGAGGTTGTCACTAACATAGACATGACAATATGACTAGTATAAGTTGACAATGTGTCACTTAAGTCGAGAATTTTTTTTATTTCATAAAAGGCTCGACCATACTTAAATAAAATAAATAAATAAATCAAGTAAATTCATAAAAGAATATCTAGAAATAAATAATTTATTGGACAAATACTTTGAGTCTAAAATTAGTCTAAAGTTTAACCAATTTTTCTTAGTGCCCTTATCCACAAATGCATTAAAGATTTATAGAGGGTAGGTAAAACGGCCCAAAAGGAATTAGCCCAGGGGCTACTTTTTCCGTTTACGGCCTATCGATTTTGGAAATGCTGGAATGTACTGTACTTCACAAAACAGTACAGTACCGAACCATACTGCACTGCACGGAGCCGTACTGTACCATGCCATACTGTACTGTATGTTACCGTATCGATTATGCGAATCGAACTTACATTCTTAAGAACAGCAATATTCACTACCTCCGAAACACAATTGTCTATTATGATCAATGTTGAAGCAAGTCAACTTAATTTTTTATTAAAAAATACTTTTACAAAATACGTATTGATATGTTTTATTGTGCGCGAAAGTAAAGAAGTTTCATAATACCCAAAACTGTAATAAGATAAATTTCTTGAAAGAGTTTGAATGGAAGGGTGATTATTCTTTGATGCGTTTTCGTTTTGATTTTTCTCTGAAAAAAAAAAACATCATACCTGACAGGGCATCTTCAAGACCCATGTATATTCTTGAACAACACATAACTTCAAAGTCAACTTATGCTAGTCAGCGTCATATTTAATTTCATTACGTATTACGCATCCATACATCAATAACACGCCTTAAGCTTATTTTAATACTTCTACTAAAGGTTTGGTACGTCAAATAGATGAAAAAATACACTATTAATTAAGTGTAACCTGCACAATCAAATAAATCCATAGTTATTTGAAAGTCTAGGTTTTATCTCTAAGCATGCAATCGCTGCAATCATGATTCAGCTTTTCTAGTTCCCCTATCCTTAAATAGAGAACTAGATAAATTGGATGTCATAAAATCTTATTTTAATAAGAAAATATATGCATACAATGTCAATATGTTGTTAACGTACCAAATCTTTTACTAAAACGCCTCTAACATGCCTTGTTGTAACTAATATTTCAGAATGCATTATACCTACAGTATTCTAGCCACTTTTAATAAATGCTAACCTTTTTTTGGACGCTGCTTCCGGTGGGTTGGTAGCTGCACTTAAAAGAAAGAGTAGAAAAGGACTACAAATGATAGAAATGTCATTATCTTGTATTTTTTTCGCTTTAAATCTGTTTTGTAACGTATGATCGCTAGCTTTTTCAAGAAAACAAACCTTTTCGAGAAGAACCTCTCTCGTCATGGCAATTTCATATTTGAGAAAAAATAACAAATTTCGGTGCTTCCATTTTGGGGAATGCGATTGAATTTGAATTTGAATATAGAACGTAACTTTTTGGAGCAATAAACTTTTTTTTCAGTTTACAGATTATTATAATTGAGTTTTATATGTTTTTTGATCATTGTTGTAAATAGTGTTGCAAGTAATCGGTAATATTTATAATAACTGCTAAGTAATGTGTATGCTGTTGATATTAATTTGTCGAATGTCGAATATGCTGTTGCCAAAATAAGTGGACCCGTTGTTTTAATTATTACTAATAATTTAGCTTCGACGTAGTAGGTTATGATGTTTATTTCTTGGGCTTATTTCATGGAAAATAAATAAAAATTCTAAATTCAAAAAAAAATTGAAGCTTTAATAAGTACGTGGTTTTTAGTTTATTTAAAACTTTTAAGAATACAAATTGAGAAAATTATTAATCTCGTCCTTTGTAGAGCGTATAACTAAACGGTTATATTTCTAATTGTTTCCCAAATCGAAAAAAAACAACTCGAAAACAGAAACAATTAAAAATACCCCCTAAGCGTCACTATTAAGGCCAAAAGTGTCAAGAATGACATAAAACAAATATTTAATAACATTTATCAAAGAAAGTTGCCTGGAGTATTTATGGTGGCTTTTCTTTCTTTTCCAAACAATATTGCATTAAAATATTGCTTGAAGGGAATATTGTTCTAGGTTTATGTTATATATATATTTCTTTCTACTGAAATAAGCCCAATTACTTGAATAAATTGCGACTGAATACATCTTGTAATCGACTGATCTCGTCAATAGTAGGAATTCTAGCTTTTAAACAGGGTGTAGTACCATTAGCCCTAACTGACATCACGTCATTACGTTGCACCCTGTACAAGTTAATATGACATTGGTGTTTTTGGATGGCGATTCTTATTAAAATTATAATTATCTTTATATCGATTAGAATCGGGCCTAACGAATCGATTCAAACATGGATCAAATATTTATTTTACAAAATGTTACGACTTATTATCATGAAGAGTGTTTCCAGTAAAAGGAAAGTTCAAAAATCTACAAATCTATTTCAATGATTTAAGAACGTTTTTGTTTTGAAATTAAAGTAAAAATGTTTAAAACAGTGTAGTTTTCCTAATCCAGTTTTTTAAATTAGCTTGAAAAAACTTATGTTGTCAGAAGTGATTAATTTTTTTTGTATGTCTATCATCGATTCAACGAATCGACTCGGTACTGATTTTTTTTTGTTTAATAATCGGTTATACTATCTATTAATTAGAAATCGCCATCACAATTTTTTCAGACTTTTCTTTAAACATTCGTCCATAATTGATTAAGAATACCTACGTAATCGGAATTCATATCAATTTGTTTGCATAGTACAAAATTAGGGAAGTTAACTATAAGTTGACAGTCGCGGGCAATAACATGTATACGGGATCGTTCGAATATAAACCTTATTGCAGAGAACGTAGGTGCCCTAATTTTTAAGACTTAACGTACTCATAAAGCTTAAATTAAATTAACTACGATTTAAATCTTTATGTATTTGTATATGTCAGTATCATGCCAGTCAGTACACTTTTTATATATTACATATTACTGGATTTCCGAAAATAATTTAATATTTTTTTAAATTACTTTTTCTAACCATACAAACATTATCAAAATAAAAAATATCGGATAAATAAAACATACTTAAAAATATATTAAATTAATAAAAGCTGAATATTTCAAAATTATTTTTTAGTCTAAATATTTTTTTTATTTTATAGCAGTTACACAATATTTATAACAAACTGTGACGTCATAAACTGCTATTGCCAATATTTCTCAATTTTGTTCTTTTGTATAGCATGGACGACGATAGCAATATATAGGATAAATTTGTCCGTCTGTTTGTCTATTTAAAAAAGTATACAATCTGCACGCGACTGTGCCTAGTAAGAAGGAAGTGTTTATATACTAGTGATATGTAGACAGAATACGTTCCAACGTATGTAGCTGGCTGGGACGATGTCGAAACGCTTGAGTGATAGCGAAGTGTGAATTTTTTTATTAAAAAATACTTTTACAAAATAAGTATTGATATGTTTTATTGTGCGCAAAAGTAAAGAAGGTTCTTGATACCCAAAACTGTAATTAGATCAATTTCTTAAAAGAGTTTGAATGGAAGGGTGATTATTATTTGATGCATTTTCGTTTTGATTTTTGTCTGAAGAAAAAAAAAACATTACACCTGACAGGGCAACTTCAAGACCCATGTATATTCTTGAAATTTCCTATAAGGTATATTTTTTGGGAAACATGTGTAGAAATACTGAAATTTAGTGTTCCAGAGAGCAAAAACCTTAACCTGCTGTATAAACCATAATTACTATACAAAAATCACTTTTTTTTTAAGCTGAGAAAAGTTCATTATCTTTGCCATATAATCACTCAAGCGTTTAAAAGCCTAAAAAACAGTGTTGCCTCTATGTCGACCAAATGTTACTAATCGCGTTAACCCAAGTAATAAGCTGTAATAAAAGGTTGTCTGATAATAAAGCAATTTGTTGTTCGCTTCGAGATACGTATAGTCCGCTTTCTTGTGAATGTATAATATTAATGGTCATTATGTATGAGAATGCCTGTAAGTATTTTCGTACTTACAATAAACTTTATTACAGTTAAAATATTAACTTTATTGCAAAGGCATAAGAACTATTTATATATTGTGATGATTTAATGCAATGATAAATAGATACGTTCCGATACACGCAAATCGTTTGTTAATAAGAGACTACTACTAGAATTAACAAAATTAATGCTGTGACCGCAAAAAACAAACCTGGTATAATTATCCTGAAAAAAGATATCGAATGTACGAAAATTTGGACATGGCATACTAAATACCTGAAATTAAATTACCTAAATACTTTTACACCAGAAAAAAATGTGGAAAATATGTGTATGAAAAAGAAAGAAAACCTGAGTTGAAATATGCCTTAGTTAGTCTATAAAGACATTTTTGCAGTTAATATCAGATTATTTTAACATCAATGCAAATGTTATTTATATTTGTAACAAACAATGTTGATACTTCGAATTAAAATACTTCCTCTTGAAAACAAACAAAGTACCGAAGTATATTTCATCTACGACTTTTTGCAAATAATAAAAAGTTATTAGTAGAAATGAAATAAAATACCTTGGCAACACCATTGAAATTCAACGCTCAATAACTTAGGTTTTTAAGTACGAAAATATTTACAAGGCATTCTTGCAAACTTTCTTGTAGAGGGTGACCTGCTAAATATATAATTTTATCTAATAAAATGTAAGTTAAATAATCCTGCACTACTTACTAAATAAGCAATTATTGAAATATGAACATAGGTAGCATTAATTGATTTACATATTATGATCAATTATAAATTATTACAAATTGATAAAACTGTCATATCTGCAATATTTATTTTATTAGGTACCTTTTTAAAATATTAGTCAAGTCCTCCCTAAAATTAAGTTATATTTATTTATTATTATATTTTATTCGAAAAACCATAATTTACTTTAATATTTAACATTTCAAAGCAAATTTGGAGAAAAAACCCGGATTGACTAGTGTGACATGCCACATTTTTGTGCTTACTGAATTTAAAATAAGCAATTAAATTATTTTCAAATAAACAATTAATTAATTCAGGTTTTAGGTCACCCTCGCAAGGACGTAGTCTGGTGTGTAAAAACTGTTTTGTTACATGTCGTTGTTACAATTATATCAATATTGTATATTATGTTGTTGTTAACTATTTAAGACGATCGAATGTAGAATAAACATTTGGAAAAATATATTTCGAATTCATTTAAAAGGTATACCAAACCTTTGAGTTATTTATGACGAATCGCTTTATAAATATCCGTCGAAGTTTCATTTTGAAAAACATGTATAAAATTATAAGCTGTAATAACAATTAAATCAAAGTATAAGGTAAAACAGTGTTTATAGTCAAACGGTTTTAAATACAAATCTCACAGGACGTTTAGCTATCGAGCTAATTTTGGAATGTATTAATTATTTTTTTTACCGCAAATTATAGAAATTAATTTTCATTCATGGGTTGATCATTTTCTATTTTACGCCATTTACGAGTATCTTAAAAGGTGTTAAATAATTTTAAAATCATTTATATTCAGATAATACAGTGATAGCTTTTTAAATATATTTATATATAAAAAAAAAGAAATCAAGTGTAACACTGCATATATCTAAATTATATTAACGACTCAACTATATATAATTGCCAGAATCATCTACAGCTATCTGATTCTTAATACTTCGCTGCACGGTTTTACTACCACGAATCATAGCCCATCTCTCTAAAACAATATATGCTTGAGCATGTCATAAATATTAGAAAATACGCCGTCGTTATTTGAAAAACTACTATATTAGTAGAAAACGCTTCGCGCTTACAACCCTTGGCTGGCTTACGTTGAACGGACGGTGCTACAACATGACTTTTTGATAAAAAGGTAAGAATGGCATTTTAATATTTGCATGATTAATTTAAAAAATATAGTATGTAGATAAATTGGTTATGAGTACTAAAGAAATAATAAAACTAATTTGGATTTACTCTTATTGGTAAATTAACTTTCCAAATTCATTAATATATTTTTTTTTATTAAATGCATTGGAATGCTTAATTTATCAGTCGGTAGAGTTTATTAAGTAGTGACTTCAAATTTACTATTACCATACACAGTCTATAGATTAGGTCATATCATTTGGATTATGTCAATTAATTACACTGCGTTACAAATGAAAAAAAAATGAAGTACCCTCTTTGAAATTTCATGTTTTCCTATTTATTCCTATCGCTTAGTAAGAATACATTCATTTTTTCTTTCCATGACGTATAATTTTTTTTCTATGAAGATATGACAAATAATGCTAAAAATTTAAAGTTCTCAAACATAATAAAGGAATTTAATAAAATGTACCGGATTTTTTTTTATTAATCAAGTTTATTTTTTTCTTTTTGATGTAATTAGTACAAAAAAAAATCAATACATACAATTTAAACCCAGAATACCTTTAATTTTAACTTTGTCTTTTGTGTTTAGTAGTATCCTCTCGTTTTAGGCGCCAACAGTAATCGCCTAGCATATTTGTGTCCCAACGGCCTTGAAATCGTTCTTCAAGTTTCTTTATATCTTGGTGGAACCTCTCGCCCTGCTCATCACTGACAGCACCAAGATTAGATGGAAAAAAAGAAAAGTGGGAATGAAGAAAGTGAATTTTTAACGACATCCTACAACCCAGCTTTTCATATGCTCTTAACATGTTGTTAACTAGCTGTTCCGCATTTGCGGCCCTATGGTTCCCTAAAAACTCTTTTATAACTGTTTTCAGTGATAACCAAGCATCGAGTTCCTTGTCAGTAAGCTTTTTGTCAAAGTTCGGATCTTTCATCAATGTGCGTATTTGTGGTCCCACGAATATCCCTTCTTTGAGTTTTGCGTCACTTAACTTTGAAAATATCGTCTTCAAATATAAAAATCCATCTCCCTCCTTGTTCATAGCTTTGACAAAATTTTTCATTAGACCAAGTTTAATGTGGAGTGGTGGTAATATTATATTTTTAGGGTCTACTAATGGTTCATGTTTCACATTAGCTTTTCCGCAAACAAACTCTGACCTTTCAGGCCATACTTTTGTAGTATAGTGCTTTGCAGTGGCTCGGCTGTCCCACAAACAAAGAAAACAACAGTATTTGGTAAATCCACCCTGTAGTCCGAGTAAAATAGCTACAACTTTGAGATCAGCGCATACTTTCCACCTAAAATCTTTATATTTTATCAAATCTAGTATTGATTTCATATTTTCATATGTTTCTTTTAAAACAGTTGAATTTGCTATTGGTACTGACGCATACTTATTACCATTGTGCAACAATACTGCCTTCAGACTTGTTTTTGAACCATCAATGAATAAACGCCACTCTTGTGTTACATAAGGAATGTTCAACTCACTCATTAATGTTTCTATATCGTTACAGTAACATATGTTTTCAAAATTTGAATAAAATGAAGCCATTTCTTTATTACGTTTTCGTTGCGCAGATACTTTTGTCTTAGGAGCCAATAAATTCCACTCTTTTAATCTAGATCCTAGTAATTCCGCTTGCCGAATTGATAAATCTAAGTCTCGTATCAAATCATTCAATTCATTTTGATTTATCAGATGTTGACGGCCTAGAGAACTTGTAGAAGGTAAAAAGTCAGGATCTTTGCTGCTGTCGTCATTATATTCTACATTTGGCAAATCTGACGCTTGCGAAACCTTAATTTCATTTTTGGTAGGAGGTAATGGAGGAGGCATTTCTTCTCTGTGAGGTACTGGTTTCGACATTGAAGGAACGTCAGAATACTGAATGTTGTGCTTGATTTTCTTTGAAAATCCACGTATGTCAGTCATGCAAAAGTAGCAATCATTATAATGATTACTAGGTTCACGCCATAAAGCTGGTACGGCAAATGGCATTGACGTTTTGTTACCATTTAACCAAGATATGAGAGTAGCATAGCACGAAACACAAAAAAACTGTGGTATCCATGGTTTATCTTGATTGATAGCACGTCCAAAATAAAGTAAATATGCACTTTTCACTTTTTCAGAAACATTTTTGGTTTGTGATTTCACAATGTACTGTCCACAAACGTAACAAAACTTATTTGGTTCATTTTTGCAGCTGCGACGGCCACTTCGTTCAGTATTCATCATTGGATTTAAAAGAAATATGTTTAGAGATATCGAGGTTATCGAAAAGAAACGATTTATGAATAAAACAAAAGAATAAAAAAGTATAGCACATCGAAAACCTCAACTGCTTCTTATATGTCCGAAGTGAGGGTAGTTAAAATAATGATTGACATGTACCTCGAAAACTAGACGTGATGGATACCGCATCTATTTGGAACATTTTATGTGTGACTCATTACCAATTCATTCCAGCTATCAGTTTAACGGGTACCAAAATCGTGTAACGCAGTGTTATTTATGTCCTTCTCCCCGTAGTCACCGTGAAACTGTAAAAAAAAATGTAAAGTTGTAAATATCTGTCAAAACTATACTAAACTCAAACTGTCATAAGTGTCATGTAAATATAAAACTATTTAAAGTCCATTTGACATTTTCGTTAACTGTCAGAATTTCATTCGATAAAAAAGTTACCTTTAATTTTGACCAATCATAAAGAAGATAGCTACCCATTTGAGTTACTTGTAAATACATTTTTCAATACTCTATGCCTTATATAAAATTACAATATACATATACGTATATATTATTATACACAGTATTTTTTCCGTAGGTATTTTTGACTTACGCATCAATTCTAAACTGACGATACGTACAATAGATAAATAAATTCTAGCCTAGCCCCAATATATAATACCTTAGTTCCATATTATGCAATTATACTTGTACTATAGATACTAGGTAACGGGAGGTCTAGTACCCAAAAATTTAAAACCTTAGCTCAAAATTAAGCTTTAATACTTATACTATAGTAGGTAACGGATGGCCATACATTTATGTAATGTGAAATCTAACAGTTAAAGTTTCCTTCACAGATGGAGATCACTCAGCTCACCTCAGAGATGTCTCACATAACGATATCCTCTTACGAAGTACACCAACATGTCGAGAACGAAGGGAAATATTGTTAGGAAATAGGTGATTGACTCATTATAGTTCGGCTGTTAGCTAAAGTAAATTAGATTTTTTTTTGTAATTTACTCAAAAAAGCAGATGCCCGATAATTTGATTAGATTCTCTCGTATAATTTACCATGGACGTAAAATTATACATATAAATAGACGCAAAATTCATTGCAATTACAAAATTATTATATACAGTCTTTCTCTAATGAGTAAATCACTTGTGAAAATTTTCACCTAAGTCATTTAAATGACTAATTATAAACGAAATTTCGTTTAAATAATGTTTGTACCTGCAGTGCCACCACCGAAAATAAGAATGTATTCTGAAACATTATTTAAATCCATCTAGTTTTTGATCAGACTTAGTGTAAGATGTGTACTTTTCTTCAAGATATATTAAGCAATAATAAACTTCACTAATTCTGAACTGTACTAGATTATACAAGAAAAGTTTCGGAATACATGTCTATAGTCATCGTATGTGTTCTCATTTGATCTAAAACGTAATTATGGCACAATATGGGGCATATTTTTACCAGATTTCGTTTGTACAATCACATCGTACATAATTTAAGAGTTACTTCATTAAAATGTTACGTAGCTTTTCTACATATTCTACATAGTCTGCTTATTTTATGAAGACAAAACATTTATACAAATTTTCAATTTATTATTATCTATACTAATATTATAAAGAGGAAAGATTTGGTTGTTTGTTTGTTTGCATCGAATAGGCTCCGAAACTACTGGACCGATTTGAAAATACTTTCACCAATGGAAAGCTACTTTATCAGCGAGTTACATAGGCTATATTTTATCCTCGTATTCCCACGGTAACGGGAACTTCGTGGGTGAAACCGCGGGGCGCTGCTAGTTGATAATATAAAGATATGGCACGTCCCATATACGTGACTAAAGTCGAGTTATATTACTTACTTATAATAATACAACAAGTAAAAATACATTGTATGGTCTGGTATAGTTTTAATTAGAACAAGTTGTTAACGTTTCTCTCTTGTGATGTTTGTATGCAGAACATAATTTGTATAACAGTAACAGATATTAGTAAAAACTTATGTTCAGTACTTATTTAAATCATCTTAGCACTTAAACGAAATTTGGAATTGTATAATATTTTTAATGTAATAAGACAATGATTAACTTTATACACACGTCCTTTTTATATTTTTTTATGAATAAAATAGATAACGTCCATATGAAATGTGAAAATATTTATTTGGAAACGTCATTAAATTATATAACTTATAAAATTTTTAGAAGCCATTTCACTATTAATTGCTTTATTTAAGAAAAATCAACTTTGAGATAGATATTAAATGGAAACTTATTGAATTGAATACTATAAAGCGCCATTTATGTTTCCTTAGAAATCAATTGAAAATTTGAATAAACAATATTTGTGACGATTGCCTTGGCTTTACTATTTCTTTCCTGATCTAAAATGTTCGTAAAATAAGCAGACGAGACTAATTCTACGCAAACACATCGAGTTATTTCAACCTACTCCTGCATTTTGATAACTATCTACAATTTTGATACCATCTTGTACTTATATTTTGTGTGAGATATAACTACTATCAAAAAATAGTCATAGGTTGAATCATATTGTTAACTAGTTATGATCGGTGCCTAACATCATAACCGACAATAAATACATATACACTTTATATAATTTACGTAACTTAAATAGGTGTACGGTAACGATTTTTGTCTGATCAGCCAAAATAAAGTCATATTTATACAAAATAGAGCCGTGTATAAAAATGAATGATATACTCTTGAGATATATTGACGGTAACGTGATTTAGCGAATTTGATATCGTTATGACATGATTATATATTCGTATATAATATAAATAAATTAAAAATTTACTATTGTGACTGAAAATATTTACCTACCATAAATATAGTTAGTTGCCATGTTTTCGCTAAACAACGTCACCGTTAATTAAATAATATATGGAGTAACGTTAAGTGCTCATGCAATTATATAAATTGACTATTTCATAAATTAATATTGGAATGTATAATACTTATTATAAATAAATACACTGCCATAATTATGCGATTGTAGATAAAGTGATTGTAGAATGTTCGCTGTTGATTAAATTCTTATATAATTGTCATTAGTCTGATTCATGTACAACAATCATTGTGGCAATCGCCATATTATATAAAATATTTAATCAAGTATGTTAATTATTAATTAATTTTTTGGCAATATTTTGAGGTATAAGACCTGACTTCCGAATAAACAGTACAATGTTTGATGTTATATAAATTTCATCGTAGTAAATTTAATTTCTGTCAAAATAATATTCTACATATTATACAGGTATGAACTGTATGTAACTATTTGGCTTTTTAGATTTGTCGTACAAACTTCAAATTATTAAATAATCATTTTTTCTGTTTATAATATTCAAAGTGATAGTTACTTTCACTATATTATATAAATATGAAATGAAATAATAATATCGATAAAATATAGTGTTTTAAATCTTGATATTAATTAATAGTCACCTTTGTGTTACTTTATTTAATTATATTCTTTTTACCTGTGAATAGACTGATTTATTAATAACGTCGATCTTATTCGGAATCTATTTTTTTAGTTTGAATCTACATATGTCAAATTAACTTTTTCTTTTTTTATTTATGCCTAACTAAATCACTTGGCTTTGAATTTTAAGTCGTTTTTCAATAAAATTCTTCACAATTTTATTTTAGTATTAAGTAGGTCAATTTAATCAATGCAATGTTACTTTTTATTATAATTTATTTAAATTTTGTGCTAGAATTTTAAAGTATTACTTACTTTTGTAAAAGAATTTGCCATGAATAAAATATTTATACAGCATTTATACTAGCTTCAATATTATACAACTGTTTATATTGTACGGTCAAAATGATACTAGGGCCCAAAAGAAGACCTGTTTGTACAATTTATAAAAATAACTTCTTTACGTCGTACTGTAAAAAAGAACTTTGTATTTGTGTCGTGAAATTAATAGATTTATTTATTATTAATGGCAACTTTTGCTAGATCTGATAGTATAAAGCAGCTATTTAATCTGATTTATGAATGTGGCTTTTTTAAGAAGAAATAAATAAATAAATACAAAGTTCTTTTATCTTTTCTCTCATGTCTGACGACCAAATAGTGCTTTTTATCTAGCGTATTCAAACTTAAAATATAATATTCTACAAAAAAAACCTTGATAAATAGTGATCAATATTATATTCAGATGTACCAAACATTTAAAATAAATCCGTTCTCTAAAATTCCAAATCGAAATATGTGTGTTTAACTAGTGCGCGTGAAAGATAAACTAATATTGCTACATTATCACACCCACAACGCTGTTTCGCCTTTTTACTTTGAGAATTAGGCTGTCACATGTCCTTGTGTCTAGATTAGTAAAATGAGGTCAAATATCAGATAAAGCTAACTATCTAGACAACTATCTTTTTATATGGGGGGGATGCGGTATTGGAACTCTGAATCGTAGAACCCGTCTCCGGCAATATTGCCAGGGTATACCCACTTAGCCCCATGGCTGTCCATCCTTGCATGTGGTACCCACGGTAATATCACCCAGGCACCCTTCTCACCCCACCTAGACAGCTAGATAATGTTGAGTCGTCAGACATGTGACACTTTGTTGTCTAATATATAAGTAAAGATGTTTCTGTCCTGTTAATCGTTGCTAGCTACCTGTAACGTATGTATTATAAGGATTGTACTTATCTGTATATCGCGAGGGATATTACAATTAAATGCGTACTTGGAATTTTTAGTTTTATTTTTTAATAAATTAAACAATATTAGTGCCGGTTGGGCCTGGAATAGTCATATTGCTATGATTTATTCTTTATTAAATTTCTGGGTTATATTTAAAGAAAAAGAAGTAAGGATAACCATTACAGTACAATTATTTTTTTTTTCATTATAAGTCTAACATTTTTGGACTCTTTGTTACATTTACATAAATTAGCAACATTGTTTTTAAAAAAATATGACCGAGATCTGTGAAGGTCTGCTGGAGAGCATGACGCAGCTCGTTGTGTTGTGGTGATTTTCACTGGTTTCATTTCAAAAGATGCCTATAAATTCTTCCATAAGTACCAATTTTTTACATTTTTAACGAAAGTTTCTACAAATAATAAAAAAATATTATAAATTCAAAAATGCGTTGAAATTTCAATAGATTCATTGTAAAAACTGTTCTTAAAACTGCACTGAAATTTAATTTATCTTTCATAAGTAATTTATCTTAACCCAAATTATTGATGGTAAGGAAATGAGATGAAATGAAATGATTTCTCATTATTTATTATTAAATTTAAAAAAACAGGTGTCTATAGTATAATTATGTATGTATGATACCTAATAATCATTTAAGTATCTCATATAGTTTCACATACATAGCTTATATCAAATTTATGTTGTGCTAATCACTTAGTTATAACAAAACAAATGTGTGTTTGTGTTTGAACATTTAAAAGAGGTAAGTTTTGTGTGGCCGCTTGCTTTTTTTTTATTATACTGACACTGAATCATAGACAATGAATGGGTGCAAACTTATTTATATGTTTTGTATTACAATGTCTTTGGGCTTTTAAAACACCATGTACATAATTTTCTAGAACTTTTCGTAGCTAACATCTACAATTTTATATTTTCGATGATTAAAGCAATCTAAATTTATTTTTATTTTTTTTAGTTAAAATAAAGAATTGCATAATTGTTTTCACATCATTAACTTATATAGTTTATATACGAACATTTGGTTACATTATTGTTTGTTTTCCATTTTGCAGACGAGATTATAGTGGAAGGAGACGAAGAGGACATCGTGCAATCAACTTTAAACTTTATGCCAAAGTATTTTACAGTCTGAATCACGTTAACCGTCCATTAGATATTAATGTCTTTTTTTTACCTATTTAAAACTAACATTAAGTATTTTTATAAGTTCTACCTACTTACCTGTGTTGTTAAAGGGGCCTACAGTCCCTTTGACTCTGTCTACCCCTTCGGGGATTATGGGCATGATGTTATGTTATGTAATAACGTACTTACGTTAAATAGGTTACAATTTCCCGACAGAAATTGAACTCGGTATAATGTAAACCGTTATGCCAAATACAGGTTTTTTATAATAAATGTTAAACTATTTGCTCTAAAGTAAGTAGTCATAAGTAAAATAACGAATGACATCTATTGAAAAATACCGAGTACCAAGTTTTTCAAAGACTTTTAACAAAGTGGTCCTCACAACACACGCCCATGAAAATCATCCCTTAATTTATTGACAATCATACATTTAGGCTCATTTATTAATTTATAGGAATAAAAATCATCCATTATACCGAATTTACGTACCCAAGGGCATTGCTTATTCCAGAAGAAAAGCCCTATTGAGCATTTATTTTTATTTATATTTTTAGTTGTATCTATTTGTAGATACTTTTTTTGCTTGTCAGGGCAAAATTTTCCTGAAAAATAATAATAAGAACATGTAACTGCGAAGTTGGGCAGGCAGGTAGTAAAAAAATAAAAGTGGTTTTAATTTTCAAGGTAATACAATTAAAATTAAAAGTGGAATTTTTAATTTAATGTTAAACTGATATATATTTATTTAAATTAGTAAAATAATATACTTAGTTTTGCCTTTTTTTTTGCAATAACTTTGTAGATGTTCATTTTATTTAGAAAGTTTTAAGTAAAGATAGTTTAAGGAAAAGATACTCAGATTTAGTTTCTTTTAATTTTTAAAGATGCTGTGTCGGTGAAATGAATTTAAATATTATTTTACATTTAATCTTAACATATCTTATATTGTTTTGTGTTCATTGATTTCTACTACAATTTTGTATTTTTGTACCGTTTTGTACGTATTGATTTGAATTTAATAAATTTGTGATTTTTCTTGAGTTTGTGTTTTTTTTTTACTTGGCAAAAATTTTACTAACTACAGCATCTGTAAATAAAATTTATAGATAGACAAGTTTAAATTCGACTTAAATAAAATGAACTGGGTGCTAAGCCAAATGCGCGCCAGCGATTCCATATCGAACTTCGCTAACGCCCGTATCGCGCCACAGACTTATTCGTGGACAAATCGGGGACTAACTCCAAGTTCCGCAATACGAGTTCTTAGCAAACAAGTTTGTGGCGCGATACGAGCGGTAGCGAAGTTCATTATGGAATCGCTGGCGCGCATTTAGCTAAGCACCCTGAACTATGATAAAATAATCATGGACGTATCTGTAACCATGTTGCGGTCCTTTATTCCGTCAGTGTAAACTCAAATAATATACTGGTAACATTTTATAAAAAATGTTCAATATACAGTTAAAACTGGCCTTCAAGCATTTTTCAAAGGTTAGTTGATTGAAACAAAACACATAAAAACAAAATGTATATTATCCAAATAACACACGATTCCAAAAATAAAAGCACAAATGCGATGCATACCCTACCGATTGACAGACATCATGACAACGTTCCTCCTCAAAGCCTTATACGAGTTCTCCACGAATTCGCCGTAATTTCTCTCTATCTCACTCTCTTTATCATACACAAATTTAGGTAGCTTCGCCACCAACCGTTCCTCTTCATTCGACACCGTTTTCTCAGTGTAAATCTCTAAGACAGCTTTCTTAGTCTCGTAGCATTGCAAAATATCCGCCGGTTTATCGAATTTGCTTTTCTTTTTGCGACTTTTAACTTTCTCTTTACTTTTATCTCTTTTCCTAGACTTAGCCTTAGAAACTCCTTCAGTTATAGACACGTTTGTCGGTTTTGCATTTAAAAGATACACTTTATCCTCGTCTGATATACCAAGCATTGTATTTCTATTCAATTTCTTCATCTCACAAGGTCTTATATGACTTGCGTGTGGCGAAAACGTCCTTTTCATTCTCATACATTTGATTTCATTGCTTACATCGGTAATTTCAGTTACTTTCATTGGAAGATTAACACAGTTCCTTATGGAACCAGAAACGGCTTTGCTGTGTACCGACAGGTTTGTACTGTTGCATATAAATTTGGAATTCTGAGTTTCAACGTCAGTATATTCTATTGTCTTATAGTTGAGAAGGAAGAAATCTTCTTCTGTCCTCAGATCGCAGTACGTTTCTTGATCAATCTTCTTTAAAGCTGATTTCCGGCAACAGCATACTCCGTTGACATCTTTCTCGCACATGTTTAATCTAGCCGCTAGCGTGCTGCAAACACAGCCTTGATTCACTTTGACATTATCATCTGATGAGGCCCCATCGCTATCTAGAACACTACACTGGCTTGCATTCTGCGTCGGATACTTCAAATTCTGCTTTACATCTTTTGCCGAAGATATTACTGAGCTGTTGTAATAGTTGTTCATGCTATCTGTGTCTCTAAAGTAATTCGGCTTCAACGAAGCGTAAGTCATTTCCTTAATCAATTCGTTACTCGTGACATTCTCATCATGATCACTGCTATCCGACGTTAGAATGACTTTCAACATATCTCTTAGCTGTTTCGTTTTGTCTTTATTCTTCATTCTTCTACTCTTGCAAGCTTTCTCGAAAAGCTTCTTTAATAACCGTTTCTTCTCTTCTTTCGTTAAAGATGTCGGTATAACGTCTGTGTTGTTAGCTTGGTTAATAGGTTCATCGCTTATGTTGTTCATGTAGACGGGGAGTTCCTGGTCTTCAATGTCCGAAGTCGAGTAATATGCACATTCTTTGTCTGGATAGCATTTTTCTTTGTAATACTTCTGTATATCTTCCACGTCACTCTCTTTTTTGCTTTGTACATCTTCCGTTTTGCTTTCAGAGCGCTCTGTCGCTGATTTATCCGTGGCACTTCGAGAGGACACCATTAGGTCAATCGGATCCCTTTCAATATACTCATCCCCGCTTACATACTCGTTACTAGTCATCTGTGTCTTCGAAATCTCATTTGACGATGCTAAGTTGATTGTAGCTCTGTGAACTGAGTAAACATGTTTCGCATCCTCTTCTTGATCAATCTCTTCGTTTTTCTCAATTTTATCCACGTTTTCTGAATTCTGCAAATCGTGATTCTCAACCATATCGCTATACCCAGTAGACACAGTGTGGAATTTCTCAGAAATCTTCTGCGTAAAATCTTCTACGTCCACACTGTATCGTTTGCTGTCATTTTTCTTTTTTGGCTTGTAGTTCTTTATAACAATCTTTATGTTAATATCATTTTTGTCGTTAGTCTCTTCCGTGCATTGTTCAGCCTCGTCTTTTAGTAGAAACACTTCATGGGAAGTCTGTCCTATTTGATTTTTAGTGTCTGCTTTAGCTTTATCTACGACCCCGTCATTGCCTATATTGATTTCGGTAGTTTTATCGCCTTGAGTGACCTTCAATTTGAAATTAATTTCAATTAAGTTAGCAACGCTTACTTCGCTCTTTGCTTCCTGCAATTCCGGGCTACTTTGCGGATCCTGTATCGCCATATTTTGAACAATAGATGTTGATACAGTGTGCACGTTCGTTTCATACATATCATTCAGCACAGAAGGCCGATGCTTCTGATAGTCTACTCTTTCGTACAGGGTCCTCCCGTCTTCGTCTTGCACTTTAATGTGCATTCCTTCTCGAATCTCGTCTGTGCTGGCTGTGCCCTTCTTAATGTTGATGTAGAAGTTATCTTCAGACCTTCCTGAACTAGGACACGTGGGAGCCTTCCATGCTGTACACTCTTTGGAGCAAGTCTTCTTAGAAGGCTTCATCTTGAGGAAGAGACCAGATTTCTTCGGCGGCGAGTTACAGGAACCGGGGCAAGGTGGCTTCGGTTTCGGACAGACAGGTAAAAAGGAGCAGTTCTTTTTGCATCTAGAGTTTTTTGCGGAAGGAGGACAGACGGATTCTAAAGAAGGCTGGTTGGAAACTTGGTTTTTAGTGGGCCAGGGAAACTCTTGGCTTGGGCATTTCTTGCATGCGGTGCAAGGGGGGCGTGGAGGGCATTCAGGTTTGCAAGGAGGAGTTTTGCATGTCTTTACTGGTAAAGGTCTGACGGGGCATGGTGACGGGGGGCAGGGGGCGGGGGGGCATGGCGGTGACTTTGGGGGGCATGGCGGTGACTTTGGGGGGCATGGCGGTGACTTTGGGGGGCATGGCGGTGACTTTGGAGGGCATGGGGATGGTGGCTTGGGACATGGTGGAGGAGGGCATGGCGGAGAAGCAGGTCGGGGCGAGCATGGTGGTGGTGGTTTAGGACAAGGGGGAGGAGGGCACGGTGGGGATCGTGGTCTAGGGGGACATGGAGGGGATCGTGGTCTAGGGGGACAAGGTGGGGATGCTGGTCGAGGAGGACAAGGAGGAGGTGGGCATGGCGGGGATGCAGGCCTCGGGGGACACGGGGGAGGTGGGCATGGTGGCGAGGCAGGCCTTGGAGGGCAAGGGGGTGGGGGACATGGCGGCGATGCGGGTCGTGGCGGACACGGAGGGGGAGGACACGGTGGAGATGCTGGCCTTGGACAAGGGGAAGGTGGACACGGCGGGGGTGGGCAAGGAGAGGGGGGTTGGGAACATTGCGGTGGACAAGGATTAGGACAGCATGGAGGTTTTGGCGGGCATGGCGGTGATTTAGGTCTTGCTGGGCATGGTTTTGACATCTTTGCTGGACATGGTGATTTCGACTTTGCTGGACAAGGTGGTGACTTAGGTTTTGGGCAACGAGGTGACCTAGGTCTTCCCGGGCATGGGGGGGATGGCGATCTTGCTGGGCAGGGGGGTGATGGGGATCTGGCGGGACAAGGGGGTGGTGATGATGGTTTACTACAGGGCGGAGAGTTTGGACACGACGGTGACGGATTTGAGCTTTTACATCTAAGTTTATTTTTCGGTGGCGATGGGCAGGTGACGGGTGGAGGGCAGGGGGATTTTTTCTTTGGCACTTTACACGTTGGTGGACGGCAGCCTCTCTTCGATGGAATTGATAGCTGTGAAGAAGCACAGGCTACCATGTGTACTGATTGTCTTGATCCGCATGCTGGTAGGGAGCGCGGAGGCGACGGGCAAGGTGGAGGCGACGGGCAAGGCGGAGGGGACGGGCAAGGCGGAGGGGATGGGCAAGGTGGGGGGGATTTGCAAGGTGGGGGAGGAGGCACACACTTAGGGATAGGTTCTTTGCACGGCATTTTAGGTGGGGGTATTTCACAAACAGGCTTCGAAATCGTTGTCGCGTGCTTGGGACATGCCGTTTTGCCCTTATTACAAAAATCGCACTTGGAACTGCCTTTGAACGACAATATGCCAGCCGGAGCGCATTTTTCTGCGTAAGGATCAGGGTCTGGCGGTATTGAATCTTCGCAGGATGGCAAAGAAACGTGTTTATTGCAAGTTTTCTTTTTCGTCACCATTGTAGGCTTGTAGCACGCTCTTTTGGGACTCTTAGGACAAGTGTTGGCTGTACCCTGAGCGCCTATACTCTCCATACTCGGCATCGAATAAGGCCTATCTTCACTGCAAGACCACTTTGACTTATTGCTGCATTCATTTACGAATTTCCGCCGTTTGAAGACCTCCAAAGAATCTTTAGGGAGTACCCTCTTATCGCTCATCTGATCAACTTCGTTCTTGCCGCCTTTATTCTTTGCTTTCTTGTCATCTTTCTTGAATCTGAAGAATTTGCAGTATTTTTTTGATTCTGGCTTGTCTTCGAGCCACGGCTGGCATTGGCTACAGCAAGAAGTTCCACAAGAGGAAATAATGGCAGACGTCTGGTAATCATCGTAAATGTTTGGGCAGGACTTGGAACCATCACCTTGCTGGTTCACAGTTGTCACAGAGATCTCGGAGCAGCACTTCAGATGAGAATCGCTGACACACCACGAGAAGAAGTCCATGCCTAATGGAGTCCAGTGCCGGTAGTAATCTTGCAAGTAGCTCTCGGCAAATTTGCTTTTGTTTGTGTATTGTTGGACAGCGGGATCTGAATCGTCGTCTGAATAGTCATCTTGGATTTTCAATCTGTAACATGTAAATATAGTTTCCATCTATTAGTTTTAACTATGCATAAAGTAAATAAGAAAAACATATTGGATTCGATAAAATTTACTGGGTTTATTGCTGCATTTTTCGGACATTAAAGAGAAAATATAACGGGGAAAGCATACTTTTTATAATTCCCAAATATCTTTAAAGCAATTTATAAACGTGTAAAGATAATGTAGATAAGAAGATCGTATTCATTTATTGGTAAACTTATTATGTGAAGAAGTAAATGTGAGAAATTGATAGAATAATTAAGAGAGTAAAATTTGTGAGAGAGATTTAAAATAATACAATCATTTCTGCGATTCTTTTTAAGATTTTAAGCATTTAGTTAATAATTTTATGCTGCCCCTTTGACTCTGCCTATCCCTTCGGGATTTATGGGCGTGATGTTATAATGTATTTATATTAAAAAATAACATGAAGCATGTACTTACATAGGTTTCCTAATTTTAGTTATATCCTTCTGTGTTATAATCCCAACTCCAATCACGTTACACCTCTTAGGAATATAAACGTTACTCCCTTGTATAACAACATCTCTGTGAACCGGTGGTCTCTTGATAACAGTCTCTAGGATTTTCGATTCGAGATCCCCACTATCTTTCATGCTTACCGTAACTTTGATATCTCTAGTTTCTTGGTCTCCTGTCTCAAATTGCTTAGTCCTTTTTAGTATGCTGTTAGATTCTGGAGTCTCGTACTCAACAATTTTGTAAACCTCTTCATTGCTGGTCTGATTTTGACCAGTGCTATCAGTGCTTGAGTTTGAGAAAAAACCTTTAGGGATATCAATTCTCAAATACTCCGAACTTGGATCTTTGTGAGTTTTCACAACGTTGTTGGAATGCAGAACCACTTCAATTTTATGAGCAAACGCTTTCGACTTATCTATAATCCATTTCTGATCGGATATAGTAACTTCTATATTGTCTCTTTTATCACCTTTCTCGTCGCTACGAATTCTAAAAGGTGGAGCTCGAATTCTGTCCGGAATTAATTTGGGTATCATCCAAGCTTCTATGTCTTGAACAAAATTTACTCTTTGTTTAGTGAATGACTTGTAATATGATGATTCGCCAGTAGTCACTTCGCTCTTAGATCTGAAAACAACTCCAGTGTCTTTATATACATTTTCCATGATTTCGAAAACAGTACTACTGCTTGTAGCGTAAGCGTTGTTATTCCATCTAACTTTAACACTGTTTCTAGATTCTATAGTTTGCGCTAAAAATTGTTCTAGCCATGCCTTTCGCAGCATCTCTTCGTAGTTCTCAGGAATTTGGTCAATGATCTTCCGTTCTTTCTTTTCATGTTTTTCAACAGGAGGAGGACTATTTGCTGCTCCAATTTTAATCATCAGCCCATCACCTACTTCACAACGCCCAGCCGTCACACCCTTCTTTTGTTTATAAGGCTGTTTCGTTTTATCCTTGCTTTTCTTTTTGAAGAAGAAAAACTTCTTCCCTTCTTTCTTACTTTCGCTCTCTGTCGATGGAATTTTACTGTCTTTTGACTTTTTCGAAATATCAGCTGACGGACCCGGCGAACACTCTTCATCGTCTAAGTTAAACTTTTTGCCCCATAACTTAAACATCCCTTTCACGCTCTGATACTCGCTATCTACGTCTTCTGGATGAGTCCAATCTTTCCTACCAACAGACTTCTTGTACACTGATCTTGACGCATTCTTGTCTTGATTAACACTCGGAAATGGACTGTAAATTTTCGTATTCGAATAAGATCTACCTTCTAAAGATGGCGGATCGGACGCTATTGATACATCTTTATGACTCGGAGAACTGACATTGCTCGATTCTCTAGCTGCTAAAACGGCATTTCTCTTCGAGTCTTCCTTCTTAGCCAAACCTCGTCTCAAAGCTTCAAAACGTCGCCTCAGAACAGATGTGCTTTTCATTTCACCTTCGGGCTTTTCTTCACTCGACTTCTGTTCCTTAGAGTCTTTGGACTTTGTGCAGAACATTTTCCTATACTCCCGCTCAAGCTTATTTTCCATAGGATCTATAAACATTGGACTCTGACTCTCTCTCTTATCCTCGCTAGGATGTTCTAGATTATGCACGTGTTGCACCAGAGAATCAGAAGAGAAAACTCTCTCAGCCTCTTGAGCTCGCTTACTTATCCGTTTACCCTCAATAGAAGTGAGAACTTCTTTAGACTTCTTCGAATTCTGTTTTGAAATCTCTTTAACTTGTTCCACTGTGACTTCTACAATTTTAATGCTTTTGGTATCTTCGTCCTTAGGCAAATCATCCTGAACCTGCGTCGAAGTGGTCACCAAGTTTTTCTCGTATGTATTGCTGCCGATCTCGACATTCTTTTTTAGTTCTTCGGATAGTGGAACGCCAGGGCTGGTGGTGCCAGATCTGGTGTGCACTATTGGAGACAGTTTCTCATTGAGATATTCCGCGGTACCCTCAATCAGACCTCCGACGCATTTCGATGAGGTCTTTTTGTGATCATAATAGCTGGTTCTGTAGAATCTGGTTCTTCCTTGAAAAGAGAAAATAAAGCTGATGTTTGGAATGTAGCGTAAGTTATAGCTACTCAGGGTTTATACTTTAGTTACTGTACCGAAATTAAGGGAGGGAAAGGAATTTTACAACACCTTTTAGAAACATCATACGTTTAAGAAATTGTGTTCTAATTTTTCTAGATCTTGTTTTTTGACAAAAACTGTGGATATTTAATTTATTAATTTTTATCACGTATTTTTATAATTAAGACGTGGTTTATATTCTTCCCTATTTTGGATACTTAAAAAATATTCAAAATAGTGAAGAATTCGGCAAAATCTGACAGCCTTATTGACACATGCGAAAAATATAAATAGTTTTAAATTCAACAGTCAACGGACATATACCTAGCTTTGGAGGAGTACTTTTAAAACGTATGTATGTGCCTACAATTCATATAATAACAACTTACGGGTAAAAAAAGAGGACAAGTCAGAGCTCCCTACACCTCTATCGTCCGTCTCCGGTAAGTATATCCTCTTGACCTTCTTCCTCTGAAATGCTTTAACGCTGCCGACTCCGATGTCAGTGTAGCTCCTGGACCCGTGGTATGTGTAAACGAGTGGCTGTTTGGGACATCCACTGAAATATCTACGATGGAGATTGTTCGTCAATGAAAATTGTGTTTTTTTTTTATTTGTAAAAAAAATACAATCATGATATTGATTTACATCAAACGAGCCGTATGATGAACTATGAACTATGTGCTAACTGCCTACCAGCTCGCTGCTACCATCATCGATGCTGATTTCTATAACACAAATACTTAAGACACTATGGAATTATGTGTACGTGACTTAAGCGATATTTATCTTAATCACTAGTATTTAGTTTCTTCAGATTAGACTGCTCTGAATCGTTTAAAAGTGCATGTAGAGTTTATAGAGAGGATTCTTTAATTGCGCTATTTGTCAATATGTACGAGATGCTTTATAGCATCTAGCTTATCGCGCATCAAATTTCATCTATCTATTCTATCGGACTATTAATTCTATTGCCGTAAAAACGTAACAGAGTTACTTTCACGTTGTAATATTAGTCAATATTTGATATCAATACCTCACTTCTTGATGCCTCCTCAAGCCAGGAGTCCTACAGGTGCATAGAACATTATCCCTCCTGTAATTATACTGCACCCCTGCTTCTCTGGTGCTGCTGTCGAATCTGTAGTCTCTAGTCACTTTGCTAGTATACAGCTGGTAGTTTTTGTTCAACTGATCTTCGCGTATACTGTGTTTCGTCACATAAACACCTTTGCTCTCTTTCATTTCTTCCTTTTTATCATTATTCTCTTCTGTTTTCACATCCTTGGCTAGAATTATTGTGTTAGGAGTAGGGTATTTGTGTTGTTTTGTATAAGACTCTGGAAGTAACTGTTTTGTTAGTTAGTCTTGTTTTAGACTGTGCCTACGTAGGAAATTGTATTGGCCGTGTTGAAATATAACCTACAATCCTGGCCAAGATATTTCCGAACCACTTTTCACAAAGTCTTAATAAATGCCCCTATGTGTTATTATAAATAATATTTTTTTAGCAAATTTAGCAAATAGCTTTCGCACATGGAAGTTAAAAAAACATGATTTTTTTGCGAAATACGTAATAAAACTCATCCATTATCTGGGAAGAATCACCTTAGTTAAACAGGTCCTATATGATTCTATTCGTGAAATAATTTTCGAAATTTTGTTTAAAGATTAGAACTACAAATAATGATAGTAAATATTATACCAGCTTTATGTAATAAAGTCGTCATATTTATTACTAACCTTTGTCTGATTAGTCTACTGCAATTTTTATAGACTTTTCGGATTTGTTTACAAGTTTTTTTAACGAAAAATTTAATACGCACAACCTTGACAGATGTTTGTGTTTGACAATTTTTGTTTGAACTTTTTAATTTCTGCCAGAATTTTTATGTTGTTTATAATACTTTATGAATGCTGGGGTGGTTTAACGGTGGTTCTACATGTAGGATCGTGTCCCTCCGCTATGGGGTTGGATAGGACACTCAGAGAAAACCGGTGTAAAGTAACGACTCATACTATGTATAGTTCGCTGATTGAGTATTAACTAACTAACTAAAATTCACGCCGCTTCACTAGCGGTGTAGGCTGAAAGAACCGAACGTATATGGCACGATCCTTACACACCTCACTTGCTTCTTCAACATTCAAGATCCTTTTCATATAAGTTCTACAGTTTTTATTGAGTATTAAGAGTCTAAAATCTGAGCATGCACAGTACTTTTATGCCATTTGTCCAATGTGTTTTATAAGCTTTGGCTTCAATGTTCGACCAAACTATTTTCAGGTAAATCTAAGGATCAACTGGTAAATTTTAATCTCAGTTTTCTAAATGCGGTGGACGAACGTTGGAGCCATTATCGGAACCTTTGCTTAGCGTAAGTCATTTTAAATATCCTAAAAAAGCAAATAAAACGCAAAGACTCCTGAGGATCATCATAGAAGATACAGACTGCATTGAAATTATTAGTAAAATAGTAATTAAAATTTCTATGAAAGATCTATGGCCAATTCCACCTAATTCTAAATACATTAAAATCTGTCACACGTCATGTGCAACAAACGTCAACGCAATTTTGTCAGACTTCAAAGAGTAACTTTTTATAATTATTTACAATTTTAATTCAATTGTATTTGTTATTTTATAACAACGTAGGATGTGTATAACATCATTTATTTCATGGTGAGATAAACCTAACTGATTATTTGCTCGTATCTTATAGTCGTTATAAACCAGTAAATTTTTTTTCTACACATTTATTTTATTATAGACTATAAATAGGAAAGATTTGTATGCATGTATGTAACGAATAAACTCCAAAACTACTGGACCGATTTCAAAAATTACTTCACCATTAGAATGCTACATTATCCCTGATTAACACAGGCTAGAGAATATTTTGTTTCTTGCCGGTTTCTTCTCGGTAGAATCAACATTCCGAACCGGTGGTAGATTCATGTTGCTTTAAGAATCACCTATGAATTTTGACGATTTATAAGTGCTTTCTTGATGCCTACATAATAAGAGACAGTTTTGAATTTTAATTTAGAGTTAGGTTATGTTAGAAAATAAATGTCTACCCGTGCTAAGCCGGGGCGGGCCGTCATATAAAATTTGATTCCATTAAATATCTTTTTGTGTTCATTAATCTAAACATCCAGGTTTGTGTGAATATCATACATATTATAAAATATAATAGAACAAATACTAGAACAAAACTAGAAATCATTCACGTAGGTATGAACAAAAGGTTTTATTTGCTTATTAAGAATAAATCATGAGCCGACTTAGATTAAAACAAATGTGATTTAATCAAAGGGAGCCGAAGTCAGAATGATGATTAAGTCAATAACAAACTTGATCAGATTTAAAAAATATATATTAATATCAGATTATATGACTTTAACGTCAATATAATATATTATAGTATTAATTTTATTCAAAATAGCTTATATGAAGGATATACCTATGCTTTTTTAACAAATCGATTAGGGTTCAAACTTCAAACCTTCAGCATATATAATTCCATTGCAACTGGTTAAGTGGTTGCACTACTTTTCTATGATTTAGTTGATTTTCAAAAGCTGCCTTAAAATTATTTAAACTTTTTTTAATATTGTTTGGACGAATTGTTGAGGACAGATACAGGATAAGAAGACCAAGCCACTTTTGCATTAAAAATAGTTTTTTTAGCATGCTAGCTATGGCGCACTTCGTAACGCCCCGTTCTCGAATTTTCAATACCCATTTTTTTTCCGTGTAACTTTTTTTTTTTCATAAGAACCTTCACCTGATAATAACAAACACAACTAAAAAAGAATTAGCTAAATCGGTTCAGCTGTTTTTGAGATTTGCGCTTAGCAAAACATTCAGCGATTTATTTTTATATTATAGATTCTCGGTGTATGTATGTAACAACGTACCAGGCTTAATTGAAATTCCAATTTTCAGACAAACTTCATATGATATCAAGCTCCAACAGAAAAGTGTACATATACATTACGACTTACAAAAGCGATCATTACAACACTCGTGATACAAAAAAAGCCATGGAACGTAAACATGACCACGATCACAATGACAAAAGATTCCTATGTTCAATTTGTTTGAACAAAAATAGTCACAATAATGACTGTGGAAAAAAAAATTCCAAAGCATGTCCTATTTGCCGAAAACATTACATCTGCGACCACATTGATAAAAGTCATGAAGATTTTAAACAAAATCATAAAGATACAACAATAAGTCTGGACAAAGAAATACGTCGTTCAGCCAAAGATCCCAATACAAAAAACGTTCAAACATCACAAACAGATCTTACACAAGACTTGAGTCTTCTCAAAGAAGTTCTAACTGTGTTTCAAAGCAAAAAACAACTAGATATAAAAACTAACAGCAAAATTGTCATGAAAGACGTTTCTGTTGAAACAGAGAGTAAGTCTAGAATTGATCTTAAAGCAAATTTGACTAAAAGCCGAATTTTCCAATTCTCTATAGAAGACGGTATTAAAAATAATGGAAATAACTTCAAAATTGTGAATTACTCTCAGCCGTATAATGCAATAGCTTCACAGTATTCAATAGATTTGATCAAGCACAAGTCGTCTTCTATTCCTCAAATGAAGCTGGAAGAATTGAAATACTCTTTGAAAGAAAAAACTAAATCCAAAGACGCGATCGAGGAGGTAAACAGGATGTTTGCAACAGTGAGAAAACGCGAATTGTCGAATTTGGAAGAACATAACAGACCTTTGATAAGAAACGGACCTAGAGTGTTGCCAGTAGTAAAAACTAAAACCTACCATGACGCCGATAAAAAAGATAATACGGATTGTGAAGCGAGCAATGATGTCAAAAAGTTGCCAGTAACTAAAACAAAACCCTATAACAAAGAAGACAACGAAAATTCGATTTGCAAGTGTTGCCAATCAAATAATATGCAGCTGTCTGGCGGCGATTCGTTTTTCAAACACGAGTGTTGCTATCATAAGATGTTATGTGAAGGGCGGTGCGAGAAGTGCGTATATATGCTATGTTGCCATTACCAAAAACACAATAAGACCGAAACTGGCGCGTTGATGTGTGAATGTTGTAAAAGTAACACGAATGAGAAGATTGACGAGGGATGCGATGGAAATCATTGCGATCACTTTTGATAACATGCGTTTATTTACTTTTACTTTTTTATAATCTTACAATAAACTGATATTTTTTAACATTTCCCGAGTTTTTATGGAATACATACAATATAAAATATAAAACGGGCAATACTGTCTTTACCATAAGGCTACACTCCTCAAGGGGCCCAGAAGGACTAACAATTTGTCTTGTTTTTCAAACGTTAAAGTTGTTACAAGAATATTCCTTTGCCTTACGGTTACCAATTTTGTAGTGGAGCGGTTATATTCGCAGCGGAGAATAAAAAAATATTGCGAACTTTAACTTTCCAATAGGGCCCCAAATTCGTATGTGCCCAAGAGCTAGCCTAGTTTAAGGCGTCCTTAACGAAGAATTAATAAGAACTTTCACAATAAAACAATAAATTCTAGCAAAAATAATAATTTATTAACGAACGTCTTATTACAAACAATACATTATTCGGAATCAAAAATAAAAGCTCTCTGAAGAACATTTCGGCTTGCTTCCCCTGAAAACAAAAATGTATTATTTTGGCGAATAGCTTAGTTTGAACAAATACACGATCTTTTTGACCTGCGCCGAACGCAAATTGAGTCGGCAAAGCCCACGAAATTTGTCTTTTCTGGGGGCATTATTTAGCTGACATCGGGTGAGTAATTTTCAAATATTTAACCAGCAAATCAGCTCTGGTTTAACCGGACAGCGTGACGTGTATGAGGCGGTGCACAGCAGAATATTTGCGACTCAAAACGTTCAACCCTGCCCCAGGCGGCAGGGTTGAACATTTTGAGCATCCACGCTACGCCACTGGGTCAGACCCTCTGCCCTCTAGACATAATGATGAAATGCATTCAAACACGGATTGTAATATTCAATTGATTTCTGTCATATTGACGACGAAGTCATCATAGCAAAGCTTTGATTAAAAAAATGAACGGGAACGTCAAATTGTAAGTACTCATGTACAATATAATGCATATCGCGTTTAATTCCGGTAGTATCGTTTATAATATAACGCAAGCTCTTCAAATGAGAGGTATACCTGCCATCCCCGTATTTGTTTCTGCTTCTCTCCATCTTCTCGCTGTGAGCCCTCTCCCATTCCCTTGGAGTGTCTTGGCTGGAAGCAAAAGATAAAATATAGCATATTTAAGTGGTAACTCATGTTTCTAGAAAAAATTATGATAGTTGCATAATTTTTCCTAGAATTCCATTGTCCTATTTCTTAAGAGTATGGTTGTTCCTTTGGAAAGACTGCCATATCATCTTCGTAACTCTTAAATATTTAGCTCATCAGACTTTGGATTATTACTACACATCTATATTTGAATGTCCAGGTATCCTTTTTTAGATGAGAAAATTCCACTTACTCCCCCAATCCCAAGTCAAAGAACGGCTCAGCTGCACTCATCCTCTCTCTCACGCTGGTCTTCGAATCAAACTGCTTCGTCAGCACCTTCTTAATCGTGTTCGTCGAATCGACGAACTTACACATGCATTCGCTCAAAGTCTGCATTTTAGCCAACAGCTCGTCTTTATCGCACTTCTCCGATGGATATTTCATTAACTTCTCCAATTCTTTCGTTATCATCCTACAATTATCTTTCAAGTCTGGTATATCACTCCATTGTATGTCAGTATTTGTCGAAGCGTGCTTAAGGATTTTAATCTTTGGTGTCACGGTTTCAATGACGAATTCTCCGTCTTCTATGATCTCATCTATTGGTTTGTAGTATGGTTGTCTTATGCCGTAAAGAGCGGGGTGCGGACATTCTTCAGAGAGACCGTCTTTGGTCTTCGCTAGGACGAGTTTGAGGAGACAGTCAAGGCCGATTTTGTGGTCGTTGAGAAGATGTCTGTCCAGGACTGTGATTCTGGAATAGATAAAATTTCAATAATATCAATCATTAAATGTATTCATTCATATTCTTCATAATAGAGATCAAAAATAAGATTTTTTTATATACACTCGACTCATAGAAGCAGTTAAGGGGTTCCTTAAGTGCCCATGTACATTACAGGGACTGCTTACCATTTTGTGTTTATTATTTTGAAATAACTGCATATCCATAGCCCATACTAATATCATATATGTGAGAGTGTGTCCGTCTGTAATCTTCACGCTTGAACAGCTAAACTGATCAAAATTAGCTATAAACATAGTTTGACTCCCGGGAAAGGACATATGAAAGATTTTATCGCAGAAATCAGCATTTAAAACGGTGTAAAGAAGGGTGCCAGTTTGTATGGGCAATCAATAAACAAGGAAACTAATTCAAATATAAATAATAGTTTACCGGTCAGCATCAAACGGGCACAGATGGCACCCGTAGGTCTCCCTCTGAGCCTCCCCCAGCGACGTCGTGACGGCGCTGCTCTTGGACGCCATGTCCAGGTTCAAAACCTTTGAGGTGCACTCGCTGCTCATGGAGATATCCTGGAGTTCAAGATACTGTTACGGAATGCTATTAGAAGTAAATTACGCAGAAAAGAGAAGGAGAAAGTCGACAGATCCCCCGTCTACTCCCCCTTTGAGGTGACATCGCTTAGAGTAACGATGCCTAATGGCTTTTTCCTACATACATACCAACACGCCTGCAGTACCTAAAGGGGTAGGCAGAGTTAAAAGAGCGATAAGCCCCCTAACCTAAATCACATTCAGCCAAAAAATAATTCATTGAGTTGGGTTAGATGGAAAGATGCCTGGAGGGGGAGTTGTGGATGTTACGATTCAGGCATACCCATGACGTACCTTCACTCCCGTGATAAAAGGTACTGCGGAGTTTTGGTGGTTATACCCTAGCCAGCTACCATCTCTTGCCCGAGAGGAGATCTTCGAGGAGAGGCCCCTGGGAGTCTCACACACCAAAGTGGTGGCACCGAAGGTGTGTAACGGATTTGCCCGGGACACAAAACAAAAAAAAATATGGAAAGGCGTGAAAAAAAGCATTCTTTGTGATAAAATTATACCTACATTAGCGCTCATGACGTTGTCGCTCAACTCCTCAGGATGAGCGAACAGCGTTCTACTCCTGGTTCTCGTGATGCGAGACCGCAGCTTGTCGAACAAACGCGTAGCTGAAGATGTGCGGAGACCCACTGAAGAAATGTTCGTTAAAAAAATCGAGTTAAGAGATTGGATACACCATCACACTCACACTCGCTATTCCCGAAGGGTTAGGCAGAATCGGAGGGCAATAACATTTAGAAAAAACGGTTTGGGTTAGATTAGGGTTGCCACCTGTACTATATTATATAGTATCGTACTATATTATATAGTATCGTACTATATTTTAGTCAATTGTACTATATGTTATAGAAAAAATGTATAGTACGAATAATACTATATTTTTATCGGTCATTCCATTGTCGCGCTTTTTATATATTAACTGTGCCTAAACGCACTCGTAACGCAGCATTGGGAATTTCAGAACAAAACGCATTACGTCGTTCGTCGCTCACTCACTTTGTTAACCAAAGCTAAAAGTAATATTAAATACAGATGAAGAAATAAATAATGACTGAATATTAATGTGTACTATTTATTTTCTTGAATTTTCCATATTAACAACTATATTTTTTTTTCCAAAGGTAGATACCTACTATATTTTTTGCTACGTTTTGAAAGAAATACTATTTTACCTCCAAAAAAAGGTGGCAACCCTAGGTTAGATGGAAAATTGACAATAAGGAAAGGCTTCTTGACGTATTGTGTGTATGCATTTATGTGTGGAAACGGTGATAAGGACACGTTACATAGGAGAGGTACTGGCCTCTTTGCACGTGTCTCTTCAAAATGTTAAAAGCTTCGTGAGCATATTTCTAAATTCAACTGTGCTACATAGCTTAGTATTTCTGGTTCCTATGTCTTAGGAGTTCTTAAGCAGAATAACTTACACCTTAAACCCTTGCCATCTTTGCTGCTGGCGAACGAAGCATCCAGATTAGTTGTTCTTGGCACTGTACTGGATTTTTCCTGGAATAGACCACAAACTCTTTATGCCATGCCATATTTGAGAGTGGGTAACGGGATGATGAGTGACTGGGAGGCATGGAAGAAAACATGCTTCGCTTACCCCAGGTGACCTGGCATAAGGGCAGGAAAAAAAGAGAGCAAGAAGATGACTAGATTACGGCGGAATGGATAATCTAAATGGCTAGTATTATTTAAATACGTTTTGACAATTTTTAGGATTAAGGATTAGAAACAGCCTTTCACCCTAATGTTGAATGAAAATGAAAATTTGTCTCTCGAATAACGTCTTTAATAATGAATCGCAATCACTGTAATGTGATGAATATGGAGTTCAATTTTGCTGTTGAAATTGTTTTATTCTTCTGGAACTCGTATGCCAATGTGCCTACTGGTATATTTACTATATGAACCTATAATTAATATTGCATTTACTCCCCTACGCCTCCTAGCGTTATGTCCCGTACTTAATCCAGATACCTAGAAACAATTGAATGTGCAGGTTTCATCACGATATTTGGCCGCACCGCAGAGCCCTAAAGGTACGAGTCGCGCACATCGCCTACCCACAAGCGGTCACCCATCTTGTCTCGTACGTACCGTGAACAGCTTGGTCTTCTCCGGGTAGCTGCTGGGTGTAGAAGCGTCGTGGTGCAGTTCCCGGTGCATGCGCAGCGCGCTTTCGAACTGCGCCGTGAAGCTGCATTGAGAACAGCTGCACAGGCGATAAACAGATACATACATATGTAGATAAATATGTCCAATCACGGACTAGTAAAAAAAGTAGGACTCCACGCCACTAGCTAGACGTTGAAGCTCCTCAGGTGCTCCAGCTTGACAGGCAATTAAGTCACACATTTACATAATAAGCGCTCTAAATGACAGATATCCGATATCTGGTATCCATAAGTAACTCGCTCACACATCCATAAACGTGGCTTCACGCTATAGTATGACAGCATGGAGTCCTTCTTTTTTACTAGTCCGTGTTTCTAATATAATAAATCGCATGTTGGTCTGGGGTTCGAAAATAATGTACTGACTGTGTTCCCTATGCATCAACCAGCATGACGTAAAATGGTATATGGAGTGTTGAGTTTTTATTATGTAGGTGATGAGCTTCCCACTTGTCACCACTTTTTCATAATTTAACATCTAACCCAATTCCAGTTTAATTTTGATTAAAAATGTTTAAATGGGCTTGCTCTTAAACTCTGCATATCTATTCAAGGATTACGGGCGTAATTATAAGTAGATGTATGTATGTATTAGAAGTGGTTGAATGAGCTTACTGCTTCTAAAGGTCAGAGAGCCCATGACTCTGCTATCACAGACCCAATACCGAGTGCGCCATTAGTCGCCTTCTGCATACTGTATAGACAATTTTTTAAGTCCCAGACCAACGAGGATTGGCAGTGATAGATGAATTATCAATTCCTGATTGAAAATTGACCTTCGGTCAAACACTAACTAGTTGTACACTTTATGATTTTTGAGAAAAACCTTACCAATGCGTCATATTAAATTCTGGATGTAAACGGGACTAAAATATTTGTCAGAGTGACAAGTCTGTGACTGACGGAATTTCTTCTTTCTTACAACTTCAGTGTCGGATAATCAAAGAAGATTTGTTACCTAATTGTTCTTTGTATGAAGTTGGATTAAAATGTAATGAATTTAAACCTGAAGTACGAGAAAATTAGAGCGGCTGCCTGTCCATCGGAGCGGAGTGAGGTAACGGAGCGGTGAGCGAGTTAAAAATCCACCAATGTCTACTAAAGAGGAGCGGAGATTTTGTGCAATCCTATTGGTTAATATTTCTCCGTTTCTCTGCTCCGCTGCACGGAGCGAGGCAACCTAAGCCTGAATAGAGTAAAATTAAGACTAACTCCATTTATTTTCCATCTAGCCCAACCCAGTTTTATTTTTGGCTGAATGTGGTTAAAGAGGCTTGCTGTCCCTTTGACTCTGCCTATCCCTTCGGGGACTATGGGCGTGATGTTATGTCTTGTTTGTATGTGTGATTCATCTTGTGGTTTAACCTACGCCAGTCTGATTATCGTAGAATATCGTGAGTCCTTAGGATACCTATATATTTTTTAAATATAAAGTAGACCTAGTCTTTTCTTTAAAGCCTAATATATATAAGTAGTAGAGGCGAAAGGTGTCAATCAGGCGTAGTAAGTGGAAGGGTGTTATCTTTGCCTACCCCCCTGGGAGAAATGCGTGACGTTAAATAGGTATGTACGGTCAACCGCAGGTCAAGTTATCCACTTGCAGTTCAATATTAGCGCTTATATCCTCGACATAAGGGTACAAAGTCCGAAGCTAAAATTGGCTATCATATTTTTTTTCATATGATTTTGGGATAACAAATTATGTTATAACCAGTTTAGTGATTTCGGCGTGAAGTAACAACCAGATAGAATTACATTCGCATACATAATATTAGTAAGGACCATAAATCGTGGTCTAAGCGGACCCCGTCTAAGCACGGAACATAACGCTAAGAAGATGATGTTTCATAATACCTAAGGATGAGAAATATCTCATCCTATCATACGTCCACGCTTAGTCGTAGACGTAGTTGACCGGCTCGATGGCGCGTTCGGTAGCGACCCTGCCCCATGCGCCAAGACTTGTGGGTTCGATCCCCACCCAGGACAAATATTCGTGTGATGAATACTTGTGTTTGTTCTGTGTCTGGGTGTTAATTTACAATATTTACGTATATATTTGTAATACCACTGTTGTTTCTGATATCCTAAACATAATTGCTCAAGCTACTTACCTCGGAGTCAGATCAATGTATGTGACGTCGTCGGATATTTAGATTAGATTTAGATGTAGTCGTAGACTGGCGCTTTTTTTATTTAATTATGTTACGGGACGAGCAAATCGTGCACCTGACGGTAAGTGCTACGTCTGCTCATGAACAGCTGACCGCTACACATCTATACTAATATACATATAAAGCTGAAGAGTTTGTTTGTTTGTTTAGACGCGCTAATTACAGGAACAACTGGTCCGAATTCAAAAATAATTTCAGTGTTAGATGGCCCATTTGTTGAGGAAGGCTATAAGCTATATAACTTTAACCATAAATACGGGTGAAAGCGCGGGCACAAATTCAGTCTCTTTATTTATTTAAGCTGAAAAAGCACTTATTAAATTCTCTCTTTCTAGCGTTATGTCCCGTGCTTAGACAGGGTCCGCTTAGACCATGATCCAGGATTTAGCGAGTCTGGTAATGACATTGAAGCGACTGCCGATCTGACCTTTGTAAGGGTTACGATAGGGGAACTAGACAATTTTTGGATCTTGGTTACAAATCCAAAGTTGTTTGAATTTGCAGGTTTCATCACGATGTTTTCCCTCACCGTCGAGCTAGTGGTATAAAAATGTACATAGATTTGAAAAATCCAGAGGTACGTGTCTGGGTTTGAACCCGCACTTCTCGGTTAAGAGGAGCGTATCCTTAACATTGAGCTACCACCGCTCCCTTATAAATATTCAATATACAGAAAAGAAAATATTACCACAGCTAGTCTCTACATGTTTAAAATAGAAATTAATTTCCCGTCATATTACATAAAAAGTAATATAAGTAGCTCTACTAAGCTAACTTATATGGCGGTGCAGTAATCGTTCCAGCAAGTCTAGACCCCGACGTAGTGCCTAGCACGCCTTACCACGGCGCTGGGGAAACCAATACAAGCGAGAAAGTACTAAGTGTGTATAATTACTGAGGCTCATATTTACTGCTAGTGACGGGCCATGGTGACCGCTCACCCCATTAAGCTATTATTACTACGTATAGAGAAGCTATGTCAAACAAAAATATTATCACGAAGCATGGACTGAGCGCGTTTCAGCATGTGCAGCGCTAAAACTAACAATTGTCGTCTAATTAAGCTATTAAAACACGCAGCGCTAGATCGCTCATAGAGTACATTTTTCTCGCGACCAAAACGTCGTAAACGCCGTTAATTTCATGGCGCTTACGCGTCGACGTAGGCGAGTGACTAAACGAGTTGTTGCCGATCGGCAACATCGCGCGGCGCAAAAAACTTGTTCGCTGCGTCGGGTCCATTCGCTAGTAATAATAGTTCAATGGCTCACCCAGGGCGAATGCTTGTTCATATTTTTCGTGGGATAAAAAATCGTAGTAAAATTGTCAGTACAATTTAAAATTTTCAAAGGAATGTGACCTTTCTTAAGAAATAACTAGTCTAAATTCGACTGTGAATATGTAACCATGACATAGTTGGTATGCCATGGTTATATAGCTTAGTATTTCTGGGTCCTATGTCCATATATAAATATATGAAGGGTCCACTGCTATAATGATAAATGTCCAAAACTTTAAAAAATTTAAATGAAACATATAAACTGCATATTTTGAACAGTATTTCTGAATCAAAAAATCATATGCATAAATAATATATTCTCCAGACTGACACACCAATTCCCTAGTTCCAAACTAAGCTTATGCTTGTCCTATGGATATTAGGAGAACGGAGACTTACTTAAATACGTTTATAAAGATCCATGACTCGTACAAATGTCCATGTTCATCACACGAAACATTGGCCGTTTCCTCCTGCTCCTACTAAGCTCTCCTACTGGTAGGAGCACTAGGACATACTGTTCTCCCATGATTCAGTAGGAGCTCGAAAAACTTTGTTTGCCCCTGGCTATTAAACCAAGGGTAGCGGGATTCGAGCCTGCGCCCCTTGGTTTAATAGCCAGGATCTCTGACCACTCGACCAAAGAGCCAGTCAATGTTAGATATTAGCGCTGTGCCCTAAGATTCACCCGCGTTTATGGTTAATATGTCGTAGCGTGATGTTATATAGCATAAAACTTTCCTCGATACAGCTTTCCATCCAACCCAGCCCACTGTCCCATGTTGGTCTGGGACTTAAAAAGAATATGCCAACTGTGGTTCTTGCCTAGCATGTCGTAAAGGCGACTAATGGTATATAGGGTTTTGGGTGTGTGGTTGTGTTGGCGACAGGTTAGCCGCTTGTCACTGCTTTTTCAGAATTTTCCATCTAACCCAGCCCGACTTTATTTTTGGCTGAATGTGGGTGAAGGGGCATGCTGCCCCTTTGACCCTGCCTACCCTTTCGGGGATAATAGGCGTGATGTTATGTAAGTAGGGGAATGCGTTACGCACCGTTCCTCTGAAACCGAGGGGAATCAGCGGTGTGGCCGACACACCTTGCTGTTTCCGGGTGAGGGCCCTGCTCCGCCCGAGGTGGTGGTGGGTGTGGTATACCGACACCGAAATTTTAAACATTTACAATCCCTAAAGGGGTAGGCAGAGATCAACCCTATTTAGCCAACTCAGTTAAATTCAGTTGAGTTGGGTTAGTAGATTTTTTTAAAAGTATTACTTGTATATATATAATTAGCACTAAAGTTTTTGCACGTGAAAAAAGTTTATTAAAAATGGGTGTTTCGATTTAGTGATTTTGTACAATACCTAATTAAATATAATCTATACTTATTATTAATTTGTAGAGAGGTCAATTCTGTACATGAAATATATTTTCAAAATAACTATCAGGGGGTGATTAGTGATCGATAGTGATGCCAAAAATGCAATCAGTAAAATTTTTGTTTGTCTGTATGTCTGTCTGTCTGTCTGTCTGTCTGTATGTTCTTTATAGAAACAAAAACTACTCGACGGATTTTATCGAAACCTGGTACAATTATTCTTCATACTCCTGGGCAGGTTATAGTATACTTTTCATCACGCTACAATTAATAGGAGCAGAGTAGTGAAGGGAAATGTTGGGAAAACGGGAGAAGTTACTCCATTTTTTAAGCTTCCGTCGCGTGTGCAGCCTTAATGGTTAAAGTTACATAGAAATCATGTATGACGGAAATAGTCTTTATAATATTAACCATAAACGCGGGTGACACCGCTGGCACAGCTAGTTCAACATAAATTACTTGCGAATAACAGGAATAGTTAATATTTGTAGGATTAGGTATGTTTTCTGTTTAGTTATCAATTATTTTAACAAATTTGAATTAGATAAACCTTTGATTTAACTATAGGTAAGTATGTATGTTTAAAATCCAATAAAAATACATTAATGAAAATAATGGCTTGAGTTTTTGATAGACTTAAATTAGAGTAGGTAACAATTTATTGGTCTTCAAACTTATTTTCCTAACAATTTAAGATAATTATGAATGCAAGGAGTTTTCATTGCAAATATCATTATTTCATCGCTCTAAAGTATTAAACTAATTGTTTTCACTTACCTACCCATTATTTATATGTACTACCAATGCAAAATAATCATAAATAACAAAATAACTAAATATTCAGTTTGAAGAATACCTACACTATTCACAGTTGTATTCTTCGCGTACCGAACTATCCGGTCGGTTTCCCCTCTCTATCAACAGGTTATAACCTACAATATTACGTTTGAAACCTAAGGACTCTTGTCACAGGTGTTCAAACAGACTAGCTATCAACTTATCGTCGTTCCTAGCATTGAAACGTGTGAAATCTCCTATTTTTTCACACAATCACATTCAATTGTTACTTTTTATTTCTTCAAAAGCGATAAATACACCTTTGTACGCAGCATATCATGATTGTAACTTTGCACAACGTTAAAAACGCCGCTTCGAAAGCGGAAACCGTACAAAATGTATTCTAAACCTGTTGCAATAAGGTTTTAAGGGGGATACGCCGGTTGGTTATTGAATGAAAGGTTGTCGTGTAGCCTCAAACCTGGTAACACCGTTTCATTGTGAGCCACCAAGCGTACGGGGCAGTCGCGAGCGCGGAGTCGGCACGAGCGTACGTCAGTCGCGGCTCGCAAAGCCTATGAGAACAATTGAAATCGAAAAAAGTAACAACAAAACGTTGCCGCAGTGTCAAAACAACGTCATTTCATTAGCGAACGTTTATCCCGTGAGTTTCTGAGCGTCGCCGTCCAAGCAAAACCGGTTGCCGCGTCGTAGGAAGTAGCTACAACAGTTATATAAAACTATAGTGCTCGATTTTCTTTCGCAGGTACACCGAGTTAACCTTTTGTTTTGTGTGGTTTTAAAGTTTTTTGTTTGATAAAAAGTGTTTGAGACGACGTTCTGTTGAGTGAAATCGAGTGTCGCAGCCAGGTGAGTTGGTTAAAAGTGTTTTTTATGGCTAGAACGATTGAGAATTCGATAGCTTTCTCCTCGCTTAGGGTTGAACAGCGTGACTCATAGTCTTTTGTATAGCTGTGCCTTTTCACGGTTTATTCTCGGTGTTTCATTAAACTCTGGTATGCGAATAGTTAATTATGTTTGTTGATTAAACTGTGGGGTAATGTAAATCGTAAAACAATGACGCTAGAGTTGATAATTGTGCGGAACCGGAGACACCTATTGTGGTCGCGTGGTTTCGACTTGAATGTTTATAAACGAATGAGGTTCTTTCGTAATGTTTACAAATTTCGGTTTTGTCAAACATTTGTTCAAATAATAACTATGATAGATTTATAAAATAGGCCTTTGGATCAACGGAATGAGCAGAGTCGCACAGATTATAGCAATGTGTAGGTACATACAGGACAGGATTCACCGTGGCAAGTGCATGCACTAACCTTGAGCAAACAAGTGTCCCTTGATATCAAGAAGTTTAACTCATTGCTCATCTCTAAATACAAACAAGTGTCAACTTTCTTAGTTTAACACGGATTTAAGTCATGTCCGTGTTGCTTTTAGCTTTAACGGTGACGAACGTATAATGGTTGTCAAATCACAAATACCTACTTCCTACTTGCATGTTGTTAATTGAATGACTGTGTATATTAATCGCTTAGTGTTAGTAATGAAAACCTGGTTAAATATTCAAAAGAGCTTGACTTAGGTGAAACAAAAAATTGCATTAATCTTATAACTTTATATAGATTATGTAGGTAGGTAGGTAGTTTGTAGAAGTGAGCACATTTGCAACTGTAATTGTGACCTTCTTAATCATAGGAAATTGGGTAACACATTCAAAATTATCCAAATGTGCTGGTTTCATTATGATGATAACTTTTGTCTAGATTTAATTTGGATTATTAAAATAATAGGTAATCAACGAAAGAGCGGTAGCTCAATGGTTAAAGACACGCGCCTCTTAACCGAGGAGTGCTGATTCAAATCCGGGCATGTACCTCTAGATTTTCAAATCTATGTAGGTACATATTTATACCACTAGCTTGACGGTGAGGGGAAAAACATCGTGATGAAACCTGCAAATTCAAACAACTTTAAATTTTGTAACCATGTTCCAAAAATTGTCTGGTTGGACGGTGGGAGAGATTGGGAATAACCCAACGTAAATTCCTAGCCCTACGGTGCTACGCCCTGTCGACATATGGTAATTGCCTACTAATGACAGGTAATGTGTCTGGAATGTCTATTTCTGTAGACGTTAATTTTGTGCAATCAGAAAAACCCATGTATGTAGACATATTTATCAGACTAACACACCAATTCCCTAGCTCGACACTAAGTAGGTACGCTAGTGTTATGAATACCTAACTAAGTACATAAAGGATAGATGACTTCAAATATAATTAAATACCTTTGTATTTGTAATAGCTATTTATACTGTTATTTTCTGTAGATTTTAATCGCTATATTATATTGAGGTAATAAAACTTTTATTAAATTATTGAATGTTATTAATGTTGTCTCACGTTAATTGCTTTTTATACTTATAAAAACATGTTGATATATACATATTGGCGACAAACAACAACAATAAAACAATATGTGGGTAGGTCAATGGTTTTGTGTTGTAGACATACCTACAAAAAAAACTGCGTAAAAACGTATCTAAACGCTGAATTCCTTTATTTTTAAATTGTGCTTTAAACATTTAATGTAGCAAAATTAAATGCTATTTTTGTTGATTCATTCATCGTTTTTGTTTATCTTGAATCTATTTTAAAGGTATCCCGTATCCTTGTGGTATTGTAATGAGAGCAATATACCTATCATGTCGATAACTGATCTACGTCGTTTAAACGTGTAAAACTTTCGAACTAAGTCTTGATGTTTGATACGACGTTATACGCATTCTAAACGGCCGCGTATATCAATATGTATATATAAAAAAATCAATGCCACTGTTCGTTGTAATTTTATAACTCAATAACGGGCTCACCTATACAAACCAAATGTTTAGGCTTTGTTCGGACTATTTAGTAGATGGCTTATGTGAAGTTTGCACAAAATCGGTAGAGCGGTTTTTGTTTGAATAAATGAATTTGATGTTCCAATTAATTTTATTTAATATTTCACTTTATACTTAGCGAAGCACGTACCGGCCCGCTATTTTTATATAATGCAGCATGAAATATTCCTATTTATCGTAAGTATTTAACAACACGTGCGATTCTAGCAAGTTAGTATAATATAGTCTTAATTTTGTGATAATTCAAGATTTTTAATAAAATGCTATATAGTAAAATTTTCCTTTGCGGCAAAGTTGTCTCGTTGTATAATTTCATTGTAAAGATCATCAGGGGCTTGAGAGAAGCAATATGTATAAAATAAAGTACAAATCGCAGGAGACCTATATTTAGACACGTACTATTATGCAATAATAGTAAACTGCATCCCGCAATAAATAAAATCTTAAATAAATAATAACAGTTCAAGAAACAGCCTACATAAGATAGATTAATTTTGAATTTAGATGTAGGTACTTTCACAAGCGACTTTTGCACATCCCAAAGTCCAATAAGAATTTTAATCACTTTGCATTGCAAATACAACTTTTGTTTTTTTTCTTTGCGTGACGTCACCATCTAGGTTAACCTATTAGGGGTCCAGACCTCGTACGTGGTCTACATTTTACATATCATACTCACCGTTTATAATCCAACAAGAAAAATATTAGCTAAGTACTTTTAAATAGGCGTCGGTAATTATGACCAAAAAGGTTTACATAAAAAAAAACGAAGTATGTATGTATTTACAGGAATAATTCGGTGTTAAGGAAAAAGCATGTGAGAAAACCTGTACTGTACTGTATTTATAAACTTAGATGTGTAACTATAATTCACTGATCCCAGAGGAAATAATCATAGAATGAGGGTTTCCAAAAATACAAAAACCGCCAGATAGCACGAGGGAGTCTGACAACTAACCAATAGGGAGGGTGACAAGACCGCAAGTCACAGTTACGCTATCTTTTGGATGTATTTATTCAAAAAACCCATTGATCCTCAAAAGCCAGAGAAGCGATTTAAATAAATGTTATTGTCATTCGTTGTTGATAGAGTTATCTCAAAGAAAATACGTGCTAACCTAATTGTATTACGTGCTACCTATGGCACGCCATCACTATTAGGATAGGATGACGAATTTAAATTAGTTATTAGTAGTCAAACCAATATCTAACACGGTAAATAATATCTTATAGTTTAATGCAGGTATCATTCTTATTTACGACTAAAGTTCATAATAATAAACTAAATATAGAATGTTTTATATTTTTCTGACATCATCCTTATCCGTATGCTCGGAAATAATCCAGGTACAATTTGATGTTTATTTGTTATAAGCTTCTGCCCGCGACGTTGCTCGCGTAGTACATCGATGAAACATAGCTTATATGTTATTCTACTGTATAAGCTATACTATTGTAAAGTTTCATTAAAATCCGTGTAGTAATTTTTGATGTCCCATGTTGGTCTGGGACTTGGCCCATGTTGATCTGGGACAAAAAAAAAGAATGTGCCAACTGTTTTTGCCTAGCATGTCGTAAAAGGCGACTAATGGTATATCGGGTTTTAGGTGTGTGATTGTGTAGGCGACAGGTTAGCCGCTTGTCACTGCTTTTTCACAATTTTCCATCTAACCCAGCCTGGCTTTATTTTTGGCTGAATGTGGTTGAAGGGGCATGCTGCCCCTTTGACTCTGCCTACCCCTTCGGGGATTATGGGCGTGATGTTATTTATGTATGTAATGTCGTACTTTTTGCGTGAAAGAGTACCAAACATCCACACATCCATCCATCCATACAAACTTTTGCGTTTATAATATTAGCAAGATAGTAAGATATCTTCCTAGCGTTATGTGTCGTGCTTAGTCGGAATCCGCTTAGACCATCATCCAGGATTTAGCAAATTTATAAAATTAATTGAAGAACTGCATACCTCACCTTCATCACAGATTAATAGTAACCTTCGTACCCTTAGATAGGGGAACCAGGCAAATTGGATCATGGTTTTGATTTGACATGGCATTATAGAATGCTATGAACTCATAACTAACAATTTAGTTCAGTAAAACGCAGTAGCAGTATTAAGTGTTATACATGTATATTAAGTTTAGTGTTTTATTAAATAAATTAATCAAATAAATACACCAGAAAAAGTATATCAATATTTTTTTTTCGAGCGCAAGAAGTATTTGGTCAATAAAAACGTTTTAACCTATAAATCATAAATATAATATCCTATTCGCTTTTACAAATTCTTTTAGGAAAAAAAATATTCAATTATAAATAATATGGATATCGATAAAGCTAACGAAGATATTAACGAAGAAAAAATACAAATGTCAAATTATTCACAAACGTATTCTTCAAACATACTATTGATAACAATTTATTCACAAGCGTACTCTTAAAACATAGTATTTGTTTACTAACGGTTACAATTTATTCACAAAGTAGGTATTCTTACATTACATCACTGTATGGCAAATGCAGTTACACAATTACTCGTAAAATACGTACAAATAGGCATTAATGTGGCTATTTCCTATTGAACTCTATTTGGTATTCTAAACCAAGATACTACATTATTCTCTGAACATAAATCTTCCCAGGATAGTTGTAGTAACCATTTATAACTTACGTCACACGGCAAGGGGGGGTTAGGTGATCAACAAAGTATGACAGACATATAAAACTCAAAAATTATCACATGTTGGTCTGGGATTTAAAAATAATATTCCAACTGTTACGACATAGGCAAGAAACACAATTGGCACAGTATTTTAAGTACTAGACCAACATAAGAAAAATACATAAATTCTAATAAAAAAAAAATATGTTATCCTATAATTGTTTGTTTGAATTGAATAGGCTCCGAAACTAGTGGACCGATTTGAAAAATTATTTCAACAATGAAAAGCTACTTTATCAGCGAGTGACATAGCCTATATTTCGTATTAATAAATAATAAATTATAAAAATAAATAAATATCCGACAACATGACATACATTGATCTGACTCCGAGGTAAGTAGCTTAAGCACTTGTGTTACAGATAACAGAATCAACAGTGGCATTACAAATATATACTTAAATATTGGATATTAACACCCAGACACAGAACAAACACAATTATTCATCATACGAATATTTGTCCTGGGTAGGGATCAAATCCACAACTCTTGGCGCATGGGGCAGGGTCACTACCGAATGCGCTATCGAGCCAGTATTCCGGGAACTACGCGGGTAAAACGCGCTGCTTGTGAGTGAAAAAAGGGTGTATGTGTTGTACGGATTGCAATACAGCGGCATTTTTTGCTGGATCCAACAGAGCTAAAATTGTGGTAGACCAGCTGGATTGCTTGCTCCAGCATTGCAATCCATAACACATAACATGACATCACGCCCATAATCCCCGAAGGGGTAGGCAGAGTCAAAGGGACAGCAGGCCCCTTTAACCACATTCAGCCAAAAAAAAGCCAGGCTGGAAGGCTAGGCTTCTATCTAGAAAATTGTGAAAAAGCAGTGACAAGCGGCTAACCTGTCGCCTACACAATCACACACCCAAAACCCGATATACCATTAGTCGCCTTTTACGACATGCTAGGCGAGAACCACAGTTGGCAGTGCAATGCTGGATTGCTTGATCTGGATCAAGCAATCCTACTAGAGATCGGAATGCTGGCATTCCAATCTTTAGTAGGGATTGAAATCCAGCGGCATTGAACCAGCACATGTCGCTGAACTCAGCACAGCAACAATTGTGCCTGGTCCAGCTGGATTGCTAGATTCAGTACTGCAATCCCTAATGTGTTGTTGTTACCACGGACTAGTAAAAAAAAAGACTCCACGCTGTCATACTATAGCGTGAAGCCACGTTTATGCATGTGTGAGTGAGATACTTATGGATACCAGATATCGGATATCTGTCATTTGGAGCGCTTATTATGTCAATGTGTTAAGTAAGTTGCGTGTCAAATTGGAGCACCTTAGGAGCTTCAACGTCTAGTTATTGGCACGGAGTCCTACTTTTTTTACTAGTCCGTGGTTGTTACTGGATTCTAAACATTTTTTGTTTGAAATGTAAGCAAGATATATCTACATTGAAATATCATTGACCTCCATAGAAAACGCAACTGGTAACCCTATTTAGGTAGACTTGATAAGCCATAGATATTGTGTAATACAACAATGGAATTTTACATAATTTTATGTGAAATTCTACGTACAATGAATGTATATAACTTGTCATGTCGATTGACAGTATGTCAAGTACAAGTGTCATCATAATGTCAACTTGTAGAATAATAAAAAAACTGTCATTATGTTTAATTTTGTTCACAAACGTATTTGTAAATATCATTCGCTTGTCCTATTTAGGGTTGGCGTACGAATTTAAAACAGAATAAATCAATACAATAAATTGACTTGAAATATACTTATTTAAATTTTTTTTTTTTTTGACGCGGGGATTGTTATTTTGCATCGTCACGCCTTCCGAAATAGGAAGGCGTGGTGTGTGGGACCCCCAGATAGGGTTGCCAACTATACTGTTTTAAACAGTATTATACTGTTTTTCACTAAATTATACTTTTTACTGTTGAACAAAAAAAAACAGTCGAATTGAGAACCTCCTTTTTTTTGAAGTCGGTTAAAAATAAAGTATACAAAATACTACTTTCAACATCACATTATTTTTCAGTTATAATTGTGCGTATGAAGTTTTCAAAAAAGATCAAAAAGAAAAAGATAGAGAAGCTCTAAAAAATATGTATTTAAAACAATAAATAAATAAATTACTGTTCATTTTTATAAAATACTGTTTATTATTCTTCATAGACCTGAATATACTTTATTTCTTGTAAAAAAAGTAAACCCTACCCCCAGGGGTCTCTGAGTCGAAGACCCCCCCATCCGTAGCCATAGAGTAGCCGGGGTATACCCACTAAACCCCGCGGCGCTACTACATCGCCTGAGTGGTGGCCACCACGGGTTTCCAGCTTAGCCTTAGACTACCGTAGTACCATCGGCCCACCCTATACGGCGGACCCCACTTGCTTTCTTCTTGGGGAAGGGCTCTGTGGGATGGTCAGGAGCGCTGGAACATTCCTTCCCAGCGGCGAGCTGATGCAAAGCAGGTGCGGGCGCTCCCACGCCTATAAACTGCTGGTCTTATTTATACAACCTACAATCCCGTATGTATTCCAATCTCTACTTTTTATTAGTAAGTAAGTATTTGCAGAATCTAGGGAGCAGTAAGACTTAACCACCGTTAGCCAAAAATAAAATTAAGGTGGGTTAATTTAAATAAATGAAAAGAAGTGACAAATGGCAAATTCCTACACAGTCACCGTTAGTGGCATTTTACTTGTAAGGAAATAACATAGTACCTACTTTCTTTATAAGTCTCAAATAAATACGGGAACAATATCCAAAATTGTTTAGGAAACAGAAGGAAAATTGAACAAAACGCTACCGAATCAAAATTCCAACCACGCCACAAATCAGCTGTATGACACAAAATACTAAAATAGCAAACGTTAACGGTAAATAGTTGTTTGAAGTGAGCCATTACCGCGAGAAGAGGACGGCAAGTTTAGGTGACAACGGCGATGAGCGAGACGCAAGATGTACGTACGAACGCGGCAGATCAACATTCAAGACAAGACGGGCTTGAGATTATCTGTGGACAATTTATTTGCATACAATGCCATTTCAAATTGTTTTTTAATTGTTTTTGTTTAATGGAGGTATTCCGTTTTGACAAAGTTTCATTCGATGCTGGAATGGAGTGAGGATTTTGAAATAGATTGTATATTTATTATTATCCTCCTAGCGTTGTCTAGGTTAATCGGGGTGCGCTTAGACCAAAGAAATTGCGTATTATTGTTTAAATTAGGATTGACAATTGACAACATACATTAAATCTATAATGCCCAGGGGTAGGCAGAACTCAAGAACAGTAGCTCCGTTATCTACTTTTTAAATTAAAATAAATTGACAAGATATATATTATGACAAGACTGTTTCGTCGCAAATGTAAAAATTATTAAATGGGTTATAGGAAAAATTATATTAAAACTGAGATAAGTGGCACACAGACACATACCTACCCTATTTAGAGACAATCTTATTTAAGCATATTATTTTACAGAAATATCGTGTTTTGTAAATACAATTCATAATTTGCGTTGTATTTTACTACGTGTTGAGTAAGTCTTTATTTATAGCTAATACCTGCCAATCATAATAGCTCGACATTGAGATGACGTGAATAAAAACGTTTATTTATGGTGTTGATCGTGCTTCTAAGCAGGGGTTGCCAACCTTTTGAGTAACGATTTAAGCATGTACCATTATGTAAAAGTTCGGAAAGCCTTTAAATTTACAAAGTCCAAGGAACAATAAAGCTTACTAAAGCAAAAATTTAATTGTATTACTGGGAAAGAAAAAATTACAATAATGACAATTATGTTGTAATCAAAAAAAATCAAGCATTTAGTCGCCTTTACAACATCATAGGTAAATAACATAGTTGGTGCATTATTTTAGTCGCAGACCGATATAGGAAAACTATTCCCAATATTTTATTTTCACTAAACCACTTTGATTTTAATTATTATTACCAGAAAAAAAGTCAAGAATTAAAATAGCCTTTAATTTATTTATACCAAATAAAACCTTAAGATCTTTAACGGACCACATTGCGGACTATCGGTAGCTGCGGACTACAGGTTGGGAGCCACTGCTCTCATGTACCTACACGGCTTATTATTTAATAGCTTACAATGAAATAAGTGTTTTTGAGTATCTGACGAGTAGATAAGTCAGTACTTCCGCTGTTTTTGTGCCGGTTTAACTGACTCTGTGGAATCTGGCACCGGGTTTTTCCCATAAATAGACGCAAGGGAATTTTGGGTGATGGGTATTTTCGTTTTCACTTCTGAGATACTTTCGATATTTACCTCTGGTTCAAAGTAAACATTACCAAATAGTCTTTACAGACAAACAAAATGGAAATGTATGTTTGTAATGCCAAAATGGTATGTTTTATTGGTTTCAGGCATATCACATTTTACGGGAGTTTACAGGTAGAGAGGTTATAAATTATGGTTAAAGTTTATGTTAATTAATTTTATTAACGACTAGCTGTGCCAGCAGTCTTACCCGCCTTTTTGGTTAATGTTTTACAGCCTACAGCCTTCCTCGTTAAATGATATACAACACAAAAAAAAAATTGAACCAGTAATTCCTGAGATTAGCGCGTTCAACCAAACAAACAAGCTCTTCAGCTTTTTATTAGTAAGTAAGTATGTACACATTACTTAGCAGTTATTATATGTATTACCGATTACTTGCTACCTAAGTATAGATTTTTAAACAGTCAGAAAAATTATAACAGTGGTTTGGTGTAAAATTAATATAAACTACAACACTTATAAATTAAGTCTTAGCTGACCATTAAAAAAACTTAACATCAAATAATATATTCTGCGGAATAAATGTTCTTCCGACCAAATATTATGCAATAAATGGCACCATTATACAGACCACAAACAAAATTATGATTACCAACCTATTATAGAAAACGAAAAAAACTTAAGCGAAACTAGCGAAAGTCATAGACAATCAGAGAAAGCAAACGCTGTCGCCATTACGTACGTTGACCAATTACAGGTCAGAGCGGCGATTAGCTCACCAATCACGTCTTCTGAAAGTGCATTGCGCCAATTTTGGTGGACGTTGATAGGCTATTGCAATGTCAACCTAAATGCGTGACTTTACGCGCGAACAGGACACAAGATGGACTAATTGTTTTAATTTAAGGCGTTGCGTTGGTTGTAAATAAATTAGAAACTTATCTGATTTAGTTTCTCGAAACCCTTTCTATCTGTTGAGATATATAGTTATACCCACACTATAGTAAAGTATACTAGTATGTTAGATTAAATGATTTAATCTAAGATTAGTATAGTATACTTTGCTAATGTTAATTATAATAATATATTAAATAATAAATAAATAATTTTTCCAGACTGACACACCAATTCCCTAGTTCAACACTAAGCTTATGCTTGTAGTATGGATACTAGGCGAAATTATAGACATACTTAAATACGTTTATAAACATCCATGACTCGTACAAATGTCCATGTTCATCACACGAAACATTTGCCCCTAGCGGTATTCGAACCTGCGACCCTAGGTTTCGTGGCCAGGGTCTCTGACCACTCGACCAACGGGCCAGTCAAATTGATTTAGGATTAAGAAAAATTAAATAATTAACCGTTTTCCTTGTCTAGCATGTCGTATCGGATTATTGGGACGAAGACTTGTGTTAGTTAGTGCGACTGCCATCTGACCTTCGGTACTCTTAGATAGGGGAATTAGACAAATTGGACTTTGTTATTAAAATGTGCAGGCTATTTCGCGAGTTTTCCTTCACCGCTAAGATAATGGTATAAAACATACCTAGATTGAAAACTCCAAAGGTACGTGCATAAGTTTAAACCAACACTCCTAGCATGAGAGGCATGTATCCTTACCATTGAGCTCCAAGTGTTTCATAACTAAGTATACAAAACTTTTATCATAGTAGAGGAGCCGACGAAGCGAAATGTTTTTTCTAATTTGACGGGTTTCCCTGAGTATCCCTGTATATTAAAGGCTCATACTGGTTGGAGGTACTCATTAATATATCAAGTATCCTCCCTTATATAAATATGATGCGCTCGAGTAAATCCCAAAATCCCCTCTTGGGCTCCCCTACTATTAGATAATCTTATCGTTACAACGTTATACACATAACTGCATAATACAATACTATTTGTTACATTATATCACCCAACATTCCTACCAACAGTGGCTGTACAGCCAACTCCATAACAGGTTTATTAAAAACAAAACAAAACGTCAAAAGTGACAGCGCGCCAGTTTGCATGCATTATTTCGTAATCCGTAGGCAAAGGCATAGCGTAGCATGCGGTTGGGCGCGGAATGTTAATTATAAATCCAAGTTGTGCAGTGAATAGGGCCCTCTGTGTGGGAAGGTGACGTGGGTTCCCACGAGATTCGTTTATATTGGCGCTGTTGTCATTTTGCGAGGCTTGCGAACGTTTTAGCGAGTTAGCATAGTAAATGATTAGATATATTTTAATTTGACAGTGTTTAGCCTCCATTTTGTAAGCATCGGCTTGACTGACTCGTAATCGAAATGGCAAATTATGAAAGTTTCGGTTAAAGCATATTTAATGTGAGAAGGCTAACTAATAGTATATTTATATGTAGGTACCTACCAGCTGCGCCCGCGGTGTTACCCGCGTTTATAGTATAGTCAATGTTTTCTTATAGCCTATAGCCTTTTTCGATAAATGGGCTATCGAACACTAAGAATTTTTCTAATCAAACCAGTATCTAGTTCCTGAGATTAGCGCGTTCAAGCAAACAAACAAATTCTTGAGCTTTATAATATTAGTATAAATAGTATAGAACTTATAGATTTCGTTTACAGTGGCGTCCGAATATTGAAAAAAAATCTTCATTTCAATAACAGCACTTGATGAGTTTACCTATAACTTAGAACTACTATATTGATGACTCCAAAAGGACTTGAAATAATTGAAATCTAAAATCGTTTTGAAACAATTATTAATAATACAAGCTCATAGAAGTTTATATCGTATTTAAAGATATTCTTTGAATAAAACATATTCATCCAAAATTCATAGATTCTTATACCTATCTATTTGAATAGCACACAATGGCATGTGTGGCAAAACAGGTTGGTAGCCATTAATAAAAAAAAAGTAGATATTTTATTAATGTAGTCATCATAATATTTTTCTTACGCTATAGTATATCGATGAAAAAGGTTTTTAACACATTCAGTGTATTTTCTATGGCCCCCTACAGATATCAGCGCAAACTTAGCACAAACAAATAAAAATTTGTACGAAAGTAGGATGAATCACCAAATTTGCATATTATAAAGATTGCCCAGCTGTTTTCGGCCGTTTCGCTACAGATGAAGGTCGAAATTTGCATAACAACTAGTTGACCAAAATATTTAGAACTCAGATTTGTAAAGAGTTTGTATGACACGACAGTCCAATTATTTTGGACATGGAAGCGTAGTCACCAGATATTATTGAGCTGTGCCTAGAAAGACTTTGTATGTCTTAAGAGATTTAGCTAACTGGTTATTTTGTAACAGTAGTTATTTATTTAGCACAAACTGGTATACACTAGTGTTTTAGACTGGATTATATTGAACAAACATATCGTATTATTATTTTCGTTCGCAAGATCATGGCCACAGATTATAGAGGCACAACATTCTGGAACTTCTGGTTTTCTAACGAAAATTTACTATTGCAACATATTTCTCAACTTACCATTACATATCAAATTAAATTAAATAAATAATAAATTGTCCAGACTAACACACAAATTCCCTAGTTCCAAACTAAGCTTATGCTTGTGCTATGGATACTAGGCGAACGGATAGACATACTTAAATACGTTTATAAACATCCATTACTCGAGTACAAATGTCCATGTTCACCACACGAAACATTTGCCCCAAGCGGGACTCGAACCCGCAACCTTAGTTTCGTGGCCAGGGTCTTTGACCACTCGAACAACGGGCCAGTCAATAATAATTATTAAATATCGTTTGTCTGCGGCTCGGCCCACGTGAAATTCCGTTTGTTATAGAGATCCTGTCGTGTTTTATCTAATGTTCCAGGATAAAACGATACGCTTAGATTGGAACTAGGAAATTGGTGTGTCAGTCCGGAGAACTAAAAAAGGAACTGCCCATGCCCATCCACATTGTGCAAACTGTATACGTGTGTAATTTCATCACAATCGGCTTAGAAGTTCAGGCGTGAAGACAGACAGTTACTTTCGCATTCTTTATATTAGTTACTATCTTCTGCCCGCGGCTTCGCTCGCGTGGTACATCGATGAAACATAGCCTGTATGTTATTCGGGTGTATGGGCTATATTATTGTAAAGTTTCATTAAAATCCATTCAGTAGTTTTTTTGTGAAAGAGTAACAAACATCCATCCATACAAACAAACTTTCGCATTTATAATTTTAGTAGGATTATTTACATATCAACAAATTACTACCTTCATCATCTTCCTAGCGTTATATACCGTGCTTAGATGGGCTCCGCTTAGACCATGATCCAGGATCTAGCGAGTCTGGTAATTACATTGAAGCGACTGCCAATCTGATCTTCGTAAACCTAGCATGTCGTAAAAGGGACTAATGGTATATGGGGTTTGGGGTATGTGATTGTGAGGCGACGAGCTAGCCACTTGTCACTGCAAGAAAAACTCCGCACTGTCATACTACAGACAGCCTGAAGTCGCTCTTGTGTAAGTGATATTTTTCGTACGCATTTGGAGCGCTTATGTCAATGTGTCAAGTTAGAGCACCGCAGATGCCTTAACGTCTAGTTAGTGGCGCGAAGTCCTCCTTTTTTTATTAGTCCATGCCCCGCACTTAAACATCGCCCCCTTTTTAGATAAAAAAATCCGAATAGGAGTGAATGTTAACTTGTCCGCCATACGTCACAATAACGACACATCCTGTAATACACAAACATCGCGGTGGCATCTGTAAATGAATCACATAATTCCATATAAAAATACATGTAGGAAGCAATGTTGATAAAATTATCTAATTATACATATAATGAACAAAGCAGAAAATCACATGGAGGATAATGGATATTATATACAATTGATTCAGCGAACTTCGTTCCGCCCCGTTTTTTTTTACCATCTTACCAACAGAGGGGGCAATTAAAATTTTCTTACTACGGTTTGGTAATCAGGTTCTAGGGGCCTCCGAGAATGGGGTATACGTAAGTATACCATAGCATATAATATAAATAAAAAATATATACTTATATTGAGCAACGAAAGCTGTGAGATTTTTCTTTCTTTCTTTGTTCCACCAAGGTGATAAGCCGACCACGTGAGCGGCGCTTGCTTCACGAGAGGCGTCAGTCGCACGTTGCTGACCCTTTGAAGGTTCGAGACGTCACCGCACCAAGCGTGAGGGACGAAAGCGGGACAAGCACCCTAGGTCCCTCGTCTTTGGCACTGGAAATAAATCAGTGTTATCTTGTCTTGGAGCGGGTGTAGCTCAATGGTTTACGCGCCTCATATCCGAGGGGTTCGGGTTCAAGCCCAAGCACGTCCCTCTGGATTTTTCAAATCTATGTACGTATTTATAGCACTAGCTCGACGGTTAGGAAAAAACATCGTGTTGAAACCATGATTCAAAAATTGTCTGGTCCGCTTAGGGTTACGAAGGTCAGATCGGCAGTCTTCAATGCAATTACCAGACTTGCTAAATCCTGGATCATGGTCTTAGAGGACCGCTTTTAGGCACGGGACATAACGCTAAGAAGAAGATGATTATCATCACACTCGCACTTCCCGAATGAGTAGGCAGATTCAATAAGCAACAAGCCACAAGCCACAAGCCAAAAAACAAATTGGATAATTGTGAAAAAAATAAAAACAAGTGGCTAGCTCGTCGCCCACGTAAACAGAAACTCAACACATTTAATGATTAAACGTCATTTAACGTGTTATGTTATTCCACGTATTTCCCCGAATACGTTAAAGATACTTAATAAACCAAAAAAATGTAAACATATTACGACAGCAGTAGAAACATCATACCTATGTTAAATTGACAGATGATAAGATTATTCTCAGAACTTCATCATCTTCCTAGCGTTATGTCCCATTCTTAGACGGGGTCCGCTTAGACCAAGATCCAGGATTTAGCGAGTCTGGTAATTACATTGAAGCGACTGCCGATCTGACCTTCGTAACCCTAAGATAGGGGAACCAGACAATTTTTGGATCATGGTTACAAATCCAAAGTTGTTTGAATTTGCAGGTTTCATCACGATGTTTTCCTTCACCGTCGAGCTAGTGGTATAAATACGTACATAGACTTGAAAAATCCAGAGGTACGTGCCCGGGTTCGAACCCGCACTTCTCGGTTAAGAGGCGCGTGTCCTAACCATTGAGCTACCACCGCTTTTTTTTTTTTTTTTTTTTATTATTCTCAGAACTTAATAGGTATAATCTCAAAGCCCCATGTTGATCTGGGAATTTACTAACTGTATTCCTTGTCTAAGCTTCTAACTAATATTATAAATGCGAAAATTTGTATGGATGGATGGATGTGTGGATGTTTGTTATTCTTTCACGCGTAAAGTACTGCATGGATTTCAGTGAAACGTTACAATAGTATAGCTTATACATGAGAATAACACATGAGCTATATTTCATTCATGTACCACGCGAGCAACGCCGCAGGCTGAAGCTTGTATGTAAAAAAGAGGACTATGGGTTTAGTAAGATATTATTGATTATATATACTAAATATGGGATATTAACACCCAGACACAGAACAAACACCAGTATTCATCACACGAATGTTTGTCCTGGGTGGGGATCGAACACACAACTCTTGGCGCATGGGGCAGGGTCATTGCCGAATGAGCCATCGAGCTATATGGATTTATAAGGGCTTTTTGAAGCCTTAAACAGACAGGCTTAAAGAGCTCGGTCTCTGTGGCCCTTTGGTGAACAGCACGCGCAATGGAATGTATGAATATAAAAAGTCAAGTATTACTGGTATCTTCTCCCTATTCCAGACTTGGTAAGCCCACACCACACGTCAGCTACAATGCAATGGGAATGCGATCTCATAAACAAAGAGTTGCATTATCAAATTCCCCAAACGCGTGTAAACGGACCCGCGTCCCGCGTAAACAGGAATGTCGGGCAGCCAGCGCTGTCGCGCCATGGTACAGCCGTGACGTCGCTGACTGAGGACAGCGCTGTACACTAATGCGCCAAGACGGAAACAAATGCAAAAAATTGAATAATAACACCAAACATGGGGCAGCCATCGCTGTCGTATAGCGGTGATGTCGCTGACTTAAGGCAATGCTGTACACAAACGCGTCAAGCCAAAAAAAGTAAAAAAACGTGCATAAAAAAGAATAACGGGTGCCTAAACAGGACTTAAAACGCGCTTAAACAGGAATAAATATCCGAACATCACTTCAAAATGACTGCAATTTTTAGTCTAATTTTTTTTTTAATTTCGATTTCTGGGACAAAGATTTTACCAAAATGAATACCTGAAGAATGAACGGGAAAGGTCATAAGATGTAATAGTATAGATGTATGTAGTATTTCCCCAAATGCGCGTTAACAAAATATCGCGCAGGCAGCGCTGTCACACCGTGGTACAGAGGTGATGTCACTGAACAGGGACAGCGCTGTACATTAACACGCCAATATAGAAATAATGTCAATAATCAATAAGAATGTATAAACTGTATCGTGTACAACAGATTACTGATTAAAGAGGCGACGAACTAGCCCTGTGACTCTTTTGTAGCAATTTTTCATCTAATTTGACTGGCCCGTTGATCGAATGGTCAGAAACTCTGGCTGCGAAACTAAGGGTTGCGGATTTGAATCCCGCTAAGGGCAAATGTTTCGTGTGATTTACATAGATTTGTACTCGAGTCATGGATATTAATAAACGTATTTAAATATGTCTATTCGTTCACCTAGTATCCATAGCACAAGCATAAGCTTAGTTTGGAACTAGGGAATGTGTTAGTCTGGAGAATTTATTTACTTATTTATTAAAAATGAAATCGTTAAATTTTTATACAATACGCCTAAAGTCCCTGAAGGGATAGGCAGAGGTAGGCATTATGGGCATTTTTGGCAAAAGTAGTAAACTACATATAATATGCAATACAACATATGTATTATGTACATAATCAGGTTTAAAAATAGTCACATCCTACTACGTAATGCCATCTGTGGCAATCAGGTTAGACTTGGTGACGTAACGTTACTGGTATCATTTTAATTTACTACTTATTTACGTGGAAAAACTCAACAGTTCTTGAAACAGCTATTTAAACAAAGCTTAACTATAGTAAATTATATGTACAGTCACTTGTTTTGTGTAAGATGCGAGTGCCTTATGGTACCTACATACGTAACTTCATGCCCGTTATCCCTGAAGGGGTGTGCAGAGTCAAAGGGACAGGTGCCTTTAACCACACTTAAGCAGAAATAAAACTGGGCTGGGTTAGATGGAAAATTGTGAAAAAGTAGTGACAAGTGGCTAGCTCATCGCTTACGCAATCACACACCCAAAACCCGATATACCATTAGTCGCCTTTTACGACATGCTAGACAAGGAACACAGTTGGCACATTATTTTCGTCTCAGACCAACATTGGACGGTGGAATTAATGGAAGAGTTTAACCACTGTTTCAATTAATTTATTAAATATTTAATTCTAGCTGTAGCCCGCGGTTTCGCCTGCGTTCGACAATGTAATTCCTGTAGGAACTTTAAATTTTTTGGGATAAATTTTTTTTTGGTTTTGCCGTGAAAGAGTAACAAACTTCCAAACATCCAAACATCTAAAAATCCAAAATCCAAACATCCAAAAATCCAAACCTATAAACTTTCGTCTTTATAATATTAGGAAAATAAGATTTAACGATATTAACAAAGATAACGTTTATTGTGTCTTATATCTCAATGTTAGATAAAAGTTAAACAATTATAAATATACAGTTTCACTATGGTCATGTGGCTTGTGTAGGTATACATATAATACATAATATATTATATGTAAACATATGTACTGTATGCATGAATATTAATTAATTAGTTTGACTCGTGTAAATATTACCACAGGCGCCATGGGTTTGGGTAAAACGTATTATTTTTTCGTTCGTTTTCTTAGTACAAAACAGATAAAGTATTCTAAAGAAAACACATAAACTAATTTAATGACAAGCTCCATGGCGCATTCGGTAGTGCCCCTGCCCCATGCGCCAAGAGTTGTGGGTTCGATCCCCACCCAGGACAAACATTCGTGTGATGAATACTTGCGTTTGTTCTGTGTCTGGGTGTTAATATCCAATATTTAAGTATATATTTGTAATACCACTGTTGTTTCTGATATCCGTAACACAAGTGCTTAAGCTACTTACTTCGGAGTCAGATCAATGTATGTGATGTCGTTGAATATTTATTATTATTTATTATTTATTAACTTAATTTTTTCAGTATAAATCCAGAAAAATCCTCTTCTAATCGCAATATTCGTATTTAGTTTGCGATCCCTTGAGTGTTTTTCATAAACGCGTAGACAGAATACCTCAGGCGATTAGTCGCAAATACCGTATTGCCGATTAAACGTCTGAAACACGGGCTATACCATATACCACGTCTCTGGGTGGACAGAGAATAAATACTCGTTAAGAATTTATAATGAACCGCGTAGATACCATCTCTCACTCCTACCATTACAATGACATTTCTGAATAGTCCTTTAGTGATTCAAAAATTAAAAGCCCAACCAAAAAGTAAGATAAGTTGCAGTTACATTTTAAAATGAAAATCTATGTTCGAAAAGATGCCACAGGTTTTAATTGTAATACAAAACAATGTATCATGTACGTCACTCTTGAATTCTTCTGTATCACGCAAGAAGAATGGCGGAAACCCGCAGTCGCGCATAAAGCGGTCCAATTATCACAGATACACAATGTCGGACTACAGTGACCATCATATGTTGTTATCTGAGAGCGTAGACGCCCATCATTATATTTACATCAATAAAATAATCATTCAGTCTGTCAGTGCATCGGCTAGCGGGCGGACGCGTGCTCGAAACGCGACACCAATATCCAACGTTACGACGACACCGTAAAATAGTCGATTTACGTCTGTGCTTGTGATATTTTGTGCGTTTAGAAAATGGCGGATGGAGACGTTCCTCTGGTTACTAGTTTTGGCGGCAGTGAGATCGAGTTTAATGCGAACGGTTCAAAAGTGACTAGGACACCTAATTCGAGGTTAGTTGGCGCGGGAGCGCGTTTTCACTTTCGTTTCGTTCTTGGTATTTCGTCTGCGGATCTGTCAGTGTTGACGTTTTTGGCGGTATTTTTATGTTGTTCTTTTTATTGTTGCGCAATTTCAATGGCAAAGTTATTTATTATTATTACTACTTACAAAAAGTTTAAATGTTTGTTATTGCATTTGATTTGGCATAATTTAAATAGATGACGTAGACAAATAAATAGATAAACAAAACATCTTCATATATTTATAAAATCGGAAAACTCAGCAGTTATTAAAATATAATTATGTCCAAGTGTTTCTAAAATAATATATAGTTATTTATAATAGCTGTTTCACTATTATAAAGACATGATATTGTGTCTGTGTTCCAGCAACCTATATCAACAGATACCCACATTTGTCACAAAATTCTAGTTTTATTTTTAATAACTTTATTTATTTATTTTTAACACATAAATAATCCTTTGTTCTGAATAACGGTTTCTGAAACTTTATTTATGCATTCTGCTTTGCATTCTAAGGTCGTTAGGTATGATGCAAGCACGAAAATTAATAATAAACAGAACGCTGACCTTTATCCTTACAACAAAGATGTAAGTGCACTTCAATCTTAATTAGTATATTAATATTAATATAAAGAAGGGACGAGGCTATTTGTCATCAAGCGGTGTGAATTTATGTCAAAACGGCGTTTCCTTAACTTGGTACGCAATGATAATACTTTATGAACCGTTTTGTTTTTATTCTTTGTTTTTTTTTTACGGATTTACTTTTATTTTAATGACTTTTTATTATTTGTGTCATTATGGTATTGTATATTAAATAAGTTCAAAAATTTTATGGAATGGTCTTATATATATTAATGCAAATGTATAGATATTGTTTTTACAATTAAGTACTATTAACTGCGCGGTTTCACGCACTTATGGTAAATGTTATGTAGCCTATAGCCTTCCTTGATAAATGGGCTACCTAACACTATTTTTTTTTTTTAAATCGGTCCAGTAGTTCTTGAGATTATCGCGTTCAAGCAAACAAACAAACTCTTCAGCTAGTATAGATTATTATCTTTTGTCAGAAAAACGTGTACATAGATATCAATTCAAAAGATATAATATAACTAATATCCTGAGATGATTTGGAAAAATTAAGGCATTTTTATCAGACTGATTATGATGTTAGAAAAACGTGTACATAGATATCAATTCAAAAGATATAATATAAGGATATCCTAAGATGATTTGGAAAAATTAAGGCATTTTTATCAGACTTCAAAAAAAAGGAGGCGGTTCTTAATTCGCCTGATTTTTTTTTATATCCTAATGTCACATAGATAGATAGATATATATATACTTTATTTCACATATCCATTCATTTCTAGTATTGAGAAATTGGATTCATATAATTGTCTTTCCAATAGTGCATTTCGTCTCTCTGATTTTGAAATTTAATAGCTTTTTCAACACCTACGGAACGGATATGAATAATATTTTATTAGCGTCGAAACTCGAGCAATAAGATATCAATGTTTCATTTGAAATAAAATAAACAAATAATTAGGTAAGTAAGTATTTATAAACTTCACGCCGCTTCCCTAGCAGGGTAGGCAGAGAGAACCGAATGCCATATGGCACGATCCTTACACACCTCACTCGCCTCTTCAACATTCATGATCCTTTTCATACAAGCTCTACGGTTTTTATGACTCCTAACATCACCTTATGTTAACACACGACTAATTTGGTCGTGGTAGGTGAACCTGGGCCTTCCTTCCAATTTCGCAAGTTTAGTTAGTTAGGTATTTATATACGAGTAAGTAGGTAAGTTAATCTAGCTAACCAGGAAATCGTTTAAAATATAATTCTTCCTTATTATATTCTGAATTATATACTCGATTTAATTCTTTGTAAACTATATCTTTGCCCAAGCTTAGTTCCAAAATTCTTTAATGACGCATCAAATATGTGATAATGAAATTACTGGTGTGGGATGTGAATGGGAAAGAATAATTGGCTATTTTCCTAAAAATAAATATAGTCCACTATTAAGACTACAAAAAATATTGCTTCGAATTTTTTCAACAAAATAAAAATGACAAAGCTACAGCGCATTAAAGTACCGCGTGACGTCACTAGGTGTGTAAAATTTTACCGTCCAAGTGACGTAAAGCGCCCCATTTCAGATCTTTAAAACGCTGTATCTTTGTAATTTTTCGAGTATCAGATAAAGCAAAAAATAATTATCTATTCAATATTTTTCAAAATCTAACTTACGGACTAAAAAATTGTTTGAGAATAATACCCCATTATATACATACATATCATCGTACCCGTATTATCAGGTTTTGTGTATGTGATTATGTAGGCAACGAGCTAGCAACTTGTCACTACTTTTTCACAATATTCCATGTAACCCAGCCCAGTTTTTTTTTTGGTTAAATGTAGTTAAATGGGCTTACTGTCCCTTTGACACTGCCTACCCCTTCAGGGATTACGGGCGTGATGTTATGTATGTAAGATATCGTATTAAAAAATAAAGACCTCCTTTTTCGCACCTCCCCAGCACAAAACCCAGTCGCTTGCGCAGTTTAGTGACGTATGCTGGAAACAATATGATTCACTTTTAAATGCTAAATTAAGATTTTCGCTGTAAATCTAAATATTATTGTGGAATATTTTCAACGTATGCGTTCTGACGTATGTTGCGGAATTACATATCCTCTTTTGCTTCGGTTAACAATAAAATGTTATATTTACATAGTATAATGCGAAAATGAAAGGATGTAGGGATCGCGGGAGGCCCAGGCTCACCTACCACGACCAGATTGGGTGTGTTAACAAAAGGTGATGTTAGGAGTCATAGAAACCGTAGAGCTTGTATGAAAAGGATTATGAATGTTAAAGAAGCGAGTTAGGTATGTAAGGACCGTGCCGTATGGCGTTCGGTTCTCTGCCTACCCCTCTAAGGAAGTGGCGTGAAAGTTAGTAACTTAGTGACATTGTATAAAACAAAGTCGCCGCTTCTGCCTGTTATTTTGTTTAAACTACGCAAGGGCAATTGATGCAGTCGTGGATGCAGTATTCACCAAAAGATTGTGATTCAAGAGGAACGTATGTATACTTATATTGAAATTATTTTGTGGTCTGTGGCAACTCGCAAGTAAGAATCTATGATTGATTAGTTAAATAAACTAATTAAACTTACGCCACTTCCCTAGCGGGGAGAGAACTTAGTTAAACGATAATAATTATTCTAAATAAGCGGTATTAAGGTCACATTCATTTACTGAAATAAAAATAAAATCTTCCAAATATCGCATTTTATTTATTTTAGTAAAATAAGATCTTATAATTTGTTGACTAAATTATCATTTTTCTATAAAAAAACTACTAGAATAATTTAATTCATATTAATTAATGTTTCTTATAAGCCATGATAAGAAGTGATTAACAATATGCAAATTTCTAAGAAGTCGTATAAACGAAGAGATATGGTAGTCTAATATATATATATATACAGAGTATAAGAATGTATATTATATGTTTACATTGGAGCCAGAATTGGCATGCGTATGTGAACAATATTTACACATAGGTATGTTAGTTTGTAGATTAGTATATATCAAATGCTATTTCAGATCAAAACACGTGCTTATGGATTTTCAAGATCTAATACCGATTTGTATTATGTATGTTGCTGTAATAGCTCGAACTATGGTAAATTCTAAGATTTTCCAGTAAAACCTAAGATTTACCAACTCTTTACGGTAAAAGTCCGAACAGGTGTACAATTCGAACTTTTACCACCATTTACTTAGTAAATCTTAGGATTCTTTACTTGGAAAATTTTACCTAACCAAACCTAACTAAGATTAGATTATATTATAGGTTAGGTTAGGTAAGGTATTTCTTTAATCAGGTTAATAAATCTAACCTAACTAACCCATAATATAACCTAACCTGGGAATGTTTACATTTACCAACTCATGTCGGTAAATCCTAAGATTTACTAGTAAAACCTAAGATTGACCAATATACGGGCTTTTACAGTAACATGTACATGTAAGGATAGTGAAAACAAACACACACCATCACGCCCGAAATCCCCGAAGGGGTAGGCAGAGTCAAAGGGCTAAAAGATAAAACTGGGCTGGTTTAGATGGAAAATTGTGAAAAGTAGTGACAAGTGGCCAGCTCGTCGCCTACACAATCACACACTCAAAACCCGATATACCTACCATTAGTCGCCTTTTACGACATGTTAGGCAAGGAACACAGTTGGCACATTATTTTTAAGTCCCAAACCAACGTGCCTACTTAATAAAACCTAACTAATTTAAATAGGGGCCTTAATATTTTGCATCTATTTCTTTAGGTATTTTGCCCAATGGTTTTGAAAATAATGCAAAACGCACGTGTCCATCAAGATTAAGCAAAAAGTTTTTATTGCCAATTATTGTAGTTATTAAAAAAATAATTAGTGCGTACAAACTGTGTTTTTGGAGCGACTCATCTCGGTAGCGTTTTTAAAATTTAAATCTTAACCTAACCTTCGATTTCATAACGTCTATTATAACATGCGATGCGATGCGTCTGCAATGCAAAATTAGCCCTATTGTTGCAGTTAGAAGGTCGCTTTTAATAAAACCGGATTGCAGTATGTTTGACGTCAATCAAATGTATGCGATAATTAACTGTATTGCGTAGTACAAGAGTTTATTTTTGTTTGTTCAGGAATGAGGATTGTAAGTAATGATTATAGCTGAGCCATCAGAGGTTGCGTTTGTGTCATTTCGCGTTGCAAAAACGGATTTAATAATTACCGTTTTAAAGAACCCGTTTTTTAAGATAGAAATCTATTGCGAATATTTTTGGTTTAATTAAGTTAAGTCTTCTGGTTTACTGCTACATGTATAATAAATTAATTAAATACCTAATTCAAATATGACCTATGAATTTATACATTTATCTTAGGGATTATTTTACAAAATAAATATTAATCGTTTTTTGAATAATACAAGGTTATAACAATAATTTCAATAATAGTGTATTTGTTTGCTTTCACGGAAGAAAAAATAAAACTGTTTAAAATAACGTAGTTTTTCTTTGTCCCATGTTAGTCTGGGACTTAAAAATAACGTGCTAACTGTGGTTCTTCCGTATCATGTCGTAAAAGAAGAGTAATGGTATATGGGGTTTTGGGTATGTGATTGTGTAGGCGAGAAGCTAGTCATTTGTCACTACTTTTTCACAATTTTCCATCTAACCCAGCCCAGTTTTATTTTTGGCTGAATGTGGCTAAAATAAAGGGGCCTGCTGCCCCTTTGACTCTGCCTACCTCTTCGGGGATTTTGGGCGTGATGCTATTGAAAGTATGTATGTTCTTCCAATATGTATCGAAGGTTTAGTTCTAAAATCCAGTTTAAATACCACTATTTAACATTGACTTTACGTTTTTGTGAGATACATATTTAACCAGATTATTAAAATTTAGTATCTTATTATGAATGTTGAAGAGGCGAGTGAGGTGTGTAAGGATCGTGCCATATGGCATTCGGTTCTCTCTGCCTACCCCGCTAGGGAAGTGGCGTGAAGTTTAGTTAGTTAGTTAGTATCTTGGTCAAAGTGGATCCAGACTAGCAAAAAATGTTTAGAAATGAAAAAAACGATAGACATATACCAAAGATCAGCAGGTTTTTATAATTTTTACCCAAAAATAACATTAAATAGGCAAGATTACTAAAAACTTATGTATAAGTCCGTCAGTTAAATTATAAAAAAATAAAATAATGAACACGTATTTTTTTATTTATTCATCAAACAAACATTGACGACGATTACAAGTTGCGCGTGATGTCACACTTTCGTAAAATTTTTACTAAATAGTGACGTCGCAATCCCCCACTCCAAAACTTTGATTTACCTTTGTGATTTTTTGTTAATTTGATTAAGCGAAAAATATGTGTCCAATATTTTTGTATAATCTAACTGACGGACTAAATATAATTATAGTTTTTTAATGCATTCATCATCCCTATTGGGTTAGATGGAAAATTATAAAAAAATTACATCACAAATGGCTAGCTCGCCTCCGCAATCACAAATTCAATACGCCTTTTACGATAAGCCAGCATACTGCAAAGAACACATTAACTTAATCAAGAATTGCTCAAATCAAAACTCATTAGTTGTATGAACGAAGTCTTTAAGTAAGATAATAAAATGTACTCGTACCTAACTTAATTACGAAGCAACCATTTTAAAAGTACGAAGGTCGTGCAATCTCTCGTTTTAAAGTGAAAAGGCTCGCTCGAGGACAATTTGGCGGTCACAATGACTAACTGTTAACGTTATATCTAAATACGTAACTGGTTGGTCTAATGCAGGGATGGAACCTTTTTATACAAAGGTGCCAAAGTTTCGAAAATGTCAATATAATTGGTTCATTAAGTGCCCGGGGAATGGTTAATGAGGATGTTATTGCCAATCATTGTTGATAAATTTGTGACCTCCAAGAAAATACGTGCTTCCATTTTGTATAACGTGCCACTTATGGCACGCGTGTCAATGGTTTGCCATCCCTGGTCTAATGCATAGGTACCAACTCTGTTTATTTCCTAGCGTGTCATAAACGGCGTCTAATAGCTAGCCAGAAATTGTGAAAAAAGTAACGAAATTAAATTAAATAATATAAAATGAATAATGATAACTAACACTGCCTTTACAAAATATTTATCTAACCCAACTTTAAAGGGGTTATCGCTCCTTGAAAACTGCCTACCCCTTCGGGTATTGGCGTAACGATATACTGTATGTATGTGTTTACGTATGTGTGTATGTATGTATGTATGTTTGTATGTATGCCTTATTGTCATGGTGTTGTTGTAAATTGTAACAATCGATACGATCCACATTATAATTGGGCAACGACAGCGGTTGAAATGCAACGAGCATGCGCTTGCGCAACTGTAAGCGAAACGCGTTTTGTAAGGATTTAATTAAATAGTCTAATGGGTGTCTGGTCTGATGACTATACAATAAGATATAGCCCAAAGGGAATTCTATGTGATCCTTATGGATTTAATTAATGTACAAATAATAACATTCCCATGTTGGTCTGGGACTTTAAAAGTATGTGCCAACTGTGTTCCTTGCCTAGCATGTCGTATAAAGCGACTGGTTATGTGATTAGACGAGCTAGCCACTTGTCGCTACTTTTTCACAATTTTCCATCTAACCCAGCCCAGTTTTATTTTTGGCTTTGTGCGTACCTCTTGAGATATATTCACAATGGTACTTTTTGTTTAGTGTTGCATTGTTTAGTGTAGGAACCTACAACACGGACTAGCAAATAATTAAGGACTCCGCACCGCTAACTAAACGATAAGGCATCTGCGGAGCTCCAACTTGACACCGACTTATAACACACATTGATATTCCGCCCCAAATTGATTGCTACATTCACTCACACATGCATAAGGGTGGCTTCACGCTGTAGTATGCCAGCGCGGAGTCCTTCTTTTAACTAGTCCGTGACCTACAAAAAATATAATTAAAATCGTTAAAGCATAATCTGAACAAGTTATACTACCAGCAGGCATTTTTGCTGTCAAACATATTGACCCTCTGTTAAAATTATACATAGGTACATTACAAACGAAGGATAAAGTACAAACCACAGCTAGCTAATAAAAAAAATATCTTGGAAACCTCACTAACAATTTAGAAAAAAAAAATATCACGAGTTTTATTACATATAATTTAATCTATGTTATATTTATGACAGAATTAGTTGTTTTTTTGTGGGCATTTTTTATTTACCTACTCATCATCTACAAGGCATTATCCACTGGTTATCATTGACGTATTCAATCGTAAAACTTATACTTAAAGGCACCCATACACGATCGCGGAAACGGATCTCTTCCGCGTTTCGACTTGGCTGTATGTAGGTAGATGTCTTTGATCGAACGACAAAGAAAATGTCGTCAAATCGTAAGGTTGCCAACGTTTTGAAGAAAAATCGTACTAAGATCAGATTTTTTACGGTTTTAATGAATAATCGACAGGTCATTTATAGAATAACTTACTTTAAACGTCTCTTAGAAATTCTGTTCATGAAATAAATAATATAAATTCAAAATCAGCCCTTTTCTGGCACTGGCAAGCGTAAGACCAAAGGCTTTACGTGCTTTCTAAGGAAAGAGGGAGAAAAACCACCAACTCCTTGACTCCGGGCTGGTACTGAGTAATTTAAATATTAAAATGCCCAGCTATAATTTTTTGATCCAATCTAGAAGACCCAAGACCTCTGTAGGCCTTTACGCGATGCCTCAAAGACCAATGGGTTAGTTTGTTAGTTAATTATGGAAAGCAATAGAATATTTGTTTTACATACATACATACACATACATCACGCCCACACTCCCCGAAGGGGTAAGCATTCAAAGGAACATCAAGCCATATATATAGAACATATTTATATAGATAGAACATATTTTTTTCATTTATTAGTCAAACAAACACTTACGAAGATATAGCGGATTCAAATTGCGCGTGACGTCACATGTAGGTAAAATTTTTACTTACAAGTGACGTCACAAGCCCCCACTCCAAAACTTTGATGCTCTTTATTTTTGCAATTTTTAGTTATTCTTAAATATAGCAAAAAAAAATGTGCATTGTATTTTTGTATAATTTAGCTGAGGAGCTAATTAGAATGATAGTTTTTTGGCCCAGTATTGTCCTCTATTAAGCAAATCTGAGCATATAAATACTAGCCTAAGACTGGATAGATATCTATCTAGTCTCATACTACATCAGAGCTGGCAACCATCTATGAATTCCGCAATAACTTACGTCACTATTGTACACTTCTTTGTTTCCGTTAATCGCGGGATAATACAGCTATATGTTTAATAGAGTGAATAAATCATTCGCCGTACTTGTATCAGCTATGTCAATAAACTTGGTAATAAATTTACCTGTTCTATTGCAATTGAAAATAATGTGAGGAAAATGTTTTATGAAGATTTGTTAGGTGGTTCAGTCATTGTTATTACTGATAACTGCCTCGTTGGTCTGGTGGTAGCATGCGCCGCAGGGCCGCCTAAGGACCAAAAGTTCACGGGTTTAAAATTTGTGGCTGGGTATTTCAATATTGAAATTACTCAGTAACAGCTCGAAGTCAGGAAGTTAGCGGTTTAATCACCCCCGTGCCTCGGAAAGCACGTTAAGCCGTTGGTCCTGCGCCTGACCTCTCTCCGGTCATGTCGGTGCCGTCTCACCGGACTATGAGAGTAAAGGAACAGAGAGTGCACCTGTGTTTGCGCACACAATTGTGCACTATAATATCTTCTGCGCAGTTTGCTAATCCTCGTTGAGACTGGCTGCTGTGACCGATATCGGTTAGGAGGACATTATTTATTATTATCTATTAATATAAATATATTAGTATATATATACATACGTACATATCATCATGACCGTAATTCCCAAAGGAATTCCTCTTTTAAACAATTTTAGACAAAAATAAAATTAAGTTAGGTTGGTTATTCGGTAGCTAGCTCGTGCGACGTTGTGCGTGAAACATTATTTACATTAATTAATAAAGCTACCACTATCCCGGATGTTTTTGATTGTTGCTGTTGCTCACGATCTTTAAACAGAAAATACGTCATAATAATGTTATCCTATGTGTCAGATAATACTGTAATTTCATCATCATCTTCCTAGCGTTATGTCCCGTGTTTAGACGGGGTCCGCTTAGACCATGATCCAGGATTTAGCGAGTCTGGTAATTACATTGAAGCGACTGCCGATCTGACCTTCGTAACCCTAAGATAGGGGAACCAGACAATTTTTTGGATCATGATTACAAATCCAAAGTTGTTTGAATTTGCAGGTTTCATCACGATGTTTTCCTTCACCGTCGAGCTAGTGGTATAAATACGAACATAGATTTGAAAAATCCATAGGTACGTGTTTGAACCCGCACTTCTCGGTTAAGAGGCGCGTGTCATTTCCATTGAGCTACCACCGCTCTTATAATACTGCAGATAATACTGTAATTTCTCGTATTATAATCATAATATATAAATTGTGCAACTCATTGCAGTATTTTTCTAAAACATTGCTCCGTAAACCAAAGCAACTAATATACCTGTTTGCTATAAGTTCAATGTAATTCAGTGGTTCTCAAATTGTTCTCGAACGTGGCCCACCAAACACAAAATCTAAAGTCCATTCTAGATTTACATATATTGTCCTATGTTTGTCTGGGACTTAAAAAGAATACACCATCTATGTTCCTCCTAGAACATTGTTAAAGGCGACTAATTGTGTAGTTGATATGTGATGATGTCGGTGATGAGCTTGACACTTGTCACTACTTTTTTACATCTTCCGTAAGGGGCCCTTTATTTATTACGTAAGACGATTTTGGGGGGAGGGAGGGGAGTCATCCACACATCCATCCATCCATACAAACTTTCGCGTTTATAATATTAAGTAGGATTCCAATCCAAAAAGTTTTGCTACAAATTTAGAAGTTTTTTTTTGTATCCTATACAAAAGACTTTTTCGATTTTGATACTATTAATACATAGTTACGCCCATCAGTGGTTTGAGGCTATAGTTTAAGAAGCGCTGTACTAGCAACCTGTTCAATAAAACCTATGATGATGATCGCCCTTCAAGGTTGCACAGTGCACACTTGTTGCTGTTTATTGTTATTGCAAGTGATGCTGCTGTTGTGTGGTATATTATGTAAATTATATAGGCTCTGAATAGATAACTTGAATAGATATTGACTGGCTCGATGGTGCATTTGGAAGTGACCCTACCTTATGCGCCAAGAGTTGTAAGTTCGATCCTCACCCAGGACAAACGTTGGTGTGATGAATACTTGAGTTTGGTCTGTGTCTGGGTCCAAATATCCAATATTTAAGTATATACCTCTTTGTAATACCACTGTGTTTGAGTAGGCGACAGGTTAGCCGCTTGTCACTGCTTTTTCACAATTTTCCATCTAACCCAGCTCGACTTTTTTTTGGCTGAATGTGGTTGATGCGGCATGCTGCCTCTTTGACTCTGCCTACCCCTTCGGGGATTATGGGCGTGATGTTATGCTAGACAAAAAACACAGTTGGCACATTCTTTAAAAGTCCCAGACCAACACGGGACAAATTTTAATATTTTTTATATTTTATATATAGTTATATTGTATAAAACTACTTTTTTGATGATATTTGAGAAAGAAATAGGGGCGGTACGTAGTTCACTATGTATGATAGATAGTTTATAACATCAATCATCATCATCATCATCTTCCTAGCGTTATGTCCCGTGCTTAGACGGGGTCCGCTTTGACCATAGTTTATAACAATATGATGACAAAATAGGGAACTACCTAACTAACCTACCAGAAGTGTTTGAGGTGTTATTTGACCCTACTACTTTATTTTTTTTTGCCGAAAATTATGTGTCATTTTACTATTAGTTCTTATATCTCTTTTCTTTTACTGATTTTTATTTATTATTATTTCGATCCTTTCTTCTCTTGTTTGTGTTTCTTGCCACAGCCGCACCTCTGCTTCGCGCATCTGCCTCCTTCTGTCGTGCCACGTCTTGCTTGATAGGTACCGTGGATGAGGCGGATGCACGGAGTAGACACAGGTACCCGCTGGAAACCAGCGTCGTGGTCTGCCTGATAACAGACAGTCTCACGACACAGCTGCGCGGGCGCCGTTTTGGCACACTTTTGTTAAGTTTTCTATGTTTTCATACTTTTCTTGTAGCTTGTGTTTTAATGTGTGTGTCGAATAAAGTCTATCTACTATTAATAATACAAACAACAATTACTATTCTCAAGCGAACCTAAAAAAAAAATCATGCATTCCACAACAATATCTTTGCTTAACTTAGACAACTCCAAATGTTGTACATAGCTAACATTACTCAGCCGTGTCGCAAGCTGAAACAATTTACTCATGTTTAAATGCAAGTGTAGTCTAGTCAGAGTAGTTACGACACAGCTTACATTTGAAACGAAGTTTCGGACAGCAAGACATTGTGCTGTCACCATCCGCTTAACAAACGAGCGGTCGCCCGCGGCTTTGTCCGCAAATATATATAGGCTAAAGCTTTCCTCTATACTTACATACATAACATCACGGCTATAATCACCGAAGGGGTAGGCAGAGTAAAAAAAAGGGTTATATATCTCAAGAATAATTCTTCGTAACTACGTTGGTCTGGGACTTAAGAACAATGTGCCAACTGTGTTGATAAATATTTTTTCGTTTTCATGTTGGTCTGGGACTTAAGAACAATATACTAACGATGTTCATTGTCTAACACAGTTATATTCAACCTTTTTTTTATAGGGGCCACAAACTGGTTTCAGTCATGGTTTTGAGGGCCACAAATAAAAATTATTTAGGTCTTAATTAAAAAGTAATAAAAAAAAAAATGGTTTGCAATAAATTTGTAACTTCAGGTGGGCTAATGACAACGGCTCGGCGGGTGGCAGTTTGAGTATAGATGGTCTAACATGGACCACTAGCGTATCGAGTATTGACTTTGTGATTATACAGGATTATACAGAGTGCGGTGGTAGCTCAATGGTAAGGACACGCGCCTCTTAACCGAGGAGTGCGGGTTCAAACCCGGGCACGTACCTCTGGATTTTTCAAGTCTATGTACGTATTTATACCACTAGCTCGACGGTGAAGGAAAACATCGTAATGAAACCTGCAAATTCAAACAACTTTGGATTTGTAACCATGATCCAAAAATTGTCTGGTTCCCCTATCTTAGGGTTACGAACAGACCGGCAGTCGCTTCAATGTAATTACGAGACTCGCTAAATCCTGGATCATGGTCCAAGCGGACCCCGTCTAAACACGGGACATAACGCTAGGAAGGTATAGCTTCTACCCGCGGCTTTGCTCGGGTGGTACGTCGATAAAACATAGCCTATATGTTATTCGGGTGTATAAGCTACATTATACTAAAGTGTCATTAAAATCCATTCAGTAGTTTTTGCGTGATAGAGTAACAAACATACAAACAAACTTTCGAATTTATAATATTAGTAGGATTAGTGGGATGATGACATCACATACATTGATCTGACTCCGAAGTAAGTAGCATAAGCACTTGTGTTACGGATATCAGAAACAACAGTGGTATTACAAATATATACTTAAATATTGGATATTAACACCCAGACACAGAACAAACACAAGTATTCATCATACGAATGTTTGTTCTGGGTGGGGATCGAACCCACAACTCTTGGCACATGGGGCAGGGTCACTACCGAATGCGCCATCGAGCTTGGTCAAGTATATTTAGCTTCCACACACAAATGTGCTTTGAAATTTTAAACAAAGCCCATTTCGACATTGCAATGTCAACGGCAGGAAATTCCGTTATCCAGAAGGAAACTTCAGTGATTCCTAGCAGGAAATTCCTGGTCTTTGGCATAATAAATTGTTTTTGACTCTTTGGCTGCAGACAAAATGATCTATAATTCAGATTTACCTTTTTCGTGCAAAAATAAATGATCTAATTTGCCCTTGTTTCCTGCCTTTCCTTACATTATGTAAGTAGGTCAATTTTGTTTGCTCGAGTTCGAGTGGTCAGAGACCCTGGCCACGAAACCAAGGGTCGCGGGTTCGAATCGCTAGGGGCAAATATTTCGTGTGATGAGCATGGGTATTTGTACTCGAGTCATTGATGTTTAATGTATTTAAGTATGTCTATCCGTTCACCTAGTATCCATAACACAAGCAAAGCTTAGTTCGGGACTAGGGAATTGGTGTCAGTCTATTTAGCATTTATTTATTTATTTTTATACATTCTTAGTAATAACTAACTACACTTGCCAAATCCGGGATTAATCATGCTAGGAGGAAGTTCCAGCTTATATTTAAATGCATTTGTTGTTGTTGTTTGTCAAACAAACAAATGTTTTTATTATTATACAAAATCTCATGTCGATTCGCGACTTATAAAGAACGTATCAACTTTATTCCTTGCCTAGCATATCGTAAAAGGCGACTAATGGTATATCGGGTTTTGCGTGTGTGATTGTGTAGGCGACGAGCTAGCCACTTGTCACTACTTTTTCTCATTTTTCCATCTAACCCAGCCCAGTTTTATTTTTTGGCTGAATGTGGTTCAGAGGGCTGGCTGCCCCTTTGACTCTGCCTACCCTTATTGGGCTTGCGGCCGTCTTGATATGTATTTGTAGGTATGTATGTACCCTGGACATCTGTAAATAAACTCTTCGAATCAGATGGATAATAAGCTTGTTACACACTTATACCTTGTATAACTGTGCGTGTAGTTATTCATTGTTAACCATTACGAAGTAGGAAGGAAAGATTGTTTATTACATCACCCAGGTAACCGAGGGTATTCAATTTGTAATATGTATAACATTGCAGACACTCCTATTGCACGCAAAGACTAGATTTTTCTGTGATTCCATGATAGGTTTAGTTGTAAAAATACATACATAACATCACGCCCATAATCCCCGAAGGTGTAGGCAGACAAAGGGACAATAGGCTCATTTAACCGCATTCAGCCAAAAATAAAACTGAACTGGGTTAGATGGGAAATTGTGAAAGTGTAGTGACACGTGGCTAGCTCGTCGCCTACACAATCACATACTTAAAACCCCATATACCATTAGTCGCCTTTTACGACATGCTAGGCAAGGAAAACAGTTGGCGCTTTATTTTTGGTCCCAGACCGACATTTCATCATCTAGTTTTTAACTATTTTACTATCTTGTAGTTTAAAATACTTATATTAATTTTTTGTCTTTCTTTTCAGGTAATCTTCACATAACATTTTCTGGTTAAAACGATGAAGGTAACTTTTGTATCACAAAGATGACCGGCCGACCAACAACATAAAATTAATACAATAAGAACTAATAAACTAAAAATTTAATACAAAAATAACTATTAAATTAATGATTGAATACAACAATAAATAATAAATTGATCTGACTCCGTGGAAAGTAGCTTAAGCACTTGTGTTACAGATATCAGAAACAACACTGGTATTACAAATATATACCGTACATACATTAATATTAACACCCAACCACGGAACAAACACAAGTATTCATCACACGAATATTTGTCCTGGGTGGAGATCGAACCCACAACTTTTGACGCATGGGGCAGGATCACTACCAAATGCGCCATCGAGCGAGTCAAACAATAACTATTTCATTAATAATTTAATACAACAATAACTATTAAATTTATAATTAAATACAAAAATAGCTATTAAATTAATAATTGAATACAAAAATAACTATTAAATTAATAATTGAATACAAAAAGTCAAGTCCCAATAATTAGGAAGTATTCTCATCATCATCTTCCTCATCTTCCTAGCGTTATGTCCCGTGTTAAGACGAGGTCCGCTTAGACCATGATCCAGGATTTAGCGAGTCTGGTAATTACAATGAAGCGACTGCCGATCTGACCTTCATAAATAACCCTAAGATAGGGGAACCAGACAATTTTTAAATCATGGTTACAAATCCAAAGTTGTTTGAATTTGCGGGTTTCATCACGATGTTTTCCTTCACCGTCGAGCTAGTGGTATAAATACGTACATAGACTTGAAAAATCCAGAGGTACGTGCCCGGGTTTGAACCCGCACTCCTCGGTTAAGAAGCGCGTGTCCTTACCATTGAGCTAACCGCATCTTAGGTAGTATTCTCTTACCGGAACTAAGTATACTTCAATACAAATTCGTCTCGGACACAAAACAGTAGGTATTGTTTTACACTTCGCGTGTCAAATCTTCCGCTGACGAATTAAACAAACAATTGTTTGTCTGTTTATGTGCCACGGTTGTAAGTATAAATAATGGGCGAATGTTATTGGAGGTTGCAGTCCAATAAGCTGGATAATATTTGACAGGCCCGTTGGTCGAGTGGTCAAAGACGCTGGCCACGAAAGCAAGGGTCACGCGTTGGAATCCCGTTAGGGTCAAATGTTTCGTGTGATGAACATGGACATGGATGTTTGTAAACGTATTTAAGTATGTCTATCCGTTTACCTAGTATTCATAGTACAAGCTTATAAGCTTAGTTTGGAACTAGGGAATTGGTGTCTTAGTCTGGAGAATGTGCCAACTGTGTTTCTTGCCTAGCATGTCGTAAAGGGCGACTAATTGAATTTGCGATTGTGTAGGCGAATTGCTAGCCACTTGTCATTGCTTTTTTACAATTTATCTTGCCAAGGTCAATTTTATCTTTTGCTTAAAAGTGCTTTACCTAAGGAGCTAAAATTGCAAATAAATTATAACAAAAATAAAAACTGACTTCAAAAAACCCCGCAAAATATGTTTATGAAAAAAACACAACTAAGAACCTGCCTAAATAGCTATTTAAATATCTAAACACTAAAAAGTATATAATAAAATCATCCGACTGCTTAGATGAAAGTATTAAACTTTAACACGTGCCTATTTTGTATCCTTATTTATTGTTTGTATCCTTATTTCTGTATCTGTTTTTCGTGCAATAAAGAATATATCTATCTATCTATCTATCTATTTAAATATTTACAATAATCCGTTAGTTTTGGAGTCGGCCCCTTTTTTGTGTCTTTTTTCTGTCTCACTGGGTGTCTTTTTTTAAGTCCCATACCAGCATGGGACAATTATCTTTACCAATATATCAAGCTGAATAGTTTGTTTGTTTGAACGCGTTAATCTCAGAAACCACTGGTCCGAATTGAAGAAATATTTTTGTGTTATAGTTCATTTATCTAGGAAGGAAAGGCTATCTATACTTATAATAAATCTGTAGAGGTCAATTCTGTACATGAAATATATTTTCTAAATAACTATCAGGGGGTGATTAGTGATCGATACTGATGCCAAAAATGCAATCAGTAAATTTTTTGTCTGTCTGTCTGTCTGTCTGTATGTTCCTTATAGAAACAAAAACTACTCGACGGATATTAACGAAACTTGGTACAATTATTCTTCATACTCCTGGGCAGGTTATAGTATACTTTTCATCACGCTACAATCAATAGGAGCAGAGTAGTGATGGGAAATGTTGGGAAAACGGGAGAAGTTACTCAATTTTTTAAGCTTCCGTCGCGTGTGCAGCCTTAATGGTTAAAGTTACATAGAAATCATGTATGACGGAAATAGTCTTTATAATATTAACCATAAACGCGGGTGACACCGCTGGCACAGCTAGTATAACATAAACAGCTAATATAGTAATAATATTTTACATAATATTTTAATTGGTATTTTATTAAAAATGACAATATTTATCAATTTTTTTTTTCACACGATGTACGGGAATCTCCATTCTCCTATATTTTAGGCAACTCGCGGCCCAAATGCTATCTCATAGCAATTTCTTATCTATACTATGACTAATAGGATGCCGACCAAACCCACGGGAGGAAGTTAGTTTCCTTTACTTACTGACTATCGATCCCATGTTGGTCTGGGACTTAAAAATAATGTGCCAACTGTGTTCCTTGCCTAGCATATCGTAAAAGGCGACTAATGGTATATCGGGTTTTGGGTGTGTGATTGTGTAGGCGACAGGTTAGCCGCTTGTCACTACTTTTTCACAATTTTTCATGTAACCCAGCCCAATTTTATTTTTAGCTAAATGTAAAAGAAGCCTGCTGGCCCTTCGACTTCCTACCCCTTCGGGGATTACGGGCGTGAAGTCATGTATGTACTGACTATCGAGTTACCCGACTTAGAATGAAAGCGAGTGAAGACTTTAAAAGTGATATCGTTTGTTGGTGTTGGGTTACAAAGAGCACATGTTATATTTTCCTTTACTTTACATACTTAGTTTTTTATAGAAGCACCTTTCTTTAGTATCCAACTAGCTTCTGCCAGCGTCTTTGCTCGCATGGTGCGTCGATAAATAAATAGCTTGTGTTACTGTGATTTACGAATTATATCACTGTAAAGTGTTTTTGAAATGGTTTTTATTTAGATTATAATATGTTATATCTACATAATATTTTAATGACTAATACAAAAATAACTATTAAGTTAATCACCGTCTTTGCAAGTCTTAATATTTAGGAAGTATTCTCTTCATCATCTTCCTAGCGTTATGTCCCGTGTTTTAGACGGGGTCCGCTTAGATCATGATCCAGGATTTAGCGAGTCTGGTAATTACATTGAAGCGACTGCCGATCTGACCTTCGTAACCCTAAGATAGGGGAACCAGACACTTTTTTGATCATGGTTACAAATTCAAATTGGTTTGAATTTGCAGGTTTCATCACGATGTTTTCCTTCACCGTCGAGCTAGTGGTATAAATACGTACATAGATTTAAAAAATCCAGAAGTACGTGCCCGGGTTTGAACCCGCACACCTCGGTTAAGAGAGACGTGTCCTTACCATTGAGCTACCACCGCTCTTTCAAATATAGCCTATGTTACATGCTGATAGAGTAGTTTTCCATTGGAAAAAAAAATCAAATCGGTCCAGTAGTTTAAGAGCCTATTTAATACAAACAGACAACAATCAGATCATTCCTTTTTATAATATTAGTGTTGATGTAGATAACCCTTCTCGTATAAGCTCTAGTTATTATGGCTCCGAACAATTTCCCATTTAAAAAAATAGTATATGAATTGACTAATTTATACCCTATTTCTGTTCAAACACAATACGATGTAGATAACCCTTCTCGTATAAGCTCTAGTTATTATGGCTCCGAACAATTTCCCATTTAAAAAAATAGTATATGAATTGACTAATTTATACCCTATTTCTGTTCAAACACAATACGACTATTTAAAAATAGAACAATCTAGATGTACTAGTCGCCGAATTCTCTAGCAAAGGTCGCAGGCGCAGCCAAGATGGCGTCGGCAAAATGGCAGCAGTTTGAGGTTAAAAGTGAAAGAGATCACGCCTGCTATTGTCGGGCTCGGGGTAAATGCACTATAATGTTAAAGTTTTATATTTAGACTCCAGTAAAAGTTCACAAGCTATCTGGTTTGAATTATTAGTCTTAAAAATCCGCGCTTGAGATATCTAGCCTAAGTTCGTTAAGTTTTACAATTTAATAATCACGCAACTAGGTCTAACGCGTTTAGAATAACTATTAAATTTCTCCAGTACGTGAAAAACGGTTTGTTAAGCTGATTTTGTGTCCAAATATTAATCTTAAGACACGGACTAGTAAAAACAGAAGGACTCCACGCTGTCATACTATAGGGTGAAGCCACGTTTATGAATGTGTGAGTGAGATACTTATGGATACCAGATATCGGATATCTGTCAGTGGAAGCACTTATTATGTCAATGTGTGACGTGAGTTGCGTGTCAAGGTGGAGCACCTGAGTAGCTTCAATGTCTAGTTAGTGGCGCGGAGTCCTTCTTTTTTTACTAGTCCGTGTCTTAAGGTAAAACAAATTTAGTTCAAATCTGAGGGCGAAAAGGCGCCTATATGGATTTTTATTAAAAGAAGGTCGTATAGACCTGCTTTTAATAAAAATTACATACATACATAACATCACGCCCATAATCTCCGAAGGGGTAAGCAGAGTCAAACGGGCAGCTAGCCCCTTTAACCACATTCAGCTAAAAATAAAACTGGGCTGGGTTAGATAGAAAATTGTGAAAAAGTAGTGACAAGCGGCTAACCTGTCGCCTACACAATCACACACCCAAAACCCGATATACCATTAGTCTACTTTTACGACATGCTAGGCAAGGAACACAGTTAGCACATTCTTTTTAACTCCCAGACCAACATGGGAAAATATGAAAAGGTAATGACAAGATTCGTCCCACTAAGATTGGGCTAGATGGCTATCCATCTAGTTAGTGTCCCTAAATTTGGTCTAATGAGCTTATTGCTGAACACAGCTTAACTATTCGCGGATTGCAGGCGTGATGTTATATGTATGTATGTATTATCTGGTGAAGCATCGGGCTCAATTAAAACACACAATAGCTTTTTTATCTTAGTACGCGCTCTTTTTATCGGCGGAGTGCAAATGATGTATTCTCAAAATAGAATCATAAAAAGTTAATGAATGTAGCTAATGTATTGTTAAATTATCTTCAGTATTCCCCTCGTTGATAAATTATGTCTGGTGGTTTTGTAGGTGCTAAATTACCATTTTGAAATCTATACTTATATTTTAAAGAGCAAAGATTTGATTGTTTTTTTGTTTGCATCCAGCTCCAAAACTACTGGACCGATTGAAATAATTATTTCACCAATGGAAAGCTACTTTATTAGGGAGTAACATAGGCTATATTTTAGCTCCGTATTCCCACGGGAACGGGAACTACGCAGGTGAAACCGCGGGGCGCTGCTAGTACCTAAATAAGATATACTGCTTACCTCGTTAAAAGTGGCGTGAAGTTTGTTAGTTTAAATAAGAGATGAATAAGTAATAGACAACTCCTCACTTATACTTACTTAGTAACTTAGTGCTAAAGATATTTGAGCACTTTTCATCGAAAATCAACGAAAAGGCTCGACGACAAAAAAATCTGTTTAGTCCGTCCAGTTAGATTATAAAAAAAATATTGAACACGTATTTTTCTTTATAATCTTAACATTTTTATATCATCTCGGCGGTGAGGGAAAACATCGTGATGAAACCTGCACATCCAAACAAATATGGATGTGCAACAATGATCCAAATTGTCTGGTTCCTCTATCTAGGAGTTACGAAGGTCAGATCGGCAGTCGTTTCAATGTAGACCAGACTCGCTAAATCCTGGATCACGGTGAAACTTAGCTAAGCTACTAAGCACGGGGCAACGTTAGGAGCATGATCCATTAGGGTATTTTACAAATTTTTTAAACCACTTTCACAATAAATGTAGGCACATAATTTTCCCGCTTGATTAGATGGCATTTCAGTTTGCATAGACTATTATGGTGACGTAATGACGTCATTTTTGGTTCGGTACGGTAGATAAAATTCACATTCTGGCAAACTCAGGAGAGAATTTTGGATTTAATAATGTCGTTAACATTTTCAGTCATGTGAGGATGACGCGCTTTTTGCAACATTATAAAATGCTTTTCATCCAACCCAGCCCACTGTCCCATGTTGGTCTGGGACTTAAAAAGAATGTGCTAACTGTGGTTCTTGCCTAGCATGTCGTAAAAGGCGACTAATGGTATATCGGGTTTTGGGTGCGTGATTGTATAGGCGACAGGTTAGCCGCTTGTCACTGCCTTTACACAATTTTCCATTTAACCCAGCCCAGCTTTATTTTTGGCTGAATGTGGTTAAAGGGGCAGGCTGCCCCTTTGGCTCTGCCTACGCCTTCAGGAATTATGGGCGTGATGTTATGTATGTATGTATAAAATGTATTTATTACAGTTAATATTATCAAATTCATTTTTGAAACACGATATTCGTTATTTTAATATTAAGTTGAACCTACAGAATTCTTCAGGTATAAAGTGCTATAGTATGATACCCTATTGGATGCACAGAAAATCCTCATTATACAGAATCGCCGAAATAGAAAACGATGTTTAAGCTATGTACATCATTCTACACAATACTCCATAAATTAGCTAACAGAAGTTATTTAGTATTCATTTATTTTTCTTTTTAGCACAATCGTCGTCGTGTTAAGTGACCAATGACCTAGACATACTTGGTTGAACTACACCTCTATAGATGTAACAGCCACATTAGTATTATTCAATGTCAGTTGGTCGGGTCGCATCTTTAAAATTCTCGCCATGTTTTTTTACAACTAAGAAAGAGAAACGAACTCAGTATATCTTCTAATCTATTAGTTTAAAGGGTTAAGTATGTAATTGTATAAGAGACAAGCTAGGCACTTGTCACTACTTTTCCACAATTTCCCAATTTTTTTTTAGATTGGCCAATACCCTAGTTCCAAACTAAGCATATAAGATTGTGCTATGGATACTAGGTGAACGGATAGACATACTTAAAAACGTTTTATAAACATCCATGACTCGAGTAAAAGAAGTCCATGCTCATCACACGAAACCTTTTCTCCTAGCGGAATTCGAATCCGCGACCCTTGGTTTCGTGGCCAAGGTCTCTGAGCACTCGACCAACGGGCCAGTCAAAAGGCCCGCTATTTAATGCAACTCAATTTTGTATATGGTTAAAGTAGCTGTGCCCGAAAAAAACAATTAATTTTTTTTGGATATTTATCCAAGATCTCAATTTTAGTTTTTACTTTCTGTAATTAGAAAGAAAATTACCGCAGAAAATTATCGGTCGTTGCGAACTTGTTTTCACGTTATGCACTGTGAAAGAAAACTATGAAACAAATAATATTCTCTCTATTAAAATAATGGCGCTGCTTATTTATTCAAACTTTAAACAAAGGAATTCATCCGTACAGCCAAACAATACAAATTGTCCAATAATAAGTTCTGTTTATTTTCATAAACTGTTACGTAGCATGCACTAAGCAAACAAATATTTCTTTTTGCGCAGTTTTAAACTGCATCTTTTACTAAATTGGCCCATTAATGGAATGCATGTCGCCGCATTTTTGCGGTAGGTGAGTAATAGGAAATCGATACGAGATGTAGTGACTAAGATTGAAAAAGGCATGCTTGGATGGTTTGGACATATTGAGAGAATGGATGAAAGAAGATTGACGAAAGAGATATATAAGGCAAGTGTAAATGGAGCCGTTGGGAGGGGAAGACCTAGACGGACTTTCCATGACCAGATTGGTAATGTATTAAAAAAAGGTCAGGTAAACAGCACCCTTAACCGACGAGCGTGTATGAAAAGACTTATGAATGTAGAAGAAGCGAAAGGTGTATGTCAGGATCGTAGCAAATGGAAGTACGTGATCTCTGCCTACCCCCATGGGGAAAAGGCGTGACATTATGTATGTATGTATGTATACGAGTTAAAAATAACACCGTCCTACACAATTTAATGTTTTACGTAACGATCCGAACATACATAACCGATAATGATATGAAATACGAAACCAGTTTAATGGTTCCCAAACAATCATGGTTCAACGTACAGTCGTGTTTTTGTACGTGTTTTTTTTTTCACAATCCACGGCCTTGGACCACCGCCCACTGATGATTTTGTTTTTTTTTTGTTATCTAGCTACCTAACAATTTTTTTTATTGCAATTACTCCGCGGATAGTTCTGGAATAAAGCATTTTAATCTCATTCCTGGTATTGCAATGGGATATTTTTGGCTAAACAAATTATTAAACAATATATAAATTAATATGGCCATATGGCGTTCGGTTCTCTCTGCCTACCCCGCTAGGGAAGTGGCGTGAAGTTTAGTTAGTTAGTTATATAAATAAATTCTCCAGACTGACACAGCAATCCCTAGTTTCAAACTAAGGATGTATACTTGTGCTATGGAGACCAGGTAACGGATAAACATACATAAATACGTTTATAAACATTCATGACTCCAGTACAAATGTCGAATTCATCACATGAAACATTTGCCCCTGGCGAGATTCGAACCCGTGACCCTTGGTTTCGTGGCCAGGGTCTCTGAACACTCGACTATACATAAACAAAACTAAACAAATGTTTCAGCCTTTTTTCAATGTATTAAATGTGCTTAAATATTTTCATATCATTTTCTTTATTTTACTAAGCTTGTTGAAACAAATTCTTTGGTCAACGCCATTTCAACGTTACTTTTGCATTTGTAATATTGTAGAAGTTGCTTAACGTTTTAGGACGTATATTTAGGTATGCCTTAGTCTGTTTCTCATTGTTCTAAGATCTGGAACCATATTACATTCGCATCTCGTTTCGTATTATATCTTGCCTAACCCAGATAAAATTACGCTCCGTTTCTTGCACACAGTGATATCATTGTGCTCGGTGCAAACAAGTGTTCTTTATCTAAGAAAAACAGGACTTACTGCGCTTTAGGCATTATATTCGGTTTCCTTTGCGTGGTATTACGAACCATAGATAATAATTTTATTATGACTAATGTAGATCTTAGGTTTAGACCTTCTAGAAAGTGTAAGAGATTTGTTCAGTGAATAAAGTCGCGCAAACATCACATCTGGGAAATTAATCAAATCTAAGTATAAAGTAATATATCAGTAATTAAGTAAGCCATCAGAATCAACAAAGGCACCACAGACCCAAAGAAATACCTACAAACAAAAATTTTATCTCTATGCAGGAATCGAACCCGCACTTCTCGGTTCAACACTGTTGGTGTTGGTTAGTAGTTCAGGCATTAGTCCAACGGGGTTGTTATAAGAGAATTACTTCTTTTCTTTTGTTAATAAACCTCATTTGATTGGAACGGATTCCAATTGTCTATGGATTAATGAATGGAACTGGCTTGAAGAGTTTCAATCTTAAACTAATCAGGGCAGACGTGTTTGCTTTTTTCTCTCGGCGTGAAAACTCGATCGTATCTCACGCGAAACTATGATGGCGCCGAGGCGTGGGAACGTTTTTTTTAACGGGACAGCAATCAAGGTAGTGATGTTCTGCGATAGACATGTCACACATTTCAACTGACAATAATGTACTGCACGTATTCACACATATGATAATATTGAAAAACAATTATAAAAGATCGATTTAAACAGTACTCAAATACAGCTAGTGTCTATTACATCATACGTAAATGAAAACAAACGTCGCAAAATGTCCCAATTAGGATGTTTTCGAGTCGTCACAGCACGCGCTCTGATGACGTATCCGCCTCTTATTTTTAAGTAATATCATTAGTTATATGCGTCTCTTCATATTTGTTGTCAGTATTTACAATTGTCAGTAAATATGTCTGCCTTGGCTTGCTTGACAGTGTAGATTGTCTTTGACAGCAGCTGTCAGGTCACAGTTTCCTAGTATGCAATTGTGATTGACTAATAAAGTTATTTTATTGTGAGCGTCAGAATGGCGGGTGTACTTCTCAGATTAGCCTAATCATATTGCCGATATTTGGTACCTCTGTGTCTTTTCTAAAAATCTGTGTACATACGTTCATACAAAGATATTTTGAATATTATGTACACCCGCGATTCTGACGTCAGAATCGCGGGTGTACTGTAAACCGATACATGTATATTAATAACTGTTTAAGTAGATTTGGTACCTCTTGTGTAACTGCAGAAACAAGTATTAAACAAATAAAATACGGTATACTTTCTGAGAAAAAAAAAATCATTTTGTCTCTTTAACCTCGTTACTGCTTTATAAAACGTATTAGGGCGACAAACATGTCAACATAGTACCAACCCTAAGTAAGGGAGTTGAGGATTTTTTATTCCCATGTCTCGAAAGCACGTTAAACCGTTGGTCCTGCCCCTAACCTCTCCCGTCATGTATGTGCCGTCTCACCGGACTATGAGAGTGAAGGAACAGAGGGTGCACCTGTGTTTGCGCACACACTTATGCTCTATAACAACTCCTGCATAGTTGGCTAATCTTCGTTGAGATTACCGCCGTTTGGTATAATCTACGGACCGTCTATTAACGGGACGCAGAACGCTAAATCGCTGTCCCGATATACAGGGACACTGCTCCCATCACTACATACAACACGGCGGTTTAGATTCGAACTGTCTGTCTGTACAGCGCTTTTTGCGCTCCATTGAAACAGAAAGGGACATAAATGCATAGCAAATAGAAGTAGGTAACTATTCCTAAGTATAACGTTACTATACGCTACTTAACTTCCCTTAGAAATTGAAACGAGTATGAACTTATGAATATACATATTAGATATAATACATTCATGGGCGTACGCAGCTTTTGGTGCGGGGGGGGGGGGGGAATATCATCGATAGGTTCATAGGTTCTTATAGATAGATAGATCTTGGCACACGAGATCTATGGGAGCGTTCCCTTTTGACATGTCACAAAAAGTACGTTATGTCAAATGTTTGGTCATTTAACCTAATATCCTCTAGTGACGTCAAAACCCCCCACTCCACAACTTTGACGCGCTGTATCTTGTCAACATCGTCAGATATAGCAAAAAATACGTATTCAATATTTTTTGATAATCTAACTGACGGGTTAAATACCGTACCAACTTTCTTCCCTAGCATGTCCTACAAGGCGACTAATGGTATATTTCCAAAATGTTCCATCTAACCCAGCTATACTCAATCTGCGGCCGCATGCGCTTTGTCATTGGCCCATCTGAAGTAACAAATTTATTGTCAACCGTTTTTTGCTGAATTCTTTCTAATTATGACCTAAAATAAGTTTTGTTTGCGGCCCTCGAGATTTGAATATGGCTGATTTAACCTAATTTGGTTATATCTAACTAAATGTGGTCTAAGAAGCCCTTTGCGTCTTGTACTTTGCCCAAGGATTCCGGAGAAGGTTATATGTTTGTGTGTCTAACTTTTCCCCGAAGACGTCCCTATTTTTCCCAATTTTTACCTTATCCCTTCCCTATTCAGTCAAATAAAGTTTAAGAAGCTTAACTCCTTGAAACTGCATACCCCTTGGTTCCAAACGTTTACATATATTTTTAACCGAATAAAAAAAAGGAGGAGGTTCTCAATGAGGGTTTTTTTAAATTTTAACATCTAAAAGATGGCGTAACTGTGACTTGCGGTCTTGTATTTTTGAAAACTCTCATTAGAGTGTGTTTTTTTTGTATGAATATTACTCGATATCTCTTTCTATGTATGTTTGTACTTCCCTATTACGCGACATAGTATCAACACATCTACAAGTATCTCTAATCTCATTGCTTCACCGCCAAGGTCGTCAGCCAACCCAATTCCTTCGACCCACATACCCCGATGGATGAGCCATATCCGGCAGGTCAGAGCGGCAGGAACCGAATAATACTTCCTGTTGCGTAAAGATTTGAGATTGATAGTGGTAGCTTGGTTGATACTAATGTAAACTAGCTTATGCTCGTGGCTTGTAATATAAAAAAAATATTCGACGACATCACATACATTGATCTGACTCCGAGGTAAGTAGCTGAAGCACTTGTGTTACGGATATCAGAATCAACTGTGGTATTACAAATACATACTTAAATATTGGATATTAACACCCAGACACAGAACAAACACAAGTATTCATCATACGCATGGGGCAGGGTCACTACCGAATGCGCCATCGAGCCAGTCAAAGTACATAACATCACGCCCATAATCCCCGAAGGGGTATGCAGAGTCAAAGGGGCAGCAGGCATCTTTAACCACATACAGCCAAAAATAAAACTGGGCTGGGTTAGATGGAAAATTGTGCAAATGTAGTGGCTAGCTCGTCGCCTACACAATCACGTACCCAAAACCGCCACCTGTGTTTCATTTTACGACATGCTATTGCCTAGCATGTCGTAAAATGAAACACAGTTGGCACATTATTTTTATGTCCCAGACCAACATGGGACAAAGTAAAAGTAATGAAAGGCTTGTTAAAAGTACCATAGGAAAGAGCATAGGTTACTTCGTATTCCGGAAAATTTTCTCGGAAATTTATCACGGAACTTTAACAAAATCTAGTCATACTGTCATACTAACTAATATATGTAGAGAAAATATTGTATTGTTTGTTTCCATTGAATAGGCTTCAAAACTACTGGACCTATTTGTAAAATTCTATCACCAATGCAAAGCTACTTTATCAGCGAGTAACATTGGCTATATTTTATCCTCGTATTCCCACGGGAACGGGAACTACCTGGGTGAAACCGCGGCACTGGTAGTAAGTAATATGTATAAATAATGAGGTTTTATTACCACTATTCGCACTTAACATGGAGATGATGACCCTACTACGTGCTAACTCCGTAGTAGTCAGTGTTACCAACCCTACTGTTTTAACAGTAGATTATTATCGCTTATATTTTTTGTAAACTGTGAGCGGTAGTAGCCCAATGGTAAGGACACACGCCTGAATACCAAGGAAATCGGTTCAAATCTGATTACATCCGGATTTTTTAAAGTTCGAGTGCGGCGAAGGGGGCCGCCACCCTTCACGCCACGCCGAGTACAGCGGATCGAGGAGAACAAAGTGCCGTATAGGCACGTGGAATATAAGAATATAAGATAAGATGTATGAAATGAGTGAGGAGTGTAAGGGTCGTGTCATATGGCGTTCGGTTCTCTCTGCCTACCCCGCTAGAGAAGTAGCGTGAAGTTTAGTTAGTTAGTTAGTTTGACTCGACCTTGAGAGCGAACGTTGCGAAGGAACCTGCACATTAAAATAACTATGGATGCGTAACCATGATCCAATTTGTCTGGCTTCCCTATCTAAGGGTTACGGAGGTCAGTCAATCGCTTTAATGTAACGACCAAACTCGATAAATAGACCAGGACCATAATGTAGATTAAAATCAAGGCTTAACGTTAAGAAAATGATAATAATGTCCTCCTAACCGATATCGGTCACGTCGGCCAAATTCAACGAGGCTTAGCCATCTGCGCAGGAGATATATATTGCACAAGTGTGTGCGCAAACACAGGTGCACTCTCTGTCTCTTCACTCTCATAGTCCGGTGAGACGGCAATTCGACATGACCGGAGAGAGGTCAGATGGGTAGATTATAAACTATCGGAATCAACTCGTTAAACTATACAATTTAAACGACAGATTACAAACTCACGGATAGTTCATAAACTAACGAGTTTACAAACGTACGGTGACACTCATATGGACTTTAATGCGTTTAATACTATTCGATATAATTTTAATTGAGGTTAGAAGTCACACAGCTGTCTGTAGTCTACTCTCAAATAAATAGGGTATCACTAATATTTGTATAGATAAGACTAATTTTATTTCATTGTTGACATACTTATGAACCGAGTTTGTTATTTATTTTCCTTCCTTGTCTCGGGAATTAATCCGCCATTTTGTTTTTATGAGTATTTTATCTGTGGAAGCCACGGGTCAGCGTGGAGTTTTGTTGTTGTATAAAGTTAAAAATATTATAAACGCGAAAGTTTGTATAGATGGATGAATGTGTGGATGTTTGTTAATCTTTCAGGCTAAAAGTACTGCACGGATTTTAATGAAACTTAATAATAATTAGCTTATACATTAGAATAACACTTGAGGTAAGCTATGTTTCATCGATGGACCACGCGAGCAATGCCGCGGGCAGAAGCTAGATAAACTAAACCTCTCAATCCCCGAAGGGTTAAAGTCAAAAGAGCGGCAAGAACCTTCCACTTTTTACCTAAATAAAACTGTTTTTTTTTTTCAATTTTATTTTTGGCTGAACGTGGATTAAATAGCTAATCGCTCTTTGGACTCTGTCTACCCCTCCGGGGATTACGGGTGTGATGCTGATGAATGTTTATTTTTAAACATAACAGACGTGGACGTAAATATGTTAAGCTACCCAACCCGGCTTTGCAAGGTGAGTATAAAACAATATGAAATTATACATATAAACCTTCCTCTTGAATCACTCTATCTATTGGTGAAAACCGCATCAACATCCCTTGCGTAGTTCAAAAGATCTAAGCTAACAGACAGAAGCCGTAACTTTAATTTAATACTATGTATAGATTATACACCTCAATTAAGTTTCATACAGCTGACTTGAATTAGGTTTCAGGTGCGACAGAAAATTCAATTTGTCAAAAACACTCCAATGTCTACTCATCATGCTAATTCGCTTCCAGAAGGTACAGCACATTAAAATCAGCTTCAATTACGACTAAAACAGTTCCTCGATGTTCCACTAAGCCTGCGTTTCTCAAACCTATCATAGAACCATTAGGGGCTATCTAAGGATTTAACACTTGAAACTGAAAGGACAACTTGGCATATATGTTTTACATACATACATAACTTCACGCTTGTAATAACCGATTGTATGTTTAATTAATATATGTTTTAATCTTCATATTATAAGTTCCATGTGCCGACAGATTATGCTAGCATATATCTACGCTCATAATTTTTTTAAATTATAATCGCTTTCTTAACAAGATTATGTCTTTGACCTATAGCCTATAAATTACCACCCCATCGCCCCCTAGGGGATCTAGTTTCACAAGCACAGCACGAAGTAAACTCGTCGAGACATCCAAGGAGCAATTGCCTTACATTACGAAACGCCAGTTCTGTGTCGGCGCGCTAAATATAGCTAATGCTAGCTTGAGCACTAGCTGCTAAAGATATTTTGATACTGCAAGCCGATCCCATGTTGATCTGGGGCAGATAAACAGACGAAGACTTTTTATATTAATATATTTATTGTTATTGCATTCAGTAGTAAGCTGTTAATTTTGACGTTAGACATTTTTTTTTTATTTGAATACTAGTTGACACGGAAAACGTATATCTGCCAAATGGTTTATAAATATACTTAAATGACCGCAATCCAAATACCTCAATGACCTATTCTCACACCTAACAAATACAAGAAAAAAATATTAAAATTGGTCGAGCCGTTTTAGAAGAGTTACCTCAAACAACGGGAAACAAGATTTTTATAAATAAATAAAAAAAAACAAACACATTCGATTGTACCCCAGGCGTGGAATTAAAAAATAATATGCCATCTGTGTTCCTTGCCTAGCATGTCGTTAAATGGTCTATTATTAGGTTATTAGGTTTTATGGTGTGTAGACGACTAGCTAGCCACTTTTTCACAATTTTTTATCTAACCACAGAGTAATAATATACTACGTACAACAGAGGGTCACTGCCCATACTTGAAAAGTTAGTGCTATAACTCGCGCAAGAATAGCGACAGTGGCGAGTAATTGGAACTACAGAAAAACTTAGTCTGTTTGTTAGGAATAATACAAGATGTCGCTACAAGCACAGGTTAGTTATTTCATAGTAATAATACGCCATCTGTGTAAAATTCATGGTTTTAAAACAAATATTATTTTGGTTTGTTTCTAAAGAAAATATTTTATATTTAATTTTTATATTTAATAAATTTAATAAATTATCTAAGAAATGACGTAAATAACTTATTTTATGACAAAAAGCATTTTTTTAAGTGAAATAATAACGCTTTTATTCGGTTTAATCTCTCAATCAGTCTAAATCATGCCTGTAGCGACATCTGTCTGTGTCAAGTCTATACAAAATCTAAAATGTATGTGACTGATCATGATCTAACCAATTCGAACAATGCGGTTTGAGGAACTGATTCTTCCTTGGCCTATTCCTTCGGGGATTGCAGGCATGATGATATTATGTATGTATGTACTTATAAGTAAAATAAGTGTTTATTAGATATTTTGAAAACACGTTTTTTGACGTAATCTTCGTAATGACCATTGATTCATAGTTATAAAGATGAATCGATTACGATACAATAAAACCCTGATTGGAGGAAAAAAATAATCACGAAAATGTTATTTTTAAAATACCTGTTAAGAGTTAATTGACTCAAATCTTTGATTACTGCAAACTGGTTTTATAATTGTGACGAATTGGCTAAATGTTAAAATGGAAAGTGTCTTGCTTATCATGTCATCGTTATATAATCTTTTGGTACCAAAGTCCGTGCTTCCTAAAATTGTGTTATCTGTGTCATTTTCAAACGTATTTAACTTACCTACAAAATGTCCTACTGTGCTTTCTAATGTTATTTTTTATTTATGTCTAACTAATAATAATAAATAATAATAAATTCTTCAGACTGGCACACCAATTCCCTAGTCCCAAACTAAGCTTATAAGCTTGTGCTATGGATACTAGGTGAACGGATAGACATACTTAAATACGTTTATAAACATCCATGACTCGAGTACAAATATCCATGTTAATCACACGAAACATTTGCCCCTAGCGGGATTCGAACCCTTGGTTTCGTGGCCAGAGTCTCGAACCACTCGACCAACGGGCCTGTCATAGGCCCGTTGGTCGAGTGGTCAGTAACTAACTAGTGTGTAAGGATCGTGCCATATGGCGTTCGGTTCTCTCTGCCTACCCCGCTAGGGAAGTGGCGTGAAGTTTAGTTTAGTTAGGTATTTATGCAAATTTTATTTAACTTGCAATGTTCTTAAAAAATAACGAATGTATAGTTACTATTATAGTAGTACTTATCTCATGTTGGTCTGGGACTATAAAAGAAAACGCCAACTGTGTTCCTTGCCTAGCATGTCGTAAAGGCGACTATTTGTTTATTGGGTTTTGAGCGTGTGATTGTGTAGGCGACGAACTAGTTGCGTCACAACTTTTTCACAGTTTTTCATCTAAGATAGGGGAACCAGACAATTTTTGGATCATGGTTACAAATCCAAAGTTGTTTGAATTTGCAGGTTTCATCACGATGTTTTCCTTCACCGTCGAGCTAGTGGTATAAATACGTACATAGACTTGAAAAATCCAGAGGTACGTGCCCGGGTTTAAACCCGCACTCCTCGGTTAAGAGGCGCGTTGACCATTGAGCTACCACCTGTTTTCGAATAAATAAAAACGTAATAATTAAAAAAAAAATGTAATGTATTTTATATATGTAAATAAAGTCACAAATCTCATTAAATCCGATGATAATGAATTTTCTTTTACCTAAATATAGCGCACCGTTTTTCAAACCGATATGCGATGAATAAACAGTTTCATAACACGCGTGTTGAATATTCATATCTGCATTAATGCAATCAATGCAATGTTACACCAGTTGATACTTGCATCTGCATTTGCAGTCTGGTATTACATTTTGATAGCTTGCGTTCAATCTATACTAATTAGGGCAAACGATGCCAGCCCTAACAGTATTCCACAACCTATGCTTTTTTTTTTTTACTGAAAATCTACTACTATAGATTTGGGCATTAATATAGTAATTTAAATTGACGTACATACATAACATCACGCCCATAATCCCCGAAGGGGTCGGCAGAGTCAAAGGGGCAGCAAGCCCCTTTAACCACATTCAGCCAAAAATAAAACAAAAATTATATTAAATACCATTTTAATTATAACCATTTAAAAAATATTACTTCGCGAGCCTTCACAAGATCCGCTTTTTATTAGTATCAATACAAGGTTTTTTTAGTATTTGCTAAGCCTCTAACCTGTTTTTTGTTAACTCATTATTATAAGGAACCAATTTAAGGATTTTAAAATGAGCAAACCTTTTTTTTTACTTTCGTTACAAAACAGCCAATCAGCTGGCCAACGTTTGATCTAAAATCTTTTAAATTAGTTTGTGTTTCTCAATCGTTTTGAATATGCGACCAATTTACGTAGGTTGAACATTTTAACAAAAAAAAATCACACTAAAAATGTGTAGAACTTTGCCTTTTTATTTTCGCAGGCGACCCTTCTTGTAAGACCCCACAGATTGAAATACACTGGTCTAGATAATACTACTTTATGACGTCAGTGAGCAGAGCGGTCAACTATTTCGTCAGATTATATTACCGGGGGTGTAACTCAGTGGTAGAGTGTCTGCTTCGCATGCTGAAAGTCCTGGGTTCAAATCCCAGCACCTCCAATGTTAACTTGTTATTTTGTTCCTTTTTATTTTTCATTTCTGTTGTTAAATATACTAAATAATAACTTTCATAAAAATAATTTATAATATTACAAAGAAAGCTTTTTTTATGCTTTTAAAATTTGTTGTGAATTTTTTAAATTCCCGCTATAGAGCAGAAACGCATTTGAATATTTTTTTTTTTATTTAAAAGGTTAATATACAGGCAATACCTACTAGTTTATGCCCGCGGTTCCGTCCGCGTGGATTTGCTCTACTACAATGACACTATTTGCTTCCCGCTGTAACAAAAAATTCGGCATTAAAAATATCGTCCACCCTTTGGGAGTAATAATTTCAGTTAATTAATTATTAATTTACCAAATTTCATCACAATTTGGTTAGGGGTTTACGCATGAGAGCGACAGACAGACATATTTTTTATATAAGCTCCCTGCACACCTTCTCCATTAAATCTTTTACTGTGCTAAATCGCATACTCCTCAGTCCGCGCAATAGTTTTAATAGGTTAACGTATTAATAGATTACTACATACATACATAACATCACGCTCATAATCCCCGAAGGGGTAGGCAGAGTCTAAGGAGCAGCAGGCCCCCTTTAACCACATTCAGGCAAAAACAAAACAGGCTGGGTTAGATGGAGAATTGTGAAAAAGTAGTGACAACTGGCTAGCTCGTCGCCTACACAATCACATACTCAAAACCCTATATACCATTAGTCGCCTTTTACGACATGCTAGGCAAGAAACACAGTTGGCATATTCTTTTTAAGTCCCATACCAACATGGGAAAACGGGCGTTACTAGAAATATAATTAAATCCGAGTCATATGTTGAAACCTATTTTTGTCGAGTTCGTATACTGTTCTAGGTCGGCGAAAGGCTTAATAAATCTAGGTATTGTCTGTAGTCTGTACTGTAGTAAGGTCAAGAGAGAGGCGAAACGCGATACGGTACTAATATTGTACTATTAGCTTAAAACACTGACGACTTTTAAACGACTTTCTCGGTCAATGGGTATTAGACCATAGTGAATAGTCAGGTTAGGTATAATAAACAACCTTATCAAACTACTATTATAAAGAGGAAATTGTTTGTTTGTTTGTATTGATTAAGCTCCGAAACTACCGGACCGATTTGAAAAATTCTTTCACCAATAGATAGCTACTTTATCAGCGTGTAACATGAGCTATATTTTGTCCCCGTATTCCCACGGGAATGGGAGCTACGCGGGTGAAACCGCGAGGCGCTGCTAGTTTTTAATATATAAGAAACCGGTAACCCGTTTGTACAGAATCGCTAATGGAATCGATTGAATACAATATAACCGACTTAAAAAAAGGAGGATGTTTTCAAGGCTGTATTTTTTTTTTGTGCTACCTCAGGTTTTTTTCTCCGTGAACTGATTATGATAATATTTTTTTGGAAGAAAGCTAGTGCGTCTCATGTGGTCACATTTAAATTTGATCCAAATCTGACCAGTAATTAAATCTACACGTGTATCTAGATGATATTGTCATTTATAGAATGGTTTGCCAGAACATCGTAGTATATCGAGATGATGATGTATACAATGGAACACACTAAAAAGTTGACGAAGCCATTAGACACCGGAACCAGAACAAAGCATTCTAGTCGTATTTTGAATATACCATGGTATGCTTGACCTGACGCCGGAGCATCGTGTGGTCAGCAGGATATTCATCTCCACACTAACTAACAGCTAGTCTATGTTTTTTTTTTCGAGCGAATCCCGGCTGTTGGTACCCCGATAGTTTTGCGTTCAGCGCTCGAAGAATGGCAGCCGTGAGGTTTAGTCGGTAGGGGGACTGGTGTAGCCAGCCAGTTCCGAGCCCGACACACCCTTGTAGGTTCTTACTCAGGTCTACCTGGACTGTGCGTAAAGGCATTGCTCACGTACAAAAAAAAGTCTATTATGTTTGGACTGATTGGAATGATCTCGATCAATAGATATGATATCATGCATAGCAATACTTTGACTGCCCGTTGGTCGAGTGGTCAGAAACCCTGGCCAAGAAACAAAGGGTCGCGGGTTCGAATCCCGCTAGGGGCAAATATTTCGTGTGATGGACATGGATATTTGTACTCAAGTCATGGATGTTTATAAACGTATTTAAGTATGTCTATCCGTTCACCTAGTATCCATAGCACAAGCTTATAGCTTACTAGGGAATTGGTGTGTCAGTCTGACAAATTTATTATTAGTAGTTTCAGCCTATACCCCTATTTGGTTTAGTGCATTGAGAGTTTAATACGCCTCGCTGTCTTCCCCGGTCACGGCTCCCCGGAGCCAACAGAAATTCAATTCACAAAATCTTCCGGGCCGCTCGCAGCTTGCAGGCCGCAGGTTGGGTAGACCTGCACTGCGATGCGTCAGAGAGGTGCGCTGTGGTGACTCAGTGCGTTGTCGTGCGGGGAATGCGCAGGAGTCGTCGTTGTGACTGGGACGGGTTCTCAAACTTTATAACTTGATCACTTGGGGTCTCCCAAAATATATGACCTCACCTGGCATTACGTCCTGTGCTTCAGTTGGGGTCTACTTTGACCAAGATCCGGGATTGAGCGAGTCTGGTTACTGATGTCACTTTTGTACTTCTTAGATAATGGCACTAGATAATTTGGAGCATGGTTACACATCCATAGTTGTTTATTGGAGGTTTTATCACAATTTTTTCTCTCGCCGAGATAGTGGTATTAAGTGACCAACCAAATAAATGACCAGTGTACAGCTGTTTTTATTGACTGGCCCGTTGGTCGAGTGGTCGGAGATCCTGGCCATGAAACCAAAGGTCGCGGGTTCGTATCCCGCTAGGGGTAAATGTTTCGTGTTTTCGTGTGATGAACGTGAATATTTGTACTTTAGTCATGGATGTTTATAAACGTATTTAAGTATATATATTATATACGTTCACCTATGGAATTTGTGTGTCAGTCTGGAGAATTTATGTATTATTATTATTATTATATATATTATTATATTAGTCCCATGTTGGTCTGGGACTTGGCCCATGTTGATCTGGGACAAAAAAAAAAAGAATGTACCAACTGTAGTTCTTGCCTAGCATGTCGTAAGAGGCGACTAATGGTTTACGGGCTTTTGGGTATGTGACTGAGTAGGCGACGAGCTAGCCACTTGTCACTTCTTTTTCACAGCTTTCCATCTAACCCAGCCCAAAGTCCCATGTTGGTCAGGGACTTAAAAAGAATATGCCAACTGTGGTTCTTGCCTAGCATGTCGTAAAAGGCGACTAATGGTATATCGGGTTTTGGGTGTGTGATTGTGTAGGCGACAGGTTAGCCGCTTGTCACTGCTTTTTCACAATTGTCCATCTGACCCAGCCCGGCTTTATTTTTGGCTGAATGTGGTTGAAGGGGCTTGCTGCCCCTTCGACTCTGCCTACCCCTTCGGGGATCATGGGCGTGATGCTATGTATGTATGTATGTAGATTGCTCTAACCCCTAAGGGGTTACCACCAATAGTTTGAAAACAACTGGTCTAAAATTCTGAAACACCTAATTTAGACTTTAAGAGACTGCAATAGAATTCATTTAAGAATACCGTAACTTACTCCTTTGTACATAAAGTTATTCTGTGCTTGTAGTTTTCAAAGCTCTACATCAATATATAAATATGAACCTTATGAGAATGTCACAAGACTGATTTAGGAATATCTTAAATGTTTGTTTGTCATCCTAAATAGTGTTGTATACTGTAATGTCGATAGTCTAGATAGTTAAGACAAACCAAATTTATCGATAGTATCGTGTATTAATCCTATCTAGAGCAGAGCTGTCCAAACCGCATAGCCCGCGTGCCGCATGCGGCTGCGGGGATGCGAGTTTAAATCCGAGCACGTACCATTAGATTTTTCTAAGTACGTATTTATACCACCAGTTCACAGTGAGGGAAAACATCGGGATGAAACCCGCAAATTCCAACAACTATAGATGTGTAACCATGATCCAAAATGTCTGGTTCCCCTATCTAAGGATTCAGGTTAGATCGCCAGTCGTGTCAATGTAATAACCAGACTCGCTAAATTCTGGATCATGGTCTAAACGGACCCCGACTAATCACGGGACCACGCTAAGGATGAATAGGCTAGATGACTAAAAAAATCTGCTGAGTTCGTCAGGTAGATTATAAAAAAATATTGAACACGTATTTTTTTTATTTATGTGTGAAACCAACATTGACGAAGATACAATGCATTCAAGTTGCGCGTGACGTCACGCTTTCGTAATTTTTTTACAAAATAGTGACGTTGCAAACCACTTCAAAACTTTGATGCTCTTTAAATTTGTGATTTTTTGGCATTTGATAAAGCGAAAAAAATGTGTCTGTATTTTTGTATAATCTAACTGACGGACTATATATAAATATAGTTTTTCAATGCAGTCATAATAATGAGAATGAGAAATAAATATATTTGAACCGAAAACAATAGGTGTTTTCGGTTCAAATATATTTATTTCTCATACGAACTTAAATAATTCATTCACAATGAGATATTATATGAACTCACTTAATTAATTATTACATATTTTACCTCTAGGGCCTCAACAAAAGATTTACAGTTCTTTGAAATAGTTCCTTAGTTTTTTTTTCGATATCAAATTACCGACAGTCATACCACACTCGTAGTAAGCTCTACACTTATGTAGTCATGTTAGGGCGATGATCCTTTCTTATCTTAATTTTGATGCCGCTTTGTTTAGCTCAGGTGCTGGTAAAGATATGCGTTCAGGAAAATGTTTTGAACCAGACATACAAGGAAGGTAAGAAACGCGATAAACGAGGAAATGTATGAAAATAGGTAAACTAGGTGTTTTTTTTTAAATTGTCTGGCACTTTGTTATTTTAGTTCTATTTATACTTCAAAACAACGTGATGTTATGTATGTATGTACATATAACACACATACTGATATCACCTAAGGGGTGGCCAGAGTCCTGGGTGCAGACAGCTCCTCCAAACAATTTTAGTCCAAAATTAAATGGAATTTGTTTAGATGGACAATAGGCAAGATGACTATAAAATTCTGTTCAGTCCGTCAGTTAGATTATAAAAAAATATTGAACACGTATTTTTTTATTTATTTATCAAACAAACATTGACGAAGATACAATGCATTCAAATTGCGCTTGACGTCACGCTTTCGTAAAATTTTTACTAAATAGTGACGTCACATAACTTATGCTCTTTATCTTTGTAATTTTTTGGTAATTTGATTAAGCGAAAAATATGTGTCTTGTATTTTTGTATAATCTAACTGACGGACTAAATATAATTATAGTTTTTTAATCCAGTCATCATCCCTATTCGAATAACGTGCGACAAGTGGCTAGCTCTTGGCCTGTCTACATAATCACAAAATCAATATTAAATACATATTTTGTCGGCTTTTACGTCATGCTAGGCAAGGAAAAATGTTACATACTAACTCCCATACCAATGGAATAATTTTAGTTCAATGGTTATTAGAACATAAATGGATATTCTTGATTAATATCAAGAACTGTAGTACAAATGACCGCATTAATTTTACCAACATTTATCACAAGCAGAGTTCGAACACGCATCCTTTAGTTTTGTCCTCCTAACCACCAATAAAAACTCGAATTTAATAAGCTTAGTAGGCAATAGAATTTTTCTACAAACATTTTTGCAAAGCCAAATGAGGTGTTAGAACGGTGGAGTTAATATTTTGGAGAAATGTATGAGTATGCTAGGGAAGTGGCGTGAAGTTTAGTTAGTTAGTTAGTCAGTTATTTAGCAATAGAATTTTCCTATACCGATTCTCAGTAGATGCCGATAAAAAATAATAAAAGTCTTCATATGAGGAAGGAAAATTTCGCTTCATCGCTGTACCGATATTTTTTGCGAGAAATAAACCGAACAGACTTGTTTATGGCAAAAAATAAACAGCTTAGTCTATGGCCTCGCGGCGAATGTTTTTCAAAATGGCGATAGGTCATCGATATTATGAATAATACGGTGGAAGCTAAAAACGTTCATTAGTTTCACTTAAATAGTTATTATAATATATTTATTTAATAAGCAGAAAAAAGAGAGTTAGTATATTAATTTTAAGGACACACGCCCTATACACTAGGGGTGCTGGATATTCTGGAGGAGGCTGTAAAGGCTATGCCACCCATAGATCCTCCGATCAGCGGTGTGGGGTACCACTGGGTATATCCCGGCCACTACCACCTTGGCCGGAGCAGGGGCCCCCTACCCTGCCCCCCTGGGCAGGGTGACGGTGTGCGAAACACTTCCTCGTGTAACAAAAAAAAATTTTGATAATTATTCCTAGTCTAAACCAAAACGATATTATTTACCTGGTTTTAAGAATATTGAAGAAAGGAGTATATCGACCTTATTATAAAAGTTATTATGATAATTTGGCTGAAAGTGGTTAAAGCTAACTGCCTTTTTGACTCTGCCTACCCCTTAGGGGATTATGGGCGTGATGATATGATATTAAAAGTTATTAATTAGTTTTGAACTCGAGAGTATCAGAATAGACATACAATTTTAAATGTTATCAATATTAATCGAAATAAAATTATATTTACATAGATTGTAAAAACTGTTTTAAACTGTTTTTATTAATTTTATTAATTGACAACAAAATATTGTTTTATTTATTTACAAAATTCGCCTCAATTTCTACGGTAAGGGTGTTTTTAGAGATCTGATAAATAGGCAAACAATGAAACTATTTCAGTTATACCCAAAACATCCTTACTTATGTTTCTAAAATATTTTTTATTTTATTCCTATTTTTTTATTTTTGTTTTTAATTTAACATTTATAGCATTAAATACCTCTTGTCTACACAGATTATTACTCACACCCTGTCCCATAGACAAAGGTTCAGCATAGAGTATAGAGTAACAAGTCAGCTCAGTTGTATTTACACTAGTAATACTATAAATACTAACGCTATCGGTCTCTATGTGTGTGTGCGCATGCGCTCCTTACGCAACGGAAGGCATGGGACACTGAGCCGTTTGAAGTATCGATAACTATTAAAAAATTTTGCTTCGCACGGGTAGACATTTTTTTTAACCTGTTTTTTTTTTCTAGTAATAAATATAGTCTATTTTACTTAAAAATATTATAGCATTATATTCAAATATTGTAGAGTTTATTCCTTACTAACGTACAATCATCATGATATTATATAGATAACTCTTTCTAACAATTTCTAAAAAAAAAGGAAGGTTAATAGATGACGCTACTGTGCTTAAAGGTAAAGAATATTGTAAAATTTATTAAGAACTATAATTTATTTCAAAGGGTAAACGCATGATTCCGAAATAACGTTAGTTGTTTCCCAGCCTAGACCATATATTTTTTTTGGCCCGACCCGGGATTTGAACCCGTGACCTCTTGGTCTTTAGGTGGCACATTCTACCAATAGACAAACAAAGTAACCATACGTTCTTATAATATAATAATTTATAATATTTAAGGTTAATATGTGCCTTTTTATCCGAGGACCCATCAAACCTACTCAAACCTACAGTTTGAGAAGCGTTGTAGTAAACAATGATAAAAATATATTACTTATCTGTTTAATGTAAGTCTGTAAATATTATTAGTTTCAAGTTTTCCTCATAAATTATAGCACTTTATATGCCTACATAAGTTTATTGACTTTTCCTCATGACCATTGTGTGAACCCATTTTTAAACTGATCGAACATTCTAGAAAATAATAAACACCTGCATAAAGGTAGAACAGTACCTTTAAACTGTTCTACCTTTATGCAGCGTAAGGTAGAACAGTACAGCGGTGGTAGGTCAATGGTAAGGACACGCGCCTCTTAACCAAGGAGTGCGGGTTCAAACCCGGGCACGTACCTCTGGATTTTTCAAGTCTATGTACGTATTTATACCACTAGCTCGATGGTGAAGGAAAAAATTGTGATGAAACCTGCAAATTCAAACAACTTTGGATTTGTAACCATGATCCAACAATTGTCTGGTTCCCCTATCTTAGGGTTACGAAGGTCAGATCGGCAGTCGCTTCAATGTAATTACCAGACTCGCTAAATCCTGGATCATGGTCTAAGCGGACCCCGTCTAAGCACGGGACATAACGCTAGGAAGATGATGATAAAGGTAGAACAGTGTTAATAGACAAGCAATGTAGGTACATTTTTATAAGTGTATTGGCAACACTCTAGGAGTGTGTATAGAGTAAAAGAGCAAAGTGTCTATTACTTTATTTCTTTCTCTCTCTGTTTCGTTCATCGCTTGTGAAACCATGTTCAGTTGCTAACGCTTACAATAAAACAAAGTATCCAATATAAAACAGCTTCTTTTATTAAAATAACAACAAACAGATTTAAATTTTTCACAGTAAGGAGTCATCCATAAATTACGTCACACGCAAAGAAGGTGGGGGTCTAAGACGTGTGAGGTGGTGTAACAAGGATAGAAGGGGTCCTAAGTTTCGTAAAATCACATTTCAAAATCTTATCACCTGACTGGCCCGTTGGTCGAGTGGTCAGAGACCCTGGCCACGAAACCAAGGGTCGCGGGTTCGAATCCCGCTAGGGGCAAATGTATCGTGTGATGAACATGGACATTTGTACTCGAGTCATGGATGTTTATAAACGTATTTAAGTATGTCTATCCGTTCACCTAGTATCCATAGTACAAGGATAAGCTTAGTTTGGAACTAGGGAATTGGTGTGTCAGTCTGGAGAATTTATTTATTTATTTAATAATTCATAATAATTTTTTGATGTAAAATTGCAATGTAAAACATGAGATGTTGCATTTGGGAGGGGAGTCTCACTAATGTTTCCAGCTGGGGGTTAAAAAATCATGAAACTCTTGTGATACTTTATCGATGGCCCCTAAGTTATGTGAATAATATCGGTAAGAATTCACGGGTGGGAATTAAAGTAATTTCAATCTCTACTAGTATGTTAAAATTAACTTCTGAGATTTTCTTGACTGCACATTTATTGGTCCACCCACCATATTGGCAGAAAAAAATCTCCTTTTAAACTCGACAAATGTATATTACAATTCTAACTAACTAAACTTCATGTCACTTTCCTAGCGAGGTAGGCAGACAAGAAAATCTTAGAAGTAAATTTTCACTTTTATTTTTATAAAAAAAAAAAAAGATAGCAACCCTACTAATGATGTCGACAGTTTGAGAACTGGTGATTGAGTGTGACTAAACACATTTATTTTCCTGGTAGCAGACTAAAGATTATTTTAAGGATAGGAGGAAAACTTGGTAGATAATATTATAATAGCCCATTTCTTGTTAGTTCAATCTGATAGTGATTTCATAATGATCATCATTCCAAAAAAACAATTATCTGTCAAGCACAACTTGAATACAGATAATTGTTTATCCTATAGGATCTGACACTTTTTCCGAGATAATAATTCGTCTACTATCTTGCTTAAGGTTGAAATTATTGGCACACCAAATTTAATCAAAATCGGTTAAGTGGTTTAGGCATGACAACGTGACAAACAGACTGACTGAGTTACTTTTCCATTTATAATATTAGTTTACTAAACAAGTAAGATGCATCAGCTGTTCTCTCATGATTGTTACAATTCCGATATATCATTAGTCGCCTTTTACGACATGCTAGGCAAGGAACACAGTTGGCACATTTTTTTTAAGTCCCAGACCAACATGAAACCAATTACATATCAAAATAAATCCTAAAAATATCTATACAAATTTTCGTGTCTAAAATTGAAACCCAAAACTGCCATTTATTGACTTACGCTATATCACAAACTGGCCTTGACAATACTTACTTCACATAACTACATTGATCATGATACCTGAATAAAAACTTATACAAATATCAGTACGTCTTTTGTATAGAAAATTCATTGGAAGTTGTATGTAAAACCTTAAGCGCACAGCGTTGCAATAATATGAATATTACACAATCAAACCAAATCAATTGTGCTAGTGCTTGTTGTATTAGTATCGATATCGATAAAATTCATTGATAATTGATCGATTTGACAAGCTCGATAGCTTATTCGGTAATTGTCCATGTGCCAAAAGTTGTAGGATCGATCCCCACCCAGGACAAACATTCGTGTGATGAACACTTGTGTTTGTTCTGTGTCTGGGTGTTAATATGCAATATTTAGTATATGTTGTTTGTAATACCACTGTTGATTCTGATTTCCATAACACATGTGCTTAAGCTTCTTACTTTGGAGTCAAATTGATCTGACTCGAAGGTATGTGATGTAGTCTGATATTTATTTATTTGTTTAATCTATATAGATATAAATATGTATGTATGTATATACTTCTATTGCTATAAGTGATAGAAATATGTGTAGGTATACTATTCTATTAGTATAAGTGGATTCTATTGGCATAAGTGTAACAACCGACTTTAACAACCTTTCAATGAACAACCTAGCTAATTTACCAAACAGCGCTATTCATATGTCTAATACAACAGTAATGAGTAGGCTGTATGATGCTTAGGCCGCTTATAAAATAGCGCGAAATGCTAGATAAAATTAAAAAACACAATATGCATACTTTTTCCATTATTATTTAAAAACAAAAACAGTTAAATGAGCCATTTTGTTTTTATTTATTGTCTGTTTCAACATTAATATCCTTATCAATTAAATTTATGTAAATATTGAATATACCACACTTCTATTATATAGAAACTTTTATCTCATGATAAGTGCATATGTGTGCAACTGAATATTTATTCGTAATAATTTAATCTAATTGCGTTAGTCATTACTGTAACAGACAATTTTATACCTATCTATTGATTTTATAAAACATTATGGCAATTGTAATAAATATATGATTAATAAATCGATCGTGTTCTAACTTTATCGTTATTATTAGATACATTTACATTATATACATATTTACATACTTACACAAAGTACTGTACATTATCTCATTGCCTCTTTGCATGTTAATATTATTCCACACTACGTTATATTACATAACAAAAATCGCTACCACTGTTATTTGATCACGGTTATTTTCAGTTAAAAATATTGTCTCTACAAATGTTGCTACCCCTTATCCCCGATTTCCCCTTGACTTTTGACCGTTGACACTTTTTACGTATAATTTTAGAAAAAAGATGCTGTCATATATTTAATATAAATAAAAATATATAAATAAATATCCCACGACATCACTCGTATTGATCTGACTCCGAGCTAAGTAGCTAAAGCACTTGTGTTACGGATATCAACAGTGGTATTGCAAAAATATACTTTAATATATATTACTTATATATTACTGGGTGTTAATATATATTAACACCCAGACACAGAACAAACACAAGTATTCATCGCACGAATATTAGTCCTGGGTGGGGATAGAACTCACAACTCTTGGCGTATGGGGCAGGGTCACTACTAAATGCGCCATCGAACCAGTCATAATGTTCGTTTCGATAGTCTTTCATATAAATAGTCTGTTATAGATTGAATACTCTATATGTTAATTTTCTTCCCATTTTATTTTTAATAGATTTCAGTTTCGAAACATCGTTTCTTATTACTAGTAGTTACACGTGTTTATTGTATTTCATTTTATTAAGGACTAACTAACTAAATTTTACGCCACTTCCCTAGCGGGGCAGGCAAAGAGAACCGAACGCCATATGGCACGATACTTACACACCTCATTTGCCTCTTCAACATTCATGATCCTTTTCATACAAACTCTACGGTTTTTATGACTCCTAACATCACCTTCTGTTAATACACGACCAATCTGGTCGTGGTAGGTGAGCCTGGGCCTTCCGCGGCTCCTACATCCTTCCACTTTCGGATTTTATTAAGAAAAATAACAATAAACATAAAATAGAGAAAGTAATTAATAATGTTACGTCAATGGAACCTTTAAACAAAATTTCAGCTTTCCATTCTTCGTACATTAAAAGCCTTTATGTTCTTGTAACTTGTACATTACTATAATTCTATAACTTTTTGGCCTAAAATTTTTTTTATCCTTATATACTTTAGGGTTAAAGGTTAAAATAAAATAAAAAATACCCTATTTAATAGTTTCATGATAGTTTTAATAGGGCCTATCATATCGATATTTTACCATTGAATTCTATCGACACCTAACCGCACTAGTCTCACAAGTGTGAATGAACGTGGTTGCATCAGTGTGGCGCGGTGTCAGGCAGTGCTAAGTACGGAACTGAGCCTCCTACGGACTCAGAACAACACATCTGTCAAGCCGTCCACGTGCGAATTGCGATCGTATTCTTGTGATGTTATGGTCGGTTTTGACTTGAGAGAAAGATAGGCTCAGATTAGCTTTTTAAAAATGCCCGTGGATGCTAGCAAGGAATCGTACTGGTGAGTTTTTGTGTCCTTATCACCGTGGCCTCGGCTGTATGCTGTGCGACCTTTTTTGTTTGTTAATTTTGCGTTTAGAACTCTTTGGTTGAACTAGGATTTTTTTTTATCTTCCTCTTTCTGTGATTAAAAAGTTACGGAATTAGAATTGGAGCTTTTGAGTCGTTTTAACGATTAGACAGTTTATTAAAATAAGTAACTGAAGTCACGTTTAATTTAAAAAAGAATTGAGAATCATTTTATTTTCATTTTTAAAATGGAATGCTTAAATCTCAATACTATAATAATAGCATGTAGGATCTTATAAGTGTGGGTTTTTTAAACTGAGTCTATGGACCCCGTAGGAATTCTTGATAATAATATTTGAGACCCACGCCAATAAAAAGCTATACACATAATAGATAGTAATACTTTTTTTTTTTTGAAAATTCACGACTAAACGCTTGTTACAAACGCTTCTATTATATTTAAACTCTTACCACTCATCTTATGAGATAAGACACATTAGCGTGTTTACAACAAGGATTTCCTAGCAAGTTATCAATATGTCGTTACTATGTAAATGATTCTATATCTTCAATGTATTAGTCACCTTGGCTTCAATCTGGGCATCAGAGTAAATAACAGATGTCTTGTTTGTTTATATAAACCAATAAGTGCTTCCATATTATAAAATAGTAACGATAACGTTAATTACTTAAATTTTTCATTTTAAGTAAAATATTATATATTTTACTTAAAATGAAAAAAAATAGTCCACTAGGTATTGAGATTACAAAAAAATATTGCTCACGTATTTTTTCTTTTGTTCATGAAACTAAAAATGATGAAGATACAGCGCGTTAAAGTCGCATGACGTCACTAGGTGTGTAAAATTTTACCACCCATGTGACGTAAAGCGCCCCATTTCAGATCTTTGAAGTGCTGCATCTACCTATGTAATTTTTCGAGTATGCATTGTTAAAGCAAAAATTAGGTAATCAATATTTTTAATAATCTAACTTTGGACTAATAAAAATTTTGAGTAAAATACACCAATAATAGGTATTTAAGTATATCTAAACATTTGCTATTACTATTACGCCCGCAATCCCCGCAGGGGTATTGAGAGTCCAAGGAGCAATAAACTCCTTAATTCAAACAGACCACTTTTATTACAATCGATCAATATGTGGTCCAGAAATGAAAACACAAACATTTATTTTCGCATTTATAAAGAATGAAAGTGGTTGTCCCATGTTCGTCTGGGTCTCATAAATAACGTACCAATTCCTTGCCTAGCATGTCGTAAAAGCATGGTATTGGGTATTGGGTATGTGATATGATCAGACTGACACACCAATTATTCCCTAGTTCCAAGCTAAACTTATGCTTGTGCTATAGATACTAGGTGAACGGATAGACATACTTATGTTTATAAATATCCATGACTCTATGAGTACAAATGTCCATGTTCATCACACCAAATATTTTCCCTTAGCAGGATTCGAACCCGCGACCCTTGGTTTCGTGGCCATGGTCTGTGACCACTCGACCAACGGTGGATCTTGACCCCAAGTGGTCGAGATTAAGCGAATCAGTAGTGATTAGGCGACGAACTAGCCACTTGTCACTACTTTTTTTTAATTTTCTATCTTAGACCAGTTTTTTTGGTTGAATAAGGTTAAAGGGGTGAATAGGGTCTTGGTAACTGCACCAGACGTTTATAAGATTTGAAGTTCTACCCAAAAAGTACATGGGACAGGTTGACGAATGCAATTTTAATTAATTTTGATTTTCTTCGGTCCCAAATAGGCCGGTGGTCTGAGTTAGTACATTACCCCTAGAACTCTGTCGAAGTGCCTACCCCTTCAGTGATTAGAAGCGTAATGGTATGTAGTTAGGTATATGTATGTGTGTGTAGATTAATAGCGATTAAAATGTAACCTGATGTCCATTATAAAGGACACGACCTAAATAATAAATCCAAATTACACAGTACATTAATGAACACAAAATGTCCGGCCGTGAGCGCACGCGCATGATCGAGATTGTGGTCACTTTTAATTGTAGTGACGTTATATGGCATTGCGCAATTTTGTACGTAGAACACGGCTAATGCGACAGTATGTCCCGTTTTACGGTTTTGTGGCCAGGTTGTCCAGATAAAAGTAGAGAGACGCATGATTGACCAAATTAAGAAAAGTAAAATTTTAATTACTTGCTTGAGCTTGCTTTACGCGGACGATGCCGTACTTTTAGCAGAGTCGGCACCGGATCTGCAGCAACTAGTCACAACATTGAAAGATGATTATAAGGAAAGAGGCTTACATTTGAATGCGAAGAAAACAAAGATAATGGTGTTTGAAAGAGATAAAACCAGAACGGATACAAGGATAACGGTTGACGATGTAGTGCTGGATCAGGGGAATGAAATTGTATATCTAGGATCTGCATTTAGTAGAGATGGAAGGTACTCCGCTGATATACAAAGAAAAGTGAATGCATGGAATAGGGTAAATGGAGGGTTAGGAAAACTTGTAGCCAGTAAAGTCCTAAGCCAGAAGGCCCAGCTCGCTATACACAATGCGGTACTGATTCCTACGCTAACATATGGAAGCGAGAGTTGGGTATGGCAGAAAGAGCAAGAAAGTAGAATAAACGCGGTCGAGATGCGTGCGCTACGAAAAATCTGCGGTGTATCGCTCACAGACTGCGTTCGGAATGATGATGTAAGAAAGAGAGTCGGTCTGAAAGATAGCACTGGAGTCAAGGTAAGAAGAGGCATGCTCCGGTGGTTAGGACCTCTCCCACCTCTATCTGTGGCGTATTTTACGGATGGCCCCTGGATTAGGATTATATCATCATTATTACTATACTCTAACTGCAACTGGCTGTGTCTGTACGGCTACGAATCAACAGAATATTACAGGTTAGATACACTATAAATGTTCTACCACCCTAAATGACATGCTAAACACTAAGTAGTACTTTGCTAAAGTTGCAGATTTTGACAATTGTATAATTTGATGATATTTAACCTCTAATTTTGATGACCAAGGTCACTTCAATACTAATAACATAAATAAAAAAGATTGGAATGCTTGTGTATAGGGATTGCAATCAGCGGCGTTTTCTAAAAAGATAGCTAAAATCCAAATTGTGCCGGACCCTTGATTGCATGATCTAGTATGCAATCCTAGTGTGTATTGCAAATCAGCGGAATTTTCCGGCGAACCAGCACATGTGGCTGGATCAATAACGGCTTCAATTATGCTGAACTGCTGCATTACTGGACCCAGCATTGCAATCTTTACTTCTTAGTCTGAAGGTTTGTAGTGAAATTTGTGTGCTCATTAAGTGCCACATAAATAGCCCGGGTAAAAATTAGTCTTTCAATTAGATTATCCAAAAATATTGAACACGTGTATTTTGATTTTTTTAGTCCACCCGAAAATTTACAAATATACAGCGCATCAAAGTTCAGTGAAGCAGTTTGACATCACTGAATGCTTACAATTTGTAGGGTTTACTGACGTCACGCGGATATTTAACGCAATGTATCTTCGTGATTTTTGTTTTCAGGACATAATTAACAAAACGTCAACAGTGTTTTTTTTTTAATATACTTTTTAATCAAGTAGCATATTCATAGTACCCATCAAAACAGTTTGACTCTAACAACTGTTGCTTGACTATTAAAATCGCAAGCAATCACACTTCTATATGTTAATATATATACATAACATCACGCCCAATATCCCCGAAGGGGGAAAGGCAGAGTTAAAGGAGCAGCATGCCCTTTCTACCACATCCAGCCAAAAATAAAGTCGGGCTGGGTTAGATGGAAAATTATGAAAAAGCAGTGACAAGCGGCTAACCTGTCGCCTACACAATCACACACCCAAAACCCGTTGTTGGCATATTCTTTTTAAGTCCCACACCAACATGGGACAGTGGGCTGGGTTGGATGGAAAGCTGTGAAAAAGGAGTGACAAGTGGCTAGCTCGCCTAGGGGGTTAGGGGAGGAGGACCTCTAGCCCTCAATCGTCCCCGGAGAAGCCGACTGCAGGTGTTACACCCGGTCCGTCAGGATAGGGTACACAGCTGTCTATGTGGTCGTGAAACACCACCCTAGGTGTTCTGGGGGAGAATACCACTCCCTCGAGATGGGCCGCCAGGCGGCAGCGCGCGCTACGTAGACTTTACGAGATGAATCCCGACAGTGGGGATCCCGTTGGTTTTGCGTTAGCGCCCGAAGAACGACAGCCTTGAGGTTTAGTCGGTAGGGTCTCCGGAGATTGCTACCGGTTTCGAGCCCGACTCACCCTTTTAGGTCCACCCAGGACTCTAACTGGATGGTGCGTAAGTAAGCATTCCTCAAGTAAAAAAAAAAAAAAAAAAAAAGGTAAGAACCACAGTTGGCACATTTTTTTTTGTCCCAGATCAACATGGGCCTAGTCCCAGACCAACATGGGACAAATCATCATCATCTTCCTAGCGTTATGTCCCGTGCTTAGACAGGGTCCGCTTTGACCATGATCCAGGATTTAGCGAGTCTGGTAATTACATTGAAGCGACTGCCGATCTGACCTTCGTAACCCTAAGATAGGGGAACCAGACAATTTTTGGATCATGGTTACAAATTCAAAGTTGTTTGAATTTGTAGGTTTCATCACGATGTTTTCCCTCACCGTCGAGCTAGTGGTATAAATATGTACATAGATTTTTTAAAATCTAGAGGTACATGCCGGGGTTTGAACCCGCACTCCTCGGTTAAGAGGCGCGTGTCCTTACCATTGAGCTACCACCGCTACCTACCACCAACATGGGACAAATACAAATACATATATAATATATATAGAGTTGAATTATCTTTAACTTCGACAAAAACATCCACTTATCACTATTAGCATATATTCACACCTTTATATTGACAAAAACATATGTACGGATAGTCTATTGAACCGAATATGAGGAAAGTCGAGACGTGTAGTTTTACAACAAAAAAAGACGCAAATAGTTTTTAGTTCCTTCAGTTTAATAGAATGGTAATGGAATACGAATGTTAACAGCATTTAAGTATATATAATTTTGAAATACAATTTCGTAAAAGAAAGTATCGTAGTATGGTTTAACCACAGACACCTTAGATTTTAAATTATATTGAGTCTACGATTTTTTATTTTACAAAAACTGCTTAATATTTAGTTAGTTGACTATACAAACTAGTGACGTCATAAACTGACAAGTCTATGCAAAAAATCTATGAAGTGATTGCGTTTTAACAGCGTTTAAAAAGTATCTCAATTGTCAACATCCTTATTATGTTCGATACATAATCTTTATATTTTCGTCGTAATCAAGTAAAATCAAGGTCTAATTAGAATTACACACCTTACATATGTGCTTATATCTTAAACTTCTTTACACCGCTGCACAAAAGGTCATTGACAAACCTTGGCTTTACTGGCGAAATGCCAAAATTGGCATTAAAATTGACTGCACGTGGATTTCAAGAGAACATAACATAGCTTTTGTTTTTATTTGATTTTAGGCTATTGAATCTTTTTAATAGCTTACCCTAACTAACTAAACTTCACGCCACATTATAAGTGAAATAGTAGTACTTATATAGTTAAACTTCACGCCACTTCCCTAGCGAACCGAACGCCATATGGCACGGTTCTTACACACCTCACTCGCCTCTTCATCATTCAGATCCTTCTCATACAAGCTCTACGGTTTTTATGACTCCTAACATCGCCTTCTGTTAACACAGTTAGCTTACTGCATAGCTGAATTTTTGGTAGGTGCACTTCAAAGCCCCACATATCCATTCAGTTCTCCCGGACGGAGGCGGAATGCGTACTGGCAACGAATTTAAAAAATAACGGTCACCCATCAAAGCGCTGCTTAACTGTATGTTGCATAACACCGTTCAGTCCTTGAACGGTCGTGTCGATCGACAGATAATGCGCGAAATGAGCCGATTAATAAACCACGGTCACGATGCGACGAGGATGCAACTATATTCATTGCAACGATACTTCGCGGTTGTATCTACGCATTAACACACATACTATCCAACCTGCGATCCCCCGAAGGGCAGAGTCCAAATAGCGATAAGCTCCTTTATCGACATAAATAATAATAATAAAAGAAGCAAGTGAGGTGTATAAGGACCCCGCTAAGAAAATGGCGTTAGGCTAGCTAATCTATACTTATAATAAATCTGTAGAGAGGTCAATTCTGTACATGAAATATATTTTCAAAATAACTATCAGGGGGTGATTAGTGATCGATACTGATGCCAAAAATGCAATCAGTAAAATTTTTGTCTGTCTGTCTGTCTGTCTGTATGTTCCTTATAGAAACAAAAACTACTCGACGGATTTTAACGAAACTTGGTACAATTATTCTTCATACTCCTCGGCAGGGCATAGTATACTTTTCATCACGCTACAATCAATAGCAGCAGAGTAGTAAAGGGAAATGTTGGGAAAACGGGAGAAGTTACTCTATTTTTTAAGCTTCCGTCGCGTGTGCAGCTTTAATGGTTAAAGTTACATAGAAATCATGTATGACGGAAATAGTCTTTATAATATTAACCATAAACGCGGGTAACACCGCTGGGACAGCTAGTCTAATATATAAAATTTCCATGTCACAATGTTAGTTACCGTACCACCTCCGAAACGGCTTTACCGATTTTTACCAAATTTTATATGCGTATTCAGTAGGTCTGAGAATCGGCCAACATCTATTTTTCATACCCCTAAATGTTAAGGGTGGTCCACCCCAAAGCTATAACTTGAGAACGGCTGTACCGATTTCGCTGTTTATTTTTTAGTTGTGTTTTTTATTGTCATGTGAAGGCATTAAAGAAAAACATTGAAAAGTTGCGCAGTAAATAAAAAAAATGTGTATTGAAAATCTGAGAACGGCGCGTTACGAAGTGCGCCGGGTCGCCTATTCTATAATATAAAAATGAATCGCTGAATGTGTTGCTAAGCGCAAATCTCGAGAACAGCTGAACCGATTTCGCTAATTCTTTTTAGTTGTGTTTGTTATTATCAGGTGAAGGTTCTTATGCAAGAAAAAAACAAAAAAGCTGCACGGAAAAAAAAAATGGGTATTGAAAATCCGAGAACGGGGCGTTACGAAGTGCGCCGGGTCAGCTAGTAATAAATAAATATCAGACAACATCATATACATTGATCTGAATCCGAATTAAGTAACTTAATCACTTGTGTTACGGATATCAGAATCACCAGAGATATTACAAATATATATTGAAACATTCGATATTAACACCCAGACACAGAACCAACACAAGTATTCATCACACGAATGTTTGTCGAGGGTAGGAATCAAACCCAGAACCCCTTCATTAACATTTAAATGTAAAATAACTTGAACAGATAGATAAATGTAAAATTAGAAAAAATAGTGACAAAATTTGTTAAATGTTAAATTAACACGGCATGACAAGTCACCGCAAATTTAAAGTGAGTTAACTATTTCTAGTTTTAATAAATTTATACATACATAACATCACGCCCGTGATCCCTGAAGGGGTAGGCAGAGTCAAAGGGACAGCAGTCCCCCTTAACCACATTCAGCCAAAAAAACACTGGGCTGGGTTAGATGGAAAATTGTGAAAAAGTAGTGACAAGTGGCTAACTTGTCGCCTACACAATCACATACTCAAAACCCGATATACCGTTAGTCGACTTTTACAACATGCTAGGCAAGAAACACAGTTGGCACATTTTTTTCAGTCCCAGACCAACACGGGGCAATTGGCTGGGTTAGATGGAAAATTGTGAAAAAGCAGTGACAAGTGGCTAGCTCGTCGCCTACACAATCAGATACCCAAAACCCCATATACCATTAGTCGCCTTTTACGACATGCTAGTCAAGAAACACAGTTGGCAAATTCTTTTATAGTCCCAGACCTACACGGGACTGCTATTCTAATCTATATTTCCCATCAGTTCCATCGACATTTCTACAACACGTGCACATTAAACGTAATTAAAACTATTCCGTCGTTTGAAATACAATAACTGCGCCAATATTATTTATTTATCTACGCGTTCACCATTATTAAATAAAACTCGTAGGTTATACGGAATCTTCTTATCACGGAGCGAACGAATGATCCTCGGTGACTTATGCGCTTCTTGTGAAGGAAAAATACTTAGTGCGTATGAATTGGCGTAATTACCGCATTCAATGAAAATATTAATCGCAATACCTACGAGATTGATCAATAATAGCTGTGGGAAAAATTCTTGAATAATATTTTAACTTGAATAATATTGTCCCATGTTGGTCTGGGACTTGGCCCATGTTGATCTGGGACAAAAAAAAAGAATGTGCCAACTGTGGTTCTTGCCTATCATGTCGTAAAAGGCGACTAACGGTTTACGGGCTTTTGGGTATGTGTCTAAGTAGGCGACGAGCTAGCCACTTGTCACTCCTTTTTCACAGCTTTCCATCCAACCCAGCCCACTGTCCCGTGTTGGTCTGGGACTTAAAAAGAATATGCCAACTGTGGTTCTTCCCTAGCATGTCGTAAAAGGCGACTAATGGTATATCGGGTTTTGAGTGTGTGATTGTGTAGGCGACCGGTTAGCCACTTGTCACTCACTGCTTTGTCACAATTTTTTATCTAACCCAGCCCGGCTTTATTTATGGCTGAATGTGGTTGAAGGGCATGCTGCCCCTTTGACTCTGCCTACCCCTTCGGGGATTATAGGCGTGATGTTAAGTTAAGTTAAGTTTTAATATTTTAACCACGTTTTTATTTCATCATCTTTCTACTATTACGGTAGATTCATATTATTGGTTGATTTCCTTGTTAAATTAACGGTTTATATGTGTTTGTTGCAAACCTATATGACTGGCTCGATGGTGCATTGGTAGTGACCCTGCCCCATGCGCCATGAGTTGTGGGTTCGATCCCCACCCAGGACAAACATTCGTATGATGAATACTTGTGTTTGTTCTATGTCTGGGTGTTAATATCCAATATTTAAGTATACATATTGATGTTTCTGATATCCGTAACACAAGTGCTTAAGCTACTTAACTCGGAGTCAGATCAATGTATGTGATGTCGTCGGATATATTTTATTATTTATTATTATATAAATAAAGAATTTTTTTACTTTCACCAAAACTTGACTTATGTATGTTCATTATAAAAATCCTTATAAAAAGCACATTACTTTAATTCCGTCGATTCTGCTCTGGTCGGGTCAAGTTTTTGGTTTGTAATTTATATATTTTTATTTTGATACTCTACAACAGGCCCACACTAAAACATGGTTCGAAGTTAATTATGATTCATACACCTTTGTACAAATTGTGTTGAAAAGAGTAACTACCGAGTTTCTTGCCGGATTCTTCTCGGTAGATACAACATTCCGAACCGGTGGTAGAATCATATAGCTGTGGCTTTACCTGTATTTGACGATTTTTTTGTATTACCTTAAAACCTATATAAATAAAGAATATTTTGACTTTGACTTTGACTTTGATAAGATTATCGAAAAATATTGAACACGTATTTTATTTCTTTATCACATGCATCGCTACATTATTGTAATCTCACTGACGGACTAAAGTTTTTAGTTACTTGATTATGTTAAACCCAAATTGTAATTGCTAACTGTTCCCGTTGTTCCAGGATGTCGACCCTGCTGTTCTGGCAGGGCAAAGGCAAAGCGAACGGTGCGCCCAACGGCCGCAACTGGATCCACGCTCCCGATGCCCTGGTTAAAGGACATGTCGCCTACTTGGTTAAGGTGAGACTTCGCTTAGTACTAGCTTCTGCCCGCGGCCTCGCTTGCCTAGTACATCATTCATACATACATACATACTTAACATCACGCCCATAATCCCCGAAGCCTTCAACCACATTCAGCCAAAAAAATAAAGCCGGGCTGGGTCAGATGGAAATATGTGGAAAAGCAAAAAAGCAAGCGGCTAACCTGTCGCCTACACAATCACACACCCAAAACGCGATATACCATTAGTCGCCTTTACGACGTGCTAGGCAATAACCACAGTAGTGACATTCTTTTTTTTTTTGTCCTAGATCAACATGGGCCAAGTCCCAGACTAACATTGGACAGTACATCAATAAGAAATAGTCTATGTGCTAATCTAGTCTTTAATCTATGTCTCTCCTTAATTTCATACAGAATCCTGCAGTAGTTATTGAGGTTATTCGCGACAAACAGAAAAAATCTATATGTATATCTACTGGCCCGTTGGTCGGGTGGGTTCGAATCCCGCGAGAAATATTTCGTGTGATTAACATGTGCATGTTGTACTCGAGTCGTGGATGTTTATAAACGTATTCAAGTATGTCTACCCGTTACCTAGTATCCATAGCACAAGTATACAAGCTTGGTTTTGAACTAGGAAATAGGCTAGATGACTAAAAAAATCTGTTTAGTCCGTCAGTTAGATTATAAAAAAATATTGAACACGTATTTTGCGCTTAGTCAAATTGACAAAAAAAACACAAAGATAAAGAGCATCAAAGTTTTGGAGTGGGGGCTTGCGACGTCACTAGTTAGTAAAATATGTACGAAAGTATGACGTCACGCGCAACTTGAATACACTGTATTTGTTTGACAAATAAATGAAAAAATACGTGTTCAATATTTTTTTATAATCTAACTGGCGGACTATACAGAATTGTTTAGTCACCTTGCCTATTGTAGACGATGAGTTAGCCACTTGCAACTCCTCTTTAACAATTTTCCATCTAATCCAACTCAATTTTATATTTGGCTGAATGAGGTTTATTGCTCTTTGGTCTCTGCCTACCCCTTCGCGGATTGCAGGCGTAATGATATGTATGTACATTATTGTACATACGAGTATGTATGTATGTCGTACAAGCCACATAAATCAACACGTAATACTGGCCAGCGCGTGCGCATCGTATAGGGGGCGTATCGGCACATCACAATCAGACATTATGTGTGCTAATACGCAATTCGTTGTACTCAAACCGTTGTCACTTTGTTTGTATTGTTTTATGTGATACTAGCAGCGCCCCGCGGTTTTACTCGCGTAGTTTCCGTTCCCGTGGGAATACAGGAGATAAAATATAGCTTATGTTGCTGGCTGATAAAGTAGCTTTCCATTGGTGAAAGAGTTATTCAAATCGGTCTAGTAGTTTCGAAGCCTATTCGATACAAACAAATAAACAATCAAATCTTTCCTTTTAATAATATTAATGTTGATAAAAATCAGGGGCGTGGCTACCGCCGTATTTGCCGTATCAATTATACGGGGCCCCCGGGCCATAGGGGCCCCCGAAGTGCGTAAGCAAAAATTAAGAAAAACTTCAAAATTAATAAATCAGTTTTCCGATAAAAAGGCAAGTAGAGTATATATTTAATTTGAAATTGAATTGTTTGTTAAACATTTTGAAAAAGTGACAGATAGATAATTTTGATGAATAAATATTTCGATTAATTTTATGCAAACATTTTTTTTTCTTTTGTGAGAAATCTTTACCCTTCATAAGGGCCCCCAAAAAAAAATTATACGGGGCCCCACCATGCTACGCCACTGATAAAAATACAAAATGATAAATTATTCCAATTTTAAAGGCTTTCCGTGAATTTTTCAAACATTTTTTTTCACACAAAACCTCGTTTTGACAATAACAAACACAACAAAAAGATAATTATCCATTTAGTGCTGTCATTCAGTTATGCTAAATAAATTATGCTAAAAGATCGCGAAAATTTACGTACATACATGTTCTTTTTTATTTAGATAGCATTTTGGTCATTACATTCGCTTAGACATAACGATAAGACGCAGATGTACCAACGCGTTAGTTAAATTACCGTGCATTGTTAATGACATTTAAACTACAAAATTATGTTAAAACCACTCTTTAATATATTATCTGTGAACGGGAATACCTGACGACCATCCACAAGAAACCATTGACGTCATTCCATTACCTCTGAATGCCTGTTAAAAAAGTAAATGCATGCATTTATGGCGTTTTTGTCGCCTTAACAATAGTACATTAGGCATGTCTTCAACCAATTATGTAATTCAGTAATTAGCAATTATAATTGTTACTTAAATCACTGGACGCTTAGAGCTGTGTTAATATTGCGACTTATCATTACATTTTGTTTGTTTTTCAATTGTTTGCTGCTGAGGGGGGATCGTATCAGAGGGGGGAGTCATAAGTTTGGCTTGAAAATTTATAATGTATTAGGAGCGCCCCCCGGTTTCATCCGCGCAGTTCTCGTTTCCGTTAGAATACGGTGATAAGATATAGCCTATGTTGCTCGCTGATAAAGTAGCTTTCCATTGGTGAAAGAATTATTCAAATCGGTCCAGTTTGACTGGCCCGTTGGTCGAGTGGTCAGAGACCCTGGCCACGAAACCAAGGGTCGCTGGTTCGAATCCCGCTAGGGGCAAATATTTCGTGTGATGAACATGGATATTTGTACTCGAGTCATGGATGTTTATAAACGTATTTAAGTATGTCTATCCGTTCACCTAGTATCCATAGCACAAGCTTATAAGCTTAGTTTGGGACTAGGGAATTGGTGTGCCAGTCTGAAGAATTTATTTATTATTTATTTATTATAGTTATTTCGGAGCGTATTCAATTCAAACAAATAAATCTTTCCCCTCTCATCTTCCTAGCGTTATGTCCCGTGCTTAGGCGGGGTCCGCTTAGACCATGATCCAGGATTTAGCGAGTCTGGTAATTACATTGAAGCGACTGCCGATCTGACCTCCGTAATCCTAAGATAGGAAAACCAGATAATTTTTTGAATCATGGTTACAAATCCAAAGTTGTTGTAATTTGCAGGTTTCATCACGATGTTTTCCCTCACCGTCGAGCTAGTGGTATAAATACGTACATAGATTTGAAAAAATCCAGAGGTACGTGCCCGAGTGAACCCGCACTCCTCGGTTAAGAGGCGCGTGTCCTTACCATTGAGCTACCACCGCTTACAAATCTTTCCCCTCTACAATATAATATTAGTATGATTAAATCAATACATACAAACATACCATCACGCTCATAATCCCCGAAAGGGTAGGCTGACTCAAAGGGGCAGCAAGCCCCTTTAACCACATCAGCCAAAACTAAGCAAAAATTTAATTTAATAATATTTCTCTTGATTTTCGGTTAACACGTTCGCGTGAGCTACGTCGCACGACGTCGTGAGTATATGCTTAGGAAACGGCGCAACGTCTTATGACGTCCTAAAGATTATGATATGTATTTCGGCGGAACATCACCCGACGTCTAATTTAAGAGTAAATTCATATACCGTTGCTGCTTTGCGCCGCATTACATCCCATTTTTGTAGTTTGTTGCGCCGTGTAGCTTGGTTACATGGTGTATGTCTTACGCCGCGACGTCTTCACACGTTGCTTTATTTTGTATGGAAAAAAGGTTGCGCCGTTATGCAACATTTTGGACATGTGGTTGCTCACGCGAACGTGTTAAATGTGGTTTCGGGAGCTCATTACCCTTTGGACTCTGATTAACCCTCCGGAGATTACGGGTGCGATGATATAAGCACTAACGAACCACCTTTTCGTTCCAGTTCCTCGGCTGCACACAGGTGGACCAGCCCAAAGGCATCGAGGTGGTCAAAGATGCGATCAAGAAGCTGCAGTTTACGCAGCAGCTAAAGAAGTCAGAGACGAAGGACGCCGCTAAATGCAAGAAGGTCGAGATTACTGTGTCGGTGGACGGAGTCGCGATACAGGTGAGTTTGGCAGAGAAAGATAAGGCGCAAGCTAAATTTACCTTTATTAATAATCTAGTTCATCTTTATTCTTTCCAAATTACTCTTCAATTAATATGATATAATAGCCAAAGAATTCTAAACACAAATGCAAGATGGTCGGCATTACTGTGTCGGTGAATGGAGTCGCGGTACAGCTGAAGTTAGCAGAAAGTAAATTTGCGCATGCCAAATCGACCCTTAGCACTTACGGCTCCTACATCATTGTTAGACAGAATTGTTTTTATTGCTCAGACCAACACACCAATTGTAGTACTTAGATTTAAATAATCAGAGATACGTGTACCATGTTGGTCTTGGACTTAAAAATAATGAGCCAACTGTGTTTCTTGCCTAGCATGTCGTAAAAGCCGACTAATGGTATATATATGGGGTTTTGGGTAAGTGATTGTGTAGGCGACGAGCTAGCAACTTGTCACTACTTTTCCACAATTTTCCATCTAACCCAGCCCAGTTTTATTTTTGGGTGAATGTGGTTAAAGGGGCCTGCTGCCGCTTTGACTCTGCCTACCCCTTTGGGGATTATGGGCGTGATGTTATGTATGTATGTCAGAGATACGTGCCTAGATTTGAACCAGCACTTCCCGCACGTAAGACAGATACTTTTACCATTGAACCCAAAGGCTATAAATTCAAATTCAAATTCAAAATATCTTTATTTATATAGGCTTCAAGAAAGCACTTATAAATAGTCAATATACAAAAAAAAGAACACATAATACTACCACCATATAACCACTTCTCCATGATTGAACCCAATAGATGTCGCCACTTTGTATAAAAAAACAGTCACACTATTACGTGTTGCCCAAAGCACGCAAACACACTGAATTTTAATAGTTGTACGGACATTCCGATTTAAATTATATTAGACACGCACGGCCTATTGGCCGAGTTCGTTACGTCAGCCGGCAAGTGCGAGTCTGGGGAATGTTAGAGGGTTACGTATATTGCGAAACTGGCTTCTGCCCGCGGCTTCGCTCGTGTGGTACATCGATAAAACATAGCCTATATGTTGTTGGAATGTATAAGCTATATTATTGTAAAGTTTCATTAAAATCCATTCAGTAGTTTTAGCGTGAGGGAGTAAGAAACTTCCATCCATAGTAGGATTAGTTATGTACAGGCGTTATCGGTGCATAACCATGATCCAAAAATTGTCCGCTTCCCCTATCTAAGGGTTAGGAAGGTCAGATTGGCAGTCGCTTCAATTTATTTATCAGACTCGCTAAATTCTGGTTCATGGTCAAAGCCGACCTTGACTAAGCATTGCACCACCACATGTTGTTAGATCTAGCACCGCTAAAATTGTAATTTAATCTGTAAAATTTAATTTTTATATTCAATCTGGCATTGAAAAGAGTATCTACCGAGTTTCATGCCGGTTTCTTCTCGGTAGATGCGACATTCCGAACCGGTGGTAGATTCAACTTGTTCCATTTTATACCTATTACTTGACGATTTACAAGTGCTCTTTTGAGGCCTACGTGAATAAAGATATTTAGAGTTTGAGTTTTGAGTTTGAATATCCAGTGACATGTACCTAACTGATCCAGTTGGCTCAGCTGAGTCAACTAGGCCAGCTATCTTGGCCGGAGCAGAGGCCCCTTGCTCAAGGGCCCCCGGGAGTCCCATACACACCCTGCCCCCGAGTAGGGTGACGGTGCGTAATGCATTTCACGGCGTCAAAAAAAAAAAAGCTAGCCCAGCTGGTTGGCTGGATTCAACATAGCGAGCTTACATGGAGCATAAGATAGGGATGTAATGAGGTGTTTTCGTTGCGTCTACTGGTTTTCTTATTACCCATAAACACATACCACACGCCCAGAATCCCCGAAGGGGTAAGCAGGTGCTATGGAGCATTAAGCTTCTTAAACCACATTTAGCCAAAATATAAAGTTGACTTGGGTATGTTGGTAACATGTCTGAAGAAAGAAAGAAATTTCAAATTATGTTGACAGCAATATGAACGTTTGGCAAAGTAATTTGTTTTAGATACCTATCATCACGCCCGCCATCCCCTAAGGGGTAGGCAGAGTCAAAGGGGCAGCAAGCCCCTTTAACCACATTCAGTCAAACATAAAATTGGGCTGCGTGAGACTGTACTTTTTCACTATGTTCCAATAGTGAAAAAGTAGCAACAAGTGGCTAACCTGTCGCCTACACAATCACTTACCCAAAACCCGATATACCATTAGTCGCCTTTTACGACATGCTAGGCAAGGAACACAGTAGATACATTCTTTTCGAGTTTGTGACAACCACGGACTAGTAAAAAAAGAAGGACTCTGCGCCACTAACTGGACGTTGAACTCCGCAAGCGCTCCAACTTTACACGCAACTTACGACACAAAGTGACATAGGCGCTTAAAAATGACAGATTTCCGATTTAGGGCATCCGTATGAATCGCACTCACACAGGCATAAACGCGGCTTCACGCTGTAGTCCTTCATTTTTTTCTAGTCCGTGGTGACAACATGTTTTCTTTAGGGCATTGCAAACGTTATGATATGTATGCACGGATGTAGTGTAACGTTCCAAATAGGTACATTTGTTCCGTGGGCCCCCAAAAAGTGGAAAGTGAAAACAATACCTCTTGCTCTCGCGCATGTTTAGCGAAACATAAACTGCGCGCGCGCAGAGTTGAGACGACGAATCCGGAGCGCCGGACCCGCTAGTGTTGGGATGTGGTTCGTGCAATATCTGTATATCCGATTAATTCCGGTAGATTGGGTTTAAGAATGATTGAATATACGATTGACTGCCTGCTTTTTGATATTTTTTTTAGGTTCTATACCCAATGTTTGATATTAGAACCCTATACCAAGGCTTCGCTGCCCGGCCGTCTGCATTTAGACAGTTCTTAACATAAAAAAGGCAATTGTATATCACACATGTCTTATCCCTTTTTTTTAAATATCTCTTTTATTTCGTTTAATTTCAAATTTTAAATACCGTCAAAATTAATTTACATATACGGCCAGGAATCTCTCCTCAATTTTTTTTATCTATATATTAAATGCGTGGTGTTTTACCTATATATTAATATATTCATACTTGGTATCCATTTTTATGAGAATTACGCAGACGGAGGAGTGTGAGATTTGGCACAGTTAAAGTTTGTATGGAGAAGGAGTGCAGAATACATTAAAAAATAATAATAATGGTCTCGTTTTGACCAGTGGGCTATCACTAGTACTATTAAAAAGAAGACAAACAAGCAAAAAGCCTGATAGTTACGTTAATCTTAACCTACGGATATTTGCAACACCTCTGAAAGCTATGGTTACCTATGCCTTGGCTGTCAGTCGCCGTAACCGACCGGTCGGCACATCACTAGCGGCTATGCAAATTGTTAACTAATCACCGTACCCTTTATGGTGGAACAAGCCCACTTTCTAAATATCCAAGGAAACATCTTTAAATAACAACTCTGTTCTGTCTAGGGATTGCAATGCGGTATCCAGCAATCCAGTTGCGTCCAGCTCAATTTTATTTGTCCTGGATCTAGTGACATGTGCTGGTTCAATACCGCTGGATTTTTAATTCAAATTCAAATTCAAAATATCTTTCAAAGTCAAAGTCAAAATATTCTTTATTTATATAGGTTTCAAGGAAACACTTATAAATCGTCAAATACAGCGGTTCGGAAATGAATTAGCAATCATTTGGTGTCTATGATTAGGAACAGCAAGTTTGTGTTTAATTCTATATTAGTATTAAAACTATAAGAGTTTACTTTTTAGGAAATGATTCAATATTTTTGAATATATACATAATACAATCCAGAATAAATTGTGATGCTATTGTTAAAATGTTTATTTCTCTAAGCGAGTCACGTGGACTGAGGCCGTATATGGGTCTGACTGCCCTTTTTTTTCAAACCCTACTAGGGATTATAATGCTGGATCAAACATAAAAGTCATGTGCTGGATTTTTAGGTCTTATATTAGTATGGAACCTAAAAATAATGTGCCAATTATGTCCCTTGCCTAGTGTGTCGTAGAAGGCGACTAATAATGTATTTAGAGTTGGATTTGTGATTATGTAGGCCAGTGGTTCCCAACCTTTTAGTGACTGAGGCCCACTTTGATTTCAATATTGTTATTAAGGATCACTAGGTCGAAAATGAGGTGTGTGTTTTTTTTTATTTGAATCCACTAAAATAGGTCTTACGCGGACCAAATGATAGATAAGTCTCGCGTACCATTGGTTGGTAACCGCTGGTGTTGGCGATATTTGCAACATCTGGCTATTCCTAAGTCTTTCCTGAGAAATACGTCGCATTTAAAATTTATAAAATTACAAGACAGCCAAAACTTCTTTTTAACTTTCCGTAGTCGACCGATAATAATGAACAAACAAAATTAAAGCCAAATTCAAACATAATTACGCATTACATAATTCCAAATTAGTATTCTACGTTGTCTATGGCAACTAAAACATTGTTACACAGAGCCATTATTTATTTTGCCGAAACCAGAGAAAGCAGAACGGAAGGATTTACATAATCTTGTCAACATTCGTACGTATTCGTCTTACGCAAAACTCTCTCAACTTAAGAGGTGGTAGGTAGTTCAATGGTAAGGACACGCGCCTCTTAACCAAAGGGCGTGGGTTCAAACAAGGGCACGTACGTCTTGATTTTTCAAATCTATGTACGTATTTATACCACTAGCTCGACGGTGAGGGAAAACATCGTGATGAAACCTGCAAATTCAAACAACTTTGGATTTGTAACCATGATCCAAAAATTGTCTGGTTCCCCTATCAAAGGATTACGAAGGTCAGATCGGCAGTCGCTTCAATGTAATTACCAGACCGCAAAATCTTGGATCATGGTCTAAGTGGACCCCGACTAAGCACGGGACATAACGCTAGGAGGATACGGCTAGGAACATGATATTGTTGTCGTTGAGTGCATTAGTTGCCAATGATGAACCAATAGCAAATAACGATCTATACTCATCGATCATGGCCCATTCAAACCTTAGCGATCGACGTCGAATCAAATGATCGAAGAGCGTCGCTTTCCCGTGCGCAAGCGCAAGGTCGCGGTCGCTCTCTATTGTCAAAGCATGCTATTATCGTAATTGGGTACGTGACTGCGCGTTCGAAAGCATTATGGACGGTACTGTTGTTAATGTCGCTTCCAACTGCGTAGGCGCAGAGCGATTAATATAGCACACCTCATACGAGGTAAAAAGCGCGAATCCACCTTTGGGCCACCAAAGGACATGCCCAATTGCCCACAACTTTAACTCGACCCTAAGTTCACGAGTACCTCGCTCAGACCTATGTATCCAGTACGGGGACCGAACATTGTCACCTTTCAAATGGGAATTGGAGGACAGTGGGCTAATCTAAAATAACTTCTAAAGGAGGGTTTTGTGAAATCCGAATCATGTGACATTCACTGTCACTACAATTTTCATGATGTGTTCTCAAACGCCGTCTACAATAAGCTAGAATAAATACTTTTTTTAAGTCGATTATCAAAAAATATTGAATTCGTATTTTTTGCTTTATCAAATACTCGAGAAATAACAAAGATCTGGAGTGGGGCGCTTTTACATCACTTGTTCCTAAAAATCTACAGAACAAGTGACGTCACGGGCACCTTTAACGCGCTGTATCTTTGTAATTTTTGGTTTGCTGAACAAAAGAAAACATACGTGAGCAATATTTAATGGACTATTATTTCTTTTAAGTCATGATCGTGATCCAAAAATTGTCTGGTCTACCTTTCCATTAGTTCATCATTGGCAAGTAATGCATGCAACGACAACAATATCATCTTCCTAGCCGTAACCTCCTAGCGTTATGTCCCGTGCTTAGTCGGGGTCCACTTAGACCATGATCCAAGATTTAGCGAGTCTGGTAATTACATTGAAGCGACTGCCGATTTTACCTTCGTAACCCTTAGATAGGGGAACCAGACAATTTTTGGATCATGGTTACACATCCATAGCCGTTTGAATTTGCAGGTTTTATCATTTCATCCCCTATCTTAGGATTACGAAGGTCAGAACGGCAGTCGCTTAATTCTAATTACCAGACATAACGCTAGGAAGATGATGTATTTTTTAAGTCAACTACTTTATTTAACATCAAAACACTGAATTTACCAGGTAATTCGTCGGCTCTTGAAAATGATTAACATGAACTCTCCGGGCGAGTCGGTGGCATTGAATGTATTGAAGACATATTAACAAGAAAAACAATTGACACATTCTTTTTGATTCCTAGAACAACATAGGACAACATAACTTCACCTAACCTCAATCAATCAATTCTCATTCCAGGAGCCCAGGACGAACAACATCATGTACCAGTTCCCGCTCCACAGGATATCTTACTGTGCCGACGATAAGGGCGCCAAGAAGTACTTCTCGTTCATCGCTAAAGGCGCCCCCGCCGTCAACGGCGCCCTAGACGAGAAACACGAATGCTTCGTGTTCGTCTCCACGAAGCTGGCGTCGGAGATCACTCTGACTATTGGCCAGGCTTTTGACTTGGCTTACAGGTTGGTACCAGTTAGGAATTGCAATGCTGGACCCAGCTATCTAGCTGTGCTCAACACAAATCTAGCTGTGTTGCATTCAGCGACGTATGCTGGTTCAATGCCGCTGGAGTTCAATCTCTACTAGAAGATAACACCGATTGACGATAACGAGTTTCAGATTATAATTTTTAATAGTCGTTTCTACAAGCCGGTTGCACTCCTGGATTCGTCATTTTATTGTTTCCTTAATATATTAAAGACTATTGCCCAATAAAATTGTGGCTTGTTTGTTGACAGAGGTAGATAGGATCGCGGCGACCTCCCACATAAACCGTGGCAATTAAAACCAGAATGAGTTTAGTGCTAGATCGATGAAATATTCTAATCAGCTACTAGACGCATTGTGAAAAGCGCTCCAGTGATAAACGATAAGACTGCGTCGGGTATCGGCAACCCGACTTTCTCAAAACATTGTCGGAGCGTTTAATGATATAGGTGTAGGGATATTCTTCTCCTTGCCTTTTCACAATATTTAATAAATAAATATCAGACTACATCACATACATTGATCTAACTCCGAGAAAAGTAGCTTAAGAACTTGTGTTACGGATATCAGAAACAACAGTGGTATTACAAATATATACTTAAATATTGGATATTAACACCCAGACACAGAACAAACACAAGTATTCATCGCACGAATATTTGTCCTGGGTGGGGATAGAACCCACAACTCTTGGCGCATGGGGCAGGATCACTACCGAATGCGCTATCGAGCCTATCAAATTACCTACTATTATTATTTTAGTGGTATAATATTAGACTTGAAGCTCAGCTTAAATTTAAAAAATAAATACAAGGAGCTAAAATGCATTTTCCGTTGCAGGCGGTTCTTGAACGACAACGGCAAGTACATTGAAATGCAGAAGCTGACGCTGCAGAACAAGCGGCTGGAGCTGCAGGTGAACACCTACAAGACGCGGTTACAGGTGAGCTGGGGGCCGTACTTAACGAGCTAATGAGACCTGGTATTAGAACCCTGAATACTAAGGATAACAGTTATTATTTTATGATTATGTAGGCGACGAGCTAGCCACTTAGGGTTGCCAACCATATTATAAAATATAGTATTGGACTATTCGGGCCTGCGTACTATATACTGTTAAAGATATATATAGTACGCAAAAATACTATATTTTTTCAATACCGAAATCTAAAGGCACTAATTTGACAAATGTAAAAAGGCATTGACTGTGGTCTTTTAAATAAAAAAATATACACACAAAATTAAATAACAAGCAAACATTATTCTTGTTAATATTCCAATAAAATACTTTTTTTTTTTTTGGTGTGTAAGTTCTATAGTTTTTGTGACATAGTTTGAAAAATATTATATTTAGTCGAAGAAATGTTGGCAACCCTATAGCCACTTGTCACTACTTTTTCACAATTTTCCTTCCTACTCCACATCCCCACTGGAAGAAAACGTTACAGCATATCGTGCTTGTGTATTTTTTAATTGTGCTCTAAATTGAATCGAGTACGAATATTTTAGCTTAAATTTTATGATAAAAGGAAATCCATCTTATAAACTCCACTAATATTATAAACGCGAAAGTTTGTATGGATGGATAGATGTGTGGATGTTTGTTACTCGTCCACGCAAAAAGTACTGCATGGATTTTAATGAAACTTTACAATAGTATAGCTCATACATTACAATAACACATAAGCCATGTTTCATCGATGTACCACGCGAGCAACGCCGCGGGCAGAAGTTAGTATGACATATGTTTGTGTGATCAATTGTAACGGTATTTTAGTATACTACCCCCTATATTTACGTTACGGAGAGTTATGTTTTTTCTAACTTTTCCAGGAGCTATCAAAAATAACCTACAAAGACGACCTCTCAGCGTACCTCGCCCGCAACAGCCTCACGGACATCGGCGAGTTCAAAGCGCCCGAGGTGCTGGAGAAGCAGCTTGCATCACTGACGTTGGCCAATGGGTTCAGCGCAGTCAACGGGAACAAGACTCCTGAGATGGGTAAGATGATCATCTTCAACGTCTAAGGCAGTTTTAAGTTCAGCGTCTAAGCGTTGTAAAAAACTAAATATCAAACAACATCATACTTATTCATTCATCTGACTCCGAGGTAAGTAGCTTAAGCACTTGTGTTACGGATATCAGAGTCAACAGTGGTATTTCAAATATATACTTGAATATTGGATATTAACACCCAGACACAGAACAAACACAAGTATATCATCCGAACGTTTGTCCTGGATGGGGATCAAACTCGCAACTTCATAGGACAGGGTCACTCGAGGTAGCCATCCAGCCAGTCAATGTGCTATGTGAGCCTTATTCACCCCATTGTTGAAGAACCGCTGTAGATACATATTATCACGCATGCAATCCCCGAAGGAGGATTAAGAGGACCGATAAGCTCTCTAGCGAGAATTGAGTCGCGTTTAACGGAAAATTTTAAGAAACTAGTGAGAAGTGGCTAGCTTGTCGCCTGAACAATAACAAGGTCAATTTACCCAATCAGGTTCCTCTATCGGACTGGTCACTCTGGACAGGTGCCCAGGGCCCCGCGATAGGGCTTCTTAGTGTAACGTTGCACCTGGGCACATTAAATTAACTGTTCTATTTACCAATAGAACAATTAACTTTATAATATGCCCGGGGTCCCTAATATGGTAATCTCCTTTTACGACATGCTAGTCAAGGAACACAGTTGGCACATTCTTTGTAAGTTTCTACCCACATCATCATCTTCCTAGCGTTATATCCCGTGTTTAGACGGGGTCCGCTTAGACCATGATCTAGGATTAAGCGAGTCTGGTAATTACATTGAAGCGACTGCCGATCTGACCTTCGTAACCCTAAGATAGGGGAACCTGACAATTTTTCGATCATGGTTACAAATACAAAGTTGTTTGAATTTGCAGGTTTCATCACGGTGTTTTCGTTCACCGTCGAGCTAGTGGTATAAATACGTACATAGACTTGAAAAATCCAGAGGTGACGTGCCCGGGTTTGAACCCGCACTCCTCGGTTAAGAGGCGCGTGTCGTTACCATTGAGCTACCACCGCTCACCGGGTTTCTACCCACATGGGACTATATAAAAAATAAAATTTTATTTAATTTTATTAATTTCATATCATTTGCGGAACATTGCACTCAACCTCAACTCGTTGTTTGGCTGTTGCAGCGACAGACGCGCTGTCGAACAACTCGAAGGAGACGTTCCACTCCAGCAACGACAACAATCTGCTGCTGTCCACGCCGCCGCCTGCGCACAACGGCAAACCGAACTTCGGCTCAGGGTGAGGACGCCATTTTGTTTTTTAGTGTTTATGGTTGATGACATATTTTTTACCATAAATGATTTACAAACTATTACAGACTAAAAATAACAACCAAAAATATACAAAACCAAGTAGGTAGAATTACTTATAATGGGTTCGGGCGTTTACAAAGTACCATAAATAGAAAGACTCCACTCAGGCTCTTGACACTGGACAAGTGCCCAGGGTTCAAGAGGGTCCCTCTAGTCCCGTATTACTAATGGATCAGCGATTTTTACTACTCACTTTAAAAAATATAATTTCCTTTTGTGCCTAGGGCCTCCAATAGTTTAAAGACGGCCCTGACTCGAATACAAATGATGAGTTCCTCACACGTTTACCCTTAGCGGAATGCTAAGCCACAGGACAAACTCCCCGTCCTATTAGCAAATTTTAATTGTTTTTTGAGTACGTGACTTACCGCCAGTAAGTTTAGATTAAAAAAATAACTAACCGCTAACCGGTTTTTTCATAGACAAAATCCCGATTGCTTGGTTTTATATGACGTTAGAGGTGTAAATCGTCAAATTACGAATATCTGTAAAAATTACCGGTTATTTAATTATTAATAATAAAATTTTATAAAATACCGATTTTTTCAATTTAATCTTAATTAATAAAATTTTTCATTTTCAGAAAGCTGTTAGGAGTCGATTTGTCGTCTAGCAAGAACCCCGTAGTGGGCACCAAACTGGAAGGTCTGCTGCTCAACTCTGACTCAGATAGCGGTAAGAACTACTTAAGTCTAATCAATATGAGATAAGATCAGCGCTAACCTTGTCTGTTCTATCCAATCTAAATTTATAAGTCACGTTATTAAGATTTTTTGTCCTAGTCAGCAGACTTAAACAATTTCAATTTATGTTTGTCATGATCTTACAACTGCGGAGTTTTGCTTTATTTTTTTTTATGATTAAGATGATTTTAAATTATATGCCGGCTACGAACAACAATCAATTGATATATTTTCATATGATTAGTTCGCAATATGAAAAAAAACTGCAGCTAGCAGTCAGCTTAGCATTGATTTTTTGCTTTTGATATGGCAACTAAAAATTAATAGAAAACTATTCATAAATGTATACTCCCCTTTTTATTATACCCTCTCTCAGTCTTTTACTTCTGCTATTTCAATAATTAACATTATTATAAGTTGTTCTAATTGCCCAACTTTCGATTTAAAGTCGATATTATGAACATTTTATCGCCAAGCTGCTGAACATCACTGACTTAACAACTCCCTGTTCTGTTACAGACTTCGACCCGCGCGCATACGAGTCGGAGCCAGTGACGCGCTTCGCGGCGCCTGTCGTCGAAAACGCCGTTACGCCCACACCGCCGCTCTGTAAGTTACAACTAGTGTTGTATTTAAAAAACCGGTAGGAATATCGATAGTTATAAAGTAATACAGTAAATAAAGTACCGATAGCATCAATACTATAGAATTAGAAATACCTTAGGAGTAGAAAATTTACATTTTAGCGAGCAAAGTCACGTGAAAACACTTTAAATAAATAATCTTAACTATTTTATTAAGAAGTATTTTGATAAATACTTATCAAATCTTGATAAACGAAACTCAATCGTTAGCAACTTGCTAGTTCTTAGCAAGTTAGCAAGAAGAACCAAGGACCAGTTTAGCTTGCAATTTTTTTTTAAATATATTTTTCAGTTGTAAAACAAAATCTATAGTAAAATATATTTGATTCATAAAACCATCAGTTTTAATAAAAGAAACAATCCACGAAATGTTGAATGAAATACAAACAAAAAAAATCTAGCGAGCTAGTTTTTAATAAAAACATATTTCTCTCCCCAGTGGCGCCACCCCCGAAGACGTCCAAACGCCAGACCCCGCAGCCGACGCCCCCTCCCCCACAGCCGCAACCGGCCACCCCTCCCCAATACAGCTCCGATCTATTCGGCTCAACCCCATTCTCGCCGCCCGCCCCCCAGGCCTCGACCCCCTTCAGCCAGAGCCAGAACAAGCCTAACTATGACATAAGCGACTTCAATCTGCAGACATCGGTGTTCAATACAAACTCCTTCACTAACGGATTAAGTGGTTATGACCCGTTTGACACGCAGAAAGCAGGTAATTATCTTATTATGGTACAAGCGATTATATTACATGTAAATAAGAAGCAGATTTGTCATAAGCGCGCGAAGTAAAGACGTACCAACTGCAACTTACATACACACATATCATCACGCCCGTAATCCCCAAAGGGGCAGGCAGAGTCCAGGGAACAGCGAACTCCTTAAACCACATTTAGCCAAAATTAAAGTCAAGTTGAAATAGATGGAAGGAAAAGTTGTCATAAGTGGCTAGCTCGTCGCCTACACGATCACAAACCCACTACCCGGTACACCATTAGTCGCCTTACCTTACGACATGCTAGGCGAAGGACATCTTTTTGAGTCAGACTATCATGAAACATTTGTTATTATGTATTTACGCACATATTCAGTCAAATATTCATAATATGAATATTTGACTGAATATGTGCGTATTATAATATAATTTGAGACATATTATGTCTCAAATTATATTATAATATATTATATATAATATATATTTCGGCACAAAAAATCACTCGACAGACTAACATCATTGGCGAACAGACCTGCAAAATTTTCTTCCCTTTCTACTCTATAGCGTATAGACAAAGGTAACAATAGTTAACATTCGACTCGTGCGCAGGTAACATATTCGGCAATGGGTTCGGCAACACGTTCAACGGGTTTGGCGCGCTCAGCGAGAAGCAGACGGTCGAGCTGGACAGCAGCTTCAACGGGTTCCTAGACAAAACTATTTCGGAAATGAAGGTGAGCAATCCACATCTTTTAACGAAATGTCCCGTTCGCAGCCAGAGTCCGCTAAGACTGTAATCCTGGAACGAAACGTTAACGGAAAAAAAGGTCAACCCTCAACATCTTCCTAGCGACCTCTTCGTAGACGGGCTCTACTTGGATTGAGGATTTAGAAAGATTGGTAGGAGAACATAGACCTGTAAAAATAATAGTAAGTTACTTATTACCCTAAACAACTTTTGACTGCCTCGTTGGTCTAGTGGTACCATGCGCCGCCTAAGGACCAAGAGGGCCCGGGTTCAAATCGCGGGTCGGGCCAAAAATTTGTGGCTGGGTATTTCAATACCGAAATTACTCAGTAACAGCCCGGAGTCAGGAAGTTGGCGGTTTAATCACCCCCGTGCCTCGGAAAGCACGTTAAGCCGTTGGTCCTGCGCCTGACCTCTCTCCGGTCATGTCGAATTGCCGTCTCACCGGACTATGAGAGTAAAGGAACAGAGTGCACCTGTGTTTGCGCACACACTTGCGAACTATATCTCCTGCGCAGTTGGCTAACCCTCGTTGAGATTGGCCGCCGGGACCGATATCGGTTAGGAGGACATTAATTATTACACTAAACAAATAAATCTATTTTCTTAACGTTACATCCCGTTTGTAGTCGGACTATGATCATCTTCCTGGCGTTATGTCTCGTGCTTAGTTGGGGTCTCCTTGAACTATAGTCTAGGTTTTAGCGAGTTTGGTTATTACATTGAGTGTCTGACGACCTTCGTAACCTTTAGGCAGGGGAATCAGACAATTTGGACGAATAGGTCGATCGATATAAAAAAAAAATCATAATTAATGAAATATCAAAACGGAGAAAACAAAATTTCAATTTATTTCATCGATATATTTGCAGTAATAAATTATATCATTCTATTTAAATTAATTTATTAGATGCATAAATTAGTTTGAATTAAACTGTAAATTGAAATCCGTTTACTAAAATATTTTATCAATTTATTCTTTTAAACAGCTAACAAACGATTGGTGAGTCCTTTTTAAAATGCGCTTTACATTGTGAACAGTCCATTTTATTTGAAATTCATACCAAATAACTGTTGTCATCTCAATGATTAGCTATGGGTTGTAAGAAGTTTATGTTTTGTCTTGTCTGGTAACAAAAAGATAGACATAGAAATCAAATGGCGTCTTTAATTGTGTGTTTGGCTCTCTGAGTACTGAAACATATGGACGACCTAATGTTCTATACGAACAATCTGCTATACAAATATGATTAATATCCATATTGTATTCATAAACCTCTATCTAGCTCTTTTTAACAAGTCTACAATACTGCACGTAAAAAGAGACAACAAAATATTGGCTTAACTATTTTCGGTAATATCATCAAGTGACGTCATAGAAATACCTAAGTGAAGCCGGCTTACCATTTTGGTTTCTCGCTTTAAGTTGCCAATGTCAGTAGAATTGGTGGTGTATTGTGCCAATATTCATAAAATTTGTGATTATAACATAATCTAACTTGTAACATTTAAAAACATCGTCATAAATAAATTGTTAAGAGACTTATAGTATGTAAATAAGTAAAGTGGAATGACACTACTCAAAGGCGCCATATTTGTTTCTCACTCAAATTGGGCTTCACTTACTCAGATACTCAGTACTCAGAGGTTCGGCTGTATAGTTTGAGTGTATTAATATTTATGTCAAAGCGTATCATTATATGTGTGATATCTAATGTTTTATGTGAATACATTATATTATGTACAGTTTGTAATTAAAACCGAGAAAATATAACCCCAAAAATATCACTCAGATTTGTTTTCGATCAGCAGTTAAATTTTTTTAATCAAAAAAAACAAAATTAAAGATTTTATTATGAACTAAACGGTTTTATTTACAATATGTATTTATTTGTTTTCTTAAATGATCGAACATGTTTTTTTCCCACAGGATGGATTCAGCAGGGGGATCACCTTTGGAAACGACGATTTTTCAATAGATAACCTCGATCCCCTGAAGAAAAATTAAGCAAAAGTTTATTTTCTCGTAAAATAAATTTCTAAAAATAGGTAAAAAATCTAGATAATAATTGAGAGAAAAATAAAACAAATCTCGTATTTGTTCACACAACTATAATGTATTATGTAAATGCAATAAAATAAATAATATTTCAAAGGTAAAGTTAAATATTGGATTTTAATGATAAAAAAATGTTAGTTTTAGGCGTTGTGTGAATCTAAACGATATTTTTTAAGATTGTTTTGGGAAGGTCATGTGTTGCCATGTTATTGGTTACAAAATATATTATTTGATTAGTACGTGATAATAGTTAATATTTTTTTCCCATATAAAATATTATTATATTTTCCTTTAACCTTTTACTATCATATCCTTCATTATGAATCTCGGCGAAGAACCAGTAATGTGACAAAACATTGTTATACTACATCATGGAAATAATTAAAAAATATAATATATTTAAGATATTATATTGTTTAACGCTCAATGTCATTCCGCAAGTGCCTTTTATACAATAAACAAATAAATTAACAACTTATACAAATTAAAATATTAAACATAGATTTACGAGACTATTCCATGTATAAAACATGAATTTGTAAGTAAATTAATAAATTATTACCGCACACATTTTCCACCTGTTAAATTTAAACAAACAAATTGACGAACCTTTTTACTGTAGATATCGCTATATTCCTAATCTTTAAATATTAAATGACCTTATACTTCTACAAAAACCATTTATTTTATTTCAAAACTATGTAGTAACAAATTCATGTTTTATAAAAGCGAGTATCTATTTGCTTGAAAACTAACGATAAATTTTGATAAATTTTTGATAGAAATATTTAAAAAAAAACGTACGTAAGCGAGGACCGAAATTTCACCATGAAAACAAAATTTGAATGTCACCTCATTATTCTGTGATAATTCTCTTCGTTTTGGGGGGCTTCAAATTATAATAAAAATGTTGACTGAATTTTTTATGTAAAAAAGACTTGTCTGGATGTAAATAAATTTTATGAATAAGAAAATTTTTTTATATAAATATTATTATACATCTATATGGGTGGCATTGCAGCTTATTAGGTTCAACACATTCCATTTATATTTACTGTATAACTATTTTATTTATGCGCCTTTCAGTCTTCCTCGATTTTATTTTGCATTTTGCAAGTAATTGGTAAGTATAATTTATAAAAAAATATATATCGAAATTGCAAGATTTGAGGTGCATATTTTAAATGGTGATACTGTAAACGAATTTATTTTAAAATTATAACTATTTTTACTCGCTTATAGTTTATTTCTAGTTGTGTATAATAGTAATAAACTGTTGTATTGTATTGTATTGGAATGTCGCATTAGTGGAATATTGTTTTAGTATTGTGTACACTAATGTTACTTTAAGGCCAAAAGATATACATAATTGTGTATTTTCAATAAAATTTATGTTTATAGCCTGTTGTTTTCTTTATAACTCGTAATTCAAAGTCTTGTTGAACAGTACATTACTCTGGAGGGGTAGACGGTGAGAATCGAACGCCATACGACACGGTCCTTAGACGATCTATATACAAATAAAACAAAACAAATAAAAAATCAGTCTATAAAAAGTAGGCTTGCAGTGGAAATGTCATATTTTAAACTTGAAATTAAGTAATTATAATTATAAAGCAACCAATGTAACACATAGTATAAACTAAGGAAAGTGACAGACACAGAAAAGTTAACCCAAATCGAGAATTATTTTTCGTTAATTGGCACTACTTGTAAAGGTAAATCAAATCAATGATTCCTTAGGAAAGGAAATCCTATAATGAATTTAGCGTCATACCGACGTCTAAAGCTAACGATCCACATAGAAGTATTTTACACGCGATATGTTGCACAAAATTGTTGCTGCAGGAATGCGGAACTTTGTTTATTAATATTGATTTTGTCAACATTGCTTGGCAAATTGGCAAAGCCGCGCGTTGTTGTACAACGTTGACGAACTTTTTCAATCGTCACTTGTTGCGGTCAAAATGTTGCTTAGTGGATACTTAGCTTAATTCAAGAACGAAATCGCAGTAATAGCTAACATTTCTTAAAACAAAAGTGAAAACCGATTATAGCACCGGTAAACATAGCCACACCGTCCAACAGTGACATCACTAGACCTGTCATTATATTGTTGTTCTATGACGTCATAGAATATTGAGTTGTATGTTGGCTCGCGAATTTACCGAAAAATATTGCGAAAACAACGATAACAATGTGTTTTTAGCTGCAAAAGGCTAGTTTTTGAGTACTACTGCAGTATTAAACCGGAATCTCATAGTATTATACAATATGGTGGACCTGAGTGGCGGCCAAGATGGTCCGTTGGAACATGCATTTTCTAATTCAGTTTTCATCGTACCAGGGATTATTGTCATCAGTTTATCAGGTAAATCTGTTGTATAAAGCTATAGCAGCAATTTTTTATGCATTGGAAACTTAAAATATACAGTACTTTTGGTTTTTCGATCGGTTTAGATGTCAAATTTTTTGGGTGAAAGTTCGGAAATATTCGCGCAAAATTTGCATGTTTTATTTTATTTAAGCGATTTAAATGGTCGTTTTAGCAATAATTTGCTTTGAATATCTTATGTTTTATAGGCCCATGCTAAATACGTAGCGTTTTTTTACTATAATACTTCTTTAGCTTCTTCTTTTATTTCAATAAATATTAATCTTAAGCCAAAAAAAAATCATATGTAAGTCTTGGTAATATATTTATATTTAATGAAATCATAAATTTTTACTGCAAATAAAATCTTGCAGACTTGAAATTTTCTAAACCTCACTGAACCCAAATAATAATTAAACAAAACTTTTTTTTTAATAAGTATAAATTTATGTAAGTAGAATAAAAAAAATATGTGGCAGGGTTCAACTTTCTAGACAGGACTTTTTGTCTATGAAGTGATTAGTACAGTTTGTTTACTTTATAGAAATTAAGGATATACGATACTAGCCATGATTACGACTGGCCACTTTTCCAAGTGGGGGACGCTGGCAACAAAATCCCCTGGTTTTGAATTTGGCAATAGGCAAAGAAATGTACATAAATCTAAATAAAAAAATCTCCTTAATTTACATCCAATTTCTCCATGGTTAAATTTTTTTTAAATTAAAGCAAAGAAATATGGTAAATTTGTCCTTAAATCATCTATGTTAATTGACATACCTGCTGACCCGGCGCACTTCGTGAAATACAAACCTACACTGGAAGATTAAAGATTTTTTGAAACCAAAATCAGTAAATTCTGTCCAGCCATTCTCCAATTTTAGTGAGACTAACAAACAGCAATAAATTTTCATATATTATATTATTATAGTCTATCTATTGCACTAGCAATATGCATATTTTAAATCTAGGTCCCACAACTTCGCCCACATAGACTAATATTTCTGTATCCTATAGAAACTGAGCATTTTTCCGAGATAAAAGTAGTCTATATGTTATTCCAGACATATAAATTTCATCCATATCCATTCAGCAGTTTTCACACAGACACACACACACACTTACTTTCGCATTTATAATATTAGTGTGATTTATTTTTGTTAAACATCAATACTTTTCTCCTTCAAGCGATAATTTCCATCATTATACTCGAAAGAGTATAATAGACGAAAGTCTAAGCAAGTGTCCCATGTTGGTTTGGGACTTAAAAAGAATATGCCAACTGTGGTTCTTGCCTAGCATGTCGTAAAAGGCGACTAATGTTATATCGGGTTTGGGTGTGTGATTGTGTAGGCGACAGGTTAGCCGCTTGTCACAGCTTTTTCACAATTTTCCATCTAACCCAGCGCGGCTTTATTTTTGGCTGAATGTGGTTGAAGGGACATGCTGCCCCTTTGACTCTGCCTACCCCTTCGGGGATTATGGGCGTGATGTTATATGTGTTTGTTCATTCTAAGCAAGTATAAGGAAACTATTTTTGGTCTATTTATCTACAATCATGTCGGCCATCTGGATAATTCAACGTTAAATTGTGGCTAACTAACGGTAAACAACATTAACTACTAACAGTTGTGTCAAATACAAGCAGGTTTAATTTGCTAATAATTAGCAGAACTGAGCCTTCGGGAATTATGGGTGTGATGCTATATTTGTTTTGTTGGTTTAACATTTGTTGATGAAACACAAATATCTCAGGGCTAATATTTTGTTGATTTTTGGGTTCTGTACCCAAAGGATACGTCCGTCCGTCTGTCTGTCTGTCACCAGGCTGTATCTCATTAAACATGATAGCTAGACAGTTGAAATTTGTACAAATGATGTATTTTTGTTGCCCTATAGAAACAGCATGAAATAAATATTTAAGGGCAACTCCCATGCAACAAATATGATTTTAATGCCATTTATTGCTTGATAATGGTACGGAACCCTTCGTGCGCGAGTCCGACTCGCACTTGGCCGAATTTTATTTCCAATATACAAATGCTTACGCTACTTAATTTGGCATCAGAATATTGTAAATCTTGTCTGATGTTTAGGTATATTTAGTTTGAATAAATATGTATAAATAAATAAATATCCGACTACATCACATACATTGATTTGACTCCAAATCAATGTATGTGATGTAAGACTTAAATATTGAATATTAACACCCAGACCCAGAACAAACACAAGTATTCATCATACAAATATTTGTCCTGGGTGCGGATGGAACCCACATCTCTTGGCGCATGGGACAGGGTCACTACCGAATGCGCCAGCTTAGTCATAATAAACAAAATATTACACAAACTTTTAATTTAAAATGTATTTTCAACTATCCACTGACGCAAAATTGGCTTACTGTAGTTGAATTTCAAATAAGTTCTTAAATCCATGATAAGCGAACATTGTATCTACATTTTTAATACAGTTTCGCGGTAACAATGTGATAACCTACTATTTGCACAGTAGGTAATAAGGCAATCAAAAAACACTTGTGTTTGTCTCGGTAAGTAATGGGTAAGTTGAAGTTAGTTAAGTTATAAACTGATTGAGGATTGTTCTTAACACAATATGGAATATATAGATATTGTTTTTTGAAGTAATAGCTTCTGCCCGCGTGGTACATCGATGAAACATAGCATAATATATGTTATTCGGGTGTAGGAGCTATATTATTCTAAAGTTTCATTAGAATCCATCCATCAAGAGTAACAAACATCCATCCATACATACAAACTTTCGCATTTATAATATTAGTAGTAGGATTTACAAGGCGACTAATGGTGAGTCTATGGGCTTTTGGGTATGTGATTATGAAGACAACGAGCTTGCCACTTGTCACTATTTTTTCACGATTTTCCATCTAACCCAGCCCGTTGTCCCATGTCGGTCTGGGACTTAAAAAGAATGTGCCAACTGTGTTCCTTGTCCGGCATGTCGTAAAAGGCGACTAATGGTATATGTGCTTGTGGGTATGTGATTGTGTAGGCGACGAGCATGCCACTTGTCACTACTTTTTCACAATTTTTCTTCTAACTCAACACAGTTTTATTTTTGGTCGAATGTGGTTAAAGGGGCTTGCTGCCCCTTTGACTCTGCCTACCCCTTCGGGGATTACGGACATGATAATACGTAAGTTTTTGTTTTTTTAATATTGATTTGATTATAAATAAAAAAATGAACGAAAAACGCTACCGCTCATAACTCACACTACACTGCCCACTTAACCCACAAACCATACTTTTCGTTTCTACTCTCAAACTCACCCGGACCGCGCAACTTAACACAAGCATGGCTGACGACCCCGTCATGGACGATTTGGACCTGGACGACATTACCATGGGCGTGGACGACATGGACAACCTGGACGAAATGTTACAAGGGGGGAACGTAGCTGACGCGAGGAAACGCCTCATGGAAATGATTGACAACAAAGACTTGTCCGATGAAGTGAAGGAGAGTTTGCGCGCCATGCTGTCTGGCAATCAGCTGCCGTTTGGCGAGTATAGTGGCACGACTGGCACACTACTGGCGTTGGGCTTGGCGGTTCTGTTGTTCTCTATTATCTGTAAGTATTTTGTTAGATAGATATAGTTTGTTTCTGAAGGCACATTGTTTTTGGGAGCGACAATATTAATTTCGATTCGTGGGATAGGTAGATTAATTTATTTTGTATAATATAATAGAAACTAGACAGAGTTTCTTGCCGGTTTCTTCTCGATAAAATCTACTTTCCGTACCGATGGTAATATTTACTGTATTTTGACTATTTAGACGTGCTTATTTAAAGTCTATTTAAATATAAAGTTAATGTGAATTGATCACAGACTCTGAATAAATATCCTTTGATTGAAGGGGCATGCTGCCCCTTCAACCAGGCCGGGCCTAGGGCGGTCAGATATTAGAGGCGGCCAGTCGTTCTAAAAATTAGTTAGTACTAAAAATTAGTTAATGAGAAGAGGCGGCTGGTATATACTACATGGCCTGGGGCCTAGGACGGCCAAGACTGTAAATCCGCCACTGTGCATAGGAGATATCATAGTGCACAAGTGTGTGCGCAAACACAGGTGCACTCTCTGTTCCTTCATAATCCGGTGAGACGGCACCGACCCGAGAGAGGTCAGGCGCAGGACCAACGGCTTAACGTGCTTTCCGAGGCACGGGGGTGATTCAACCGCCAGCTACCTGACTCCGGGCTGTTACTAAGTAATTTTCTTTTGGAAATACCCAGCCAGATTTTGGCAAATTAATAGTATATATGATATTACTAACTGATATGCACTATAAACATGGACCCATTTATGAATGTATGTTCTAGTATCTATATTATTATAGTACATATATTGAAATGAAATGAAATGAAATGATATTCATTTATATAGGGTTAAAAAAAGCACTTATAAATCGTCAGAACAAAATAAATATAAACCGGTTCAAAAACCAGATTCCGATAAGAAACCGGCAAGAAACTCAATAGTTAAGTACTTTTTTAAATGCCAAGTCTTAATATCTATTACGTAGTTTCAATTTTTTGTCAATTTAAATCTGTCAGTGCAAATTGTAGCTGTTTAATACACGTTTCTCTTAGATTACATTGTTATTGTTCTGAAAAAAATACTTTCATAATTATCTAAAAATGGGTCAATATTAATCGTCTTAACTTTCAACTATCAGTTAAATTATGTTTCTTATCACCGAATACGAGCCAAGCAGTGACTGACACGTACCATTAATTACGTAAGTTAGCATCCAGTATTTGTGATTATAGATAAGTTTGTTTAATTATGTGTTTCGATGGAGATTTATTGCTATTGCTATTGTTATGCCTATTGCTGTCCCTTTGACTCTGCCTACACCTTAGGGGATTATGGGCGTGATGTTATGTATGTATGTATGTATGTATTGCTTTAAAAGTATAAGCTATAGCAGCGCCCCGCGGTTTCCCTGCGTAGTTCCCGTTCCTGCGGGAATACGCGGATCATATATAGCCTGTTACTCGCTGAAAAAAATCCTTTCAATCGGTAAAAAAAAATGGCTCCAGTAATTTCGGAGCTTATTCTATACAAACATTTAATCAATATTAATATGTCGGCATGACAGCGACGTCATTGTACACCGGTGTAGCAAAACACCACGTGCACCGATCACGCCACCGAGCGCTCCCCACCGCCCCACTCCACTCGACTTGTTTTGCTACATCGGTGTACAATGACGTCGCTGTCATGCCGACATATATATATTTTTTAATATCACACGACAACACACACATTGATCTGACTCCGAGGCAAGTAGCTCAAGCACTTGTGTTACAGATATCAGTATCAACAGTGGTATAACAAATATATACTTAAATATTGGACATTAACACCCAGATACAGAACAAACACAAGTATTCATCACACGATGTTTGTCCTGGGTGGGGATCGAACACGCAACTCTTGGCGCATGCGGTGGGGTCACTACCGAATGCGTATGCGAACAATCATAATCCCCATAACCAACGCGGACTAATAAAAAAAAAAGGACTCCGCGCTGTCATACTACAGCGTGAAGCCCTAGGCATGTGTGAGTGGGATTTAGGGATACCGGATGTCGGAAATTTGGAGCGCTATCAACGCGTGATGTAAATTGCATGTTAGACCTGCGCAAATGCCTAAACGCCTAGTTATTGGCGCGGAGTCATTTTTACTAGTCCGTGATAAACAATATATTAGTCTCCTTTACCGACATGCTTGCTACAAGTGGGACTGATTGCAGTGGCGTAGCAAGGTGACCAAGGGCCTTAAGGCAAAAAAGAAACTGGGGCCTCTGTTCAGATTACATCAATATTCATGGACATCAAAATCAAAGCTCAATCATTCAATCAAATATTTTGTTTTACTAGTGGGGCGTATAATCAGGTTATAAGGGCCCCCTTAGCTTGGAGGCCCCTCAGTAGCTACGCCACTGACTGATTGGTATGCTCGTTAAAGTTGAAATAAATATTAGTAGCATGATAATCGTTATCACACACGTAATGCGACCACAAAGTTGCAAGTTCGATGTATCGGCGTCGATAAACCACAGTTTATCTCATAAGGTGGCGACTTAATAACGTGTGGTGAGAATTGATAATTACGCTAAATTGGAATTACGAATTGTTAACATTTGTCGTGGTTAATATTTGTTAATTGAATTCATTAGGAATGAGGATAAGAATAATTAATTTGCTTTGAATAAGGTACAATATGTTGACAGAAATATAAAACTGATAGGAAGTAACGTAGAAAATAGGACGTGTCAAGTCAATGTGCTAGCTTCGGTTATTTTCTCATTCTTGTATCCTTACCTGTATTATAACTACCTGTTTATCTGTTAAGTTTTTTACGCATAAACCGCTTAACTTAGCTATACTCAACATGCAGCCCGCCGAAACTATTTGTTATTGACTCACCTGAAGTTACAAATTTATTGTACATAACATCACGCTTATAATCCCCGAAGGGGTAGGCAGAGTCAAAGGGACAGCAGGCCCCTTTAACCACATTCAGCCAAAAATACAAATGGGCTGGGTTAGATGGAAAATTGTGAAAAAGTAGTGACAAGTAGTTAGCTCCTCGCCCACACAATCACATACCCATAACCCGATATACCATTAGTCGCCTTTTACGACATGCTAGGCAAGAATCACAGTAGGCACATTATAAGTCCCAGACCAACCCGGGACAATGGGGTTAGATGGTAAATTTATTGTAAACCATTTTTTATTGAATTACGTTTTAATTAAGACCTAAGTCATTTTGGCTTGCGGCCCTCGACACCATGACTGAGACGTGTTTGCGGCCCCTATAAAAAAAGTATGGCTGGCTTAACCGATTGCGATAAGTTAAGTACGTTTTGTTAAATTTGAAACTGTAAGAAAGGGGCAAGGTGGGGCAGTACCCCGGGGCCTCCAAGCTTAGGGGGCTCTTATAACCTTATTATACGCCCCACTAGGAAAACAAAATATTTGATTGAATGATGGAGCTTTGATTTTGATGTCCATGAATATTGATGTAATCTGAACAGAGGCCCCAGTTTCTTTTTTGCCCTAGGGCCCTTGGTCGCCTTGCTACGCCACTGCTTATCCCGATTGTTGTTAGTGATGCAACAGTATAGTTACATCAAAATATGTTGCTCTTACAAAAAGTCCCTAAGAGCAGGCTAGATGACTAAAAAATCTGTTTAGTCCGTCAGTAAGTTTATAAAAAATTATTGAACACGTATTTTTTTTATTTATTTGTCAAACAAACATAGGCAAAGATACAATGCATTCAAGTTGCACGTGACATCATGCTTTCGTACAATTTTTACTAAACGGTGACGTCCCAAGCCCCCACTCCCAAACTTTGATGCTTTTTATCTTTGTGATTTTTTGTTCATTTGATAAAGCAAAAAATATATGTCTAGTATTTTTTGTATAATCTAACTGACGGACTAAATAGAATTATAGTTTTTTAATGCAGTCATCAATCCTATTTGCTCTTATAAAATGTCAATATCTGTCTTTTAATTTTAATTGTTCTTGTAAAGAGTAATAAAAATAGAATTAGGCAAAAGGTTTAAAAGGCAAATTGTAAAGGGAAAGTTAATTGTTCAAAAGATAGCAAGTTGCTCTAGTAAAAGGCAGCAGTCAGTGGCGGATTTACCCTAAGGCCCAGTAGGCCCGGGCCTAGGGCGGCCAGATATTAGAGGCGGCCAATCGTAATAAAAATTAAGTGATGACGCGTTAGTACTTAGAGTTATGGCCTGGGGCCTAGGGCGGCCAACACTGTACATCCGCCACTGGCAGCAGTAGTGCGTTGCTCTAGTAAAAGTCTGTAATAACGACTAACTATAAAGACTGAAAGCAAGTTGATTTTGCGTGGGGTGCCTAAAGACGAGTTCAATATGTAGCTCATCTTATAATGTGTAATTACAATTTGCTCTCTTAAGAATCTCTCGAGGTGTCGATCTTGCTAGGAACGTTTAAGTGGAGTTGCTCTTAAAGGAGCGGCAAATAGTCACCCACACAATCACATATTCAAAACCCGATACACCATTAGTCGTCTTCTACGACATGCAAGGCAAGAACCACAGATGGCACATTCTTTGTAAGCCCCAGATCATCATGAGACAATGGGCTGGGTTAGATGGAAAATTGTGAAAAAGTAGTGACAAGTAACACTTATTATAAAAAATCCCAAAATCCTAGCCCATTTTTGAACCAGCACACCTTACATGCGATACGCATGTTCTTCCATTGAGCTACCTCTACACATTTAAATAAAACAAATCACTAAATTGACGCAGCATAATAGACGCTAGTTTTAACCGACTTCCAAAAAGGAGGAGGTTCTCAATTCGTCTGTATGTATAATATATAAATTATAAATTCTTAAATTCTTTAGACTGACACACCAATTCCCTAGTTCCAAACTAAGCTTATGCTTGTGCTATGGATACTAGGTGAACGGATAGACATACTTAAATATGTTTATAAACATCCATGACTCGAGTACAAATGTCCATGTTCATCACACGAAACATTTGTCCCTAGCGAGATTCGAACCCGCGGCCCTTGGTTTCATAGCCAGGGTCTCTGACCACTCGACCAACGGGCCAGTCGTTATATATATATATATATTTTTATGTATGTTCACCGATATTTCCATCAATTGTAGTTCGAAGTAATGTCTGTTGACGTCATGCCTCTATTTAAACAGGTGTAGACATAAATAATTGTCTGACGTTATGATAACCAATTTAATTGGTTTGTTGATTCTGAAGTCAATGAGATAATAAAATATTTAAATTCTGAATTGTACATGCATACTATCACTCCCGTAGTTCCCAAAATGGTAAATAGGCCGAGTTCTAGGCTTTTATACTGCCTAAACCACTTACTCAAAAAAAATGCGTTGGGTTAGACGTAAATTTGCGAAAAATTCGTCACAAGTGGGTTGCTCGTCGCCTACATTATCACAAAGCTATCTAGTAAAAAAAGAATCCCGTTTCTTTTTTTCTATTTTATTTTACGGCAGTTAGGCTGTTTAGTGCGTGCGGTGTTGAGGTTCAAACTTTTGGCGTACCAAATATCATCAAAATCGGTCAAGTGTTTTAAGCGTAAAACGCAACAGACAGGCAGACATACATTTTCGAATATATTATTAAAATCTTAACGAGAACTAATTAAAAAAAGGATATGCTAATGTTTAAAAATAAATATTGTTTTTGATATCCTAAAAAGTTCCATGGTTCCAATAATTTGTTCTCACAATTCAGTTTCCATCTCCGTTATAAGCTACATAGATTAAGAACTTACAGAACGTTATGTAATATATAACAATCATAACTAAGAATGGACGTTAGGTAAACAAATAAATAATACGGTGTGATTACAAATAATTCTCGGAAATCAAACTTAGTCACACACACACTCATTAAAAGATTTCAAACGGTACTATTGTACAAATTAACACAATTTGATAAGTTCTATATTTACTGACACGCAACCCCAACTAATCTATTTTCATATGCACTTGCACTCAATTCGTTGCAACATACGAGCGTGTCTAGTCGAAATCTGTTCTTGCATTAAAAAAAACGTGATTCGTTCCAATAAGTATAACAGTGTGTTGTTAAACATGTTTATCGATCTAATAGCTGGTTTTGAATAGTCAGATAAAAATAATAGTGACTTTAATTACGATATGTCATTAACTAATAGACGATAACAAAGGTAATAATTATTGTTTTTTAGGAAAAAACAATAATTTCAACAAATGATCTTAAAATGGTTTTAAATATGTACTAACTCAATAGTGGAACTAATTGTGGAATTTCCGAGAAACGTTTTTAAGTTTTTAATTTTTTTTATCTGGCTGTTGAAATATTAAACGGGAATCCTTATTTCCTAACAGACAGATGTAAGATAAATTATCAAATGAAATTTCAATAAGTATGATGTTTAAATGCCATCGTCTGTTTCCTAAATAAAAATCTAGGTGACTTTATGGTTTAGGAGTTAATTTTATCTGACTATTTCGATTAGCCCTAAAAGTGTCATAGTGGGTCGTTAAAACCTGATTCGTGCGTCAATTCTTACCACGCGTTATTAAAAAGTTATCATTCCGCGCGAAAACAGAAAATGGCCGACCAAGAACCATCCGAGCCGACCGTTATCAATTTTGCGGGTGCTGTCAACGAACAAATAATGGAGTCGATAAAAAACATGGACGTTTTGACGGTATTACAAAAAATGGTGGCGCAATCACCCGAAGATGAGGAATCTGTGGACATTAAAGAGAGACTCAAGGGAGTAATGACGAAATTTTACGAAATGTCTCCGGAGGAACAGGAGATGTTTACTCAACAAATAAAGCAGGGTTTGGTGTCGAAGATAACGGCGCGTCTTCGAGATCCAGACAGTCCGTTGAAGATGACTGAGCTAGGAGACGCTATAAGAGGCGCTGTTATAGAACAACTAATTCTAGTTGGCGTCATTGGCGCGATAATGCTTTTCTTGTTTGGTACGTTTCTTCCTTGGGTTCGTGGTGAGGGTTGCAATGGGCCCATCCATAAAGTATTTCACACAAATTTCATGATTTTTGAGCCCACTTCCCTAGTGTGGCATCACCTTCATACATAATATCACGCCCATAATCCCCGAAGGGGTAAGAGTCAAAGGGCCAGCAGGCCCCTTTAACCACACTCAGCCAAAAACATAACTGGGCTGGGTTAGATGGAAAATTGTGAATAAGTAGTAACAAGTGGCTAGCTCGTCGCCCACACAATCACACACCCAAAACCCGATATATCATTAGTCGTCTTTTACGACATGCTAGGCAAGAGACACAGTTGGCACATTCTTTTTCAGTCCCCAACCAACATGGGACAACATGGCATCACAAATTTTACATCTAAAAATTATTATGATATATTAGATTTTTAAATGTGATGTCACGAAACTTATGACCCTTTTCAGACTTGTCACACCATGTCACACTTCGTCGTCTCCGCCCTCCTCCATTACATGTGACGTACTTTATGGATAGCCCCAATCATATAACCCAATAAACTTTTGTTGCTGGCAACACTGCGTGTTGCAGATTAGAGAGATTTATAAGAGGAGGGGAGGAGAGATTTATATTTATAAAAAAAAAGTATTCGCCTATATATTGGCATAGGATATTACTAAATAAATTCTCCAAACTAACGCTCTAGTTCCTAACTATTAGGTATGCTTGTGCTATGGGTAATAGGTAATAGATAGACTTACTTAAATAAACATCCATGACTCGAGTACAAATGTCCATGTTCATCACACGAAACCTTTTCCCCTGGCGGGTTTCGAACTCGCGACCCTTAGTTTCGTTGCCAGGGTCTCTGACCACTTGACCGACGGGCCTGTCTAACTAACTACAAGAGATCATATTATTTCTAACATACAAAAATCATCTTTTATTCCAGTATTCTTCGGCTACAAACTCTACAAATCGATAAGAGACAAAGAAAAAAAGAAGGAGGATAAGAAGAAGGCCAAGCAGCAGAAGAAGAAGAAGTGAGATGCAGTGACGTCACGCATCACTAACGAACGGCAAAGCTACACGGAAAGACCGTCTAGAAAATTATGCATAGACATTAAACTCTGCGCCAGTTAGCGAGGCAGAAGCGGTCATTGACCCCGTTTTGTCTGTACTGAGTTACATTTTAAAATTGCTCGATAACATATGTTTGGTAACAGGTAATAATCAGTTAGCACAAGGGCACATTTTTTCTATGTGTAATGCCATTTCTAAGGCATCAACTCATTTATTGTTATACGTAAAATACGTTTATATAAAAAAGTAAAATTAAAGACTCCTCAATGTACATTGTACAAGTACACTATAGTTCAAAGGGTGAATGACCGCTTCAGACTTGCTGACTGGCGCAGATAATTAGATATAAATAGATATCCAAATTAATCTTAATCTAGCTCAATTTTTCTTTTACAATATACAAGTACAGATTATATTGAAGTAGATAATTCCATATGCAGTAGAATTTTATTATGTAGAATATTCTACCATTACTGATGACAATTTTTTTTTTATTTTTTTGGTGATTAGTATAATCAAACTTCTTTTCATATATGTACAAGATTAGTTTTAGCTAAGGCAGTAGTTTTATATTATGACAAAATTTTAAAATGAGTCGATTCTTTGTATACACCATATATTTAATAGAGGAATTGAAATTTGAAACCAAATAAATACTAATATTAGGTTATTTTTACCATATATCGAAAACTTACTAAACGGTACTAAATATATAGACATACATTTATTTTTGTTTATATTAACACAAGTATGATTTAAAATGATGTTTTAAAACTAGATGCTATAATTTTAGGGCAATTCTGACTTCACCCTTAGCATGGTATCAATTAAGATATTAATCTTGCGATTGTCAATTTTTTTACTTTGACATTAATTATTTGTGAATATTGACAATTACGAGATTAGTAGGAGCGGTGGTAGCTCAATGGTAAGGACACGCGCCTCTTAACCGAGGAGTGCGGGTTCAAACCCGGGCATGTACCTCTAGATTTTTAAAAAATCTATGTACATATTTATACCACTAGCTCGACGGTGAGGGAAAAACATCGTGATGAAACCTGCAAATTCAAACAACTTTGAATTTGTAACCATGATCCAAAAATTGTCTGGTTCCCCTATCTTAGGGTTACGAAGGTCAGATCGGCAGTCGCTTCAATGTAATTACCAGACTCGCTAAATCCTGGATCATGGTCTAAGCGGACCCCGTCTAAGCACGGGACATAACGCTAGGAAGATGATGATTGACAATTACGAGATTATTACTGTATTGTTGAGACAGTTAATTAAATGAGTAGTGTTTAAATAGCCGTGTCAATGCACAAATATTTATACTAAAGCTGTCACATATGGATGCTATAATACTAGTAGAGGGGTCCGCATCATTCCGCATTTCTCAATAGCTATAATTAATAGACTATTTATGTGACTGACATAAATACACCGTGCTTCTTCACCACCCCGTAGATTTCTTATATAAAATGTGTCCGAAGTTTCAGACATCGCGTAAACATAAACTATGTTAAAATAAACTATGTTTGAATCTAGCATTGTGACCTTTCTTGTATTTATACGCCTTTTAATTTAAATTGCGATTTATTGTTCATTATATACAAAAAAGACGTAATAGCTGTGTGTGATGGCTTTTAACTTTAAGAGGTATTTTTTACTGCCTGAATATAATTACCGTTAGAGTACATGATTACCTATAATTGAAACGCCATTCAATAATATTGTCACAGAATATTTAAATAGTGTTACCAAATTCCGGACTTGTCACTACTTTTTACAATTTTCCATCTAATACAACCCAGTTATATTTATGGCTGAATGTAGTTAAAGGGGCCTGCTGTCCCTTTGACTCTACCCCTTCGGGGATTACGGGCTTGAAGTTATGTATGTACTAATTACGGAATAGTTATGATATGTCATAATAGACTATTTTACTTAAAAAAATATATAGTCCACTATTGAGATTGCAAAAAAAAAAATATTACTTATGTATTTTTTTTTTCAGCAAACTAAAAACGATAAAGATACAGCGCGTAAATACCGCGTGACGTCACTTGATGTGTAAAATTTTACCGTCCAAGTGACATAAAGCGCAAAATTTCAGATCTTTGAAACGCTGTATCTAAATTTTCGAGTATAACCAAAAAACACGTATTCCATATTTACGGAGATGCTAATATAACTTACGGGCTAAAAATTTTTTTTGAGTAAAATACCCCATTTTGTTATCAGTTAAATTGTATTAGACTAGAATGTTATTTTATCCGACTGTTAATTTTTTTAAATTTTGTTGTCATTGTTTTGTTATTTTTAATGTTTTTTATCTAGCAGTTTATGCCAAACGTTGTTGTTAAAATACTAAAATGCATTGAAAGACATAATGTGCATAATTTTCTAGGTGCCAAAGTTAAAATGACTGATATAAATGAATATAGGTAATATATTTGCGTATCTAGTAGTTATTTATTTCTGTTGAATTCGATCGAATGTTTGTCGATTTTATTATTATATACCATATTTAATTATTGAACGCTCTTCTTTGTGAAATCGGGAAAATAGAGTTCTTCAGTTAAAATTCCAGGTCGGTTCTTGATAAGTCTGTCAAAGATTGGGATTCCTGTTTACTTGTGTCAGTTGTCATATTTGACAAATACTAGATGGTATTTTGCGAAGCCAATAAATTGGTCTACATTTGCCAAGATTATCATGATGTTTCGTTCCGTGAAGACGTCTTCCACTTATGAGATCTTGGAGAATCATAACAAACCTTGTGATGTGTCGAAAATGGAGCATAAGTATTTAAACTTATTAGATCTATTTAAATAGATATACACACCTGTTGTTTTGGTTAAAACAGTACCGATAATAAGCACCTTAAAAGTTATCAGCTTAAGGGCTAATTTGACAATTACCAGATAAGATTAAGCGATAATATAAAAAAAAATCTAATCGGTAATATTACTTATGAAATAGGTGATGATATTTTAACATTTATATTCGACTGATTTGTCTCTTATCAAACTATTGGAAAATCAGCTATTATGTACCTATATAGATTTGTTTTGTTGATATAGATTTACAGTTATCTCCGAAATCTAAATACTGATTTGCCGCGGAAAATTTCTAACCATGTCTTGAAATAGTATATAACCAATCATTTGTGATAACGACTTTTATTGACATAAAGGTCTATTACAAGCGTTTGGTGTATTATACTTACTATTAATAATTCATTATATAATACCAATACTAATAGCTTAGCAACCAACTCAATTAGTTACCACAAGAAAGTTTTTGTTTATAATAAAATTTATAAGACTGGCCCGTTGGTCGACTGCCAGAGACCCTGCCCACGAAACCAAGAGTCGCGAGTTCTAATCCCGCTAGGGGCAAATGTATCACGTGTGATGAACATGAATATTTGTACTCGAGTCATGAATGTTTATAAACGTATTTAAGTCGTACTCGGCATCACGAATAAGATTTTGAGTGACGCTGTAATGCGTCACTAGCGGTCAACGGCTTAAGTGCGTCTATTCGTTTAGGTAGGTACTTAGTAGTATCCATAGCACAAGCTTTTAAGCTTAGTTTGGGACTAGGGAATTGGTGTGTCAGTCTGAAGAATTATATAATTTATTTTATATAAATATTTTTTTTTGTATTTTACTTAAAATTCTACATACAATTTCTTAAATATTGAAGAACTCTTTTCTCTCGGTTATAAACGACATATTCAGGAATACCATGAATATTGGGTCCCTCGTAAGATAATAATTGGTAACTCTACTGTCGTGTTTTCAGATTGAAATGTTCATTCCATTTTACGTAAGCTGTCGTGTTCAGTTTTAAATATAATTTATTTTTACATGGGCTTGTGTTTCATTTTGGTATTGCCTTGTGTTGTAAATCCTTATCAACAGGTACCTAATATTGTAATATGCCATACATCGCATGTTTAGAATTATATTAACGCAACTCTGAATTCTTGTATATTGAACTGAATACTATGAATACTATGATTTTCTAGGAGTCTTTTCACAAACTACCGTTTCTGAATTAAATCATTAACTTAACTCAAAAATTTACTTTTAGAGGTATATTTACCAAGGATATTTTTGTTAAATTATTAATTTCGAATTATATTTTATTTTTAATCAAGATATTTAATAATATTATCTTTGTTCTTTCACTTGTTCTATCACGTATTATTTATATTCTTAAATACTCATGCTATTAATAAATAAATAAATTCAGACTAAATTACATAGTAAGTAGCTTACGCACTTGGGTTACAGATATCAGAAACAACAGTGGTATATGTTTCAAATATATATTTAAATACTGAATATTAACACCCAGTCACAGAACAAACACAAGTATTCATCACACGAATATTTGTCCTGGGTGGGGATCAAACCCACAACTCTTGGCGCATGGAACAGGATCACTACCGAATGCGCCATCGAGCTATGACAAAATAAATGAGAAGGTTGCCAATTATCACATAGAAGAGAAAGTAAAACCACAAAATCGCCATATAAAAGTCTTTATTTTTCACTTCCTAACCTTAAATCTACACAGATCACGTTAATTGCTTTCAACTAACTATACGGAACAATATGACCCAAAATGTTATCTAAAATTACACAAGCATTGAAAACAGTTCTTTCCTCAATCAAATTGCAAATAAGAATGTTTTTTATATAATAAATACATTAACTGACAACAAAAATCAATTCACATACTTCTATAAATCTGTCAATTGTCATTCCATTGATTTGTATGACAAACGCCGGCTGTGACGTCATAACGTGCCGTATTCTCTGAGTACTGAAACATATGGAGACGACATAATGTTCTATACGAACAATCTGCTATACAAAAATGATTAATATCGATATTGTATTCATAAACCTCTATCTAACAAGTCTACAATACTGCACGTAAAAAGGGACAACAATATATTTGACTTAACTATTTTCGGTAACATCATCAAGTGACGTCATAGAAATACCTAAGTGAAGCCGGCTTACCATTTTGGTTTCTCACTTTAAGTTATTAGTAAGTCAATGTCAGTGGAATTTGTGGTGTATTGTGCCAATATTGATAAAATTTGTGATTATAACATAATCTAACTTGTAACACATCGTCATAAATAAATTGTTAAGATACCTATAGTATGTAAATAAGTAAAGTGGAATGACACTACACAAAGGCGCCATATTTGTTTCTCACTCAAAATTAGGCTTCACTGTTTCGTAGTTAAGTCATCTCCATTAGTTTTAGTACTCGGAGGCCGTATTTAACTAAACCAATAAGGCAACACTAAGGCATTACAATTTTAAAAATACTTGGCAATCGATTAATAACCGACATGACTCATGTGTTACATATTTTAAATGACTATTTGTATAATAATTGTAAGATTTCTACAAGCGTAATCAAATTAATTATTGAATAATTGTATCCCAATATGACTTAAAAGGTAGACCCCCCCCTTCAAGTATTGCAGGCGTGAAGGTATGTGTATACTAACAATCTAAATTATTATTGAAATTTAAGTTTATATCCATTTATTATATATAAAGCTCGTTTATATTTACATGGGTAATTCTCATATCGATATGACCCAGTCAGTTCCTATGGAGAGTATCACCTACCTCTTAAAATTTTCGATATTGAAGGTAAATGACTCATTTAGGTTACAGGTCCAATTATTAGCTTTAGGGTAAAACCTTTTCTGAAGCACTTAATTGTAGGATTTTAAAGAAATATGGAGAATTATGTAAAAGCTTATAGTGGACGTGGGCGATGCATTTTACCTAGTAGATCACTGAAAAAATGTCATCTGATATCCATCAGCGTCATGTTGGGACTGAAATGTCGTCTTGGCGAAACTATTCATCATCTTTCTAGCGTTATGTCCCGTGCTTAGACGGGGTCCGCTTAGACCATGATCCAGGATTTAGCGAGTCTGGTAATTACATTAAAGCGACTGCCGATCTGACCTTCGTAACCCTAATATAGGGGAACCAGACAATTTTTGGATCATGGTTACAAATTCAAAGTTGTTTGAATTTGCAGGTTTCATCACCATGTTTTCCCTCACCGTCGAGATAGTGGTATAAATATGTACATAGATTTTTTTAAATCTAGAGGTACATGCCCGTGTTTGAACCCGCACTCCTCGGTTAAGAGGCGCGTGTCCTTACCATTGAGCTACCACCGCTCATGAAAACTATTGTCAAATATAAATACTGAATGATATTACGACTCTACATTACATAAGCAAAACAGGGATCTTTACACCTTTCATTAATGACAAATCACTGATGCGTTTCGGAAGTTTAACTCCTCATTAATGCTCTTATATTTACATTTGTCAATATATCCAAGGTGCAATAGAGACATTTGATTTTATATCTATCATCGGTGTATCTGATTCATCATTTTTTATTCCTGAATCCAGAGTTTTTGTTTTCAAAACTTAGATAACCCCCACCCCTAAGGCAACGCTCACAATTTACAAATTAGGTAGTATTAGTAGGCCAACGCCACACCCCAATATCGCTCAGGAATTATATTCAGTTTTTTTTTGTCATCTTGCATCAAAAAAAACTGTTTAGTCCGTCAGTTAGATCATAAAATAATGTTAAACACGTATTTTTTTATTTGTTTGTCAAACAAACAAATAACGATGGTAGAATCATATCTCTTTAACAGTTTTTGACGATTTATAAGTGTTTCCTTGAAACCTATATATATAATAAAGAATATTTTGACTTTGACGAAGATACAATGCATTCAAGTTGCGGGTGACGTCACGCATTCGTAATTTTTTTACTAAATAGTGACGTCGCAAGCCCCCACTTCAAAACTTTGATGCTCTTTAACTTTGTAATTTTTTGTGAATTTGATAAAGCGAAAAATATGTCTAGTATTTTTGTATAAACTAACTGACGGACTAAATAGGATTATAGATTTTTAATGCAGTCATCATCCCCATTAATTAATTAATTAATTGCCCCCTCCCCCCCCCCCCCCTCCCCATATCCAAGTAGACATTTCCAACAATTCTCGCTCAGCGAATGCTTACATCATATCATACTAATATTATAAAGAAAGATTTGATTGTTTGAATAGAATAGGCTTCAAAACTACTGGTCCGATTTAAAAAAATATTTCACCAATGTAAAGCTACATTATCAGCAAGTCCTCGCTCAGTGAGTGCTTACCTCAGACCAATGTGCTTACATTATAAAACCTATATCTATTCAAAATTTCAGATTCCTAGACAGGGCCGGATCTACCATATGGCTTTTTGGACTTCAGCCCAGGGCCGCGTGGATTCAAGGGGCCCCCAGTTAAGTCAAGTCAAAGTAAAAAATTGACGATAATGCGACAAAATCCATAATTTTATTAAATTAAACAGATCATATGGTTTGCAGCCCTTCGAATCCTGCGATTTATCAAACCTATGCAATTCATTTATTTCAAGTTTACGTCTTATACTTTGAGTAATTAGGTGGTCCCCTAAACTCACGGTCCGGCCCTGTTCCTAGGCACTATTAGTTTTGACTGTGCGCAGATACAGTCAGTATAATGTTCTTAGTCTAAGAAACATTAATAACGGTATGTTTAGTTCTCATGCTTAACTTCTTTGGTTTCATATATTAATAGCATTAACAATCACTTTGGTAAGCAATGTTGGAATGATGAAATAAAGGTTCCTACTAAAACTATGATAGAGTTCAATGCTTTTCGTCACTTTAAGACAATGTCACAATAGTATGATGGCAATTTTTCACTTGAGCAATTTAATCACGACATGTTACTCTGTTATAATATTTCTTTACACTTATCACAGGAGTTTGCCACTGTATTATATTAGCACATCACACTAAACAGTAACTTTGCGACAATACCACTACAGTTCGACACTTAACATGATAGTTCGACATTCAAACACGGTAGATCGACACTCAACACGGCAGTTCGACGTTCAAACACGGTAGTTCGACACTCAACACGGCAGTTCGACGTTCAAACACGGTAGTTCGACACTCAACCCGGTTTTCGACACTGAACCACTTCAATAGTGGAAATTGAACACGTCGCAGTCGATGTCGTCGAGGTCTATGTGTCATTCGTACGACATCTCGATTGACACGGGTGCGTCAAGCGGGGAGGGTGCGTCGAGCGGAGCGGGTGCGTCGAACGAAGCGGGTGCGTCGAACGGATCGGATGCGTCGAACGGAGCGGGTGCATCGAACGGAGCGGGTGCGTCGAACGGAACGGTTGCGTCGAACGGGGCGGATGCGTCAAGCAGGGCGAGCGGCGCCTGTCGCTCCTCGACGAGTGGCTCGGCGTGCTCCTCGATGCGGGACTCGTCCGAGCTGGAGTGGGAGTCCGTGTCACTGTCGGACTCGTCTTTCTGCGAATGTAGAAAGAAGTCAAGTTATATAACAACAAGGTTTTTTTTATTCCTCGTGCCTGTCTTCATGTTGGTGTGGGACATAAAAATAATGTGCCAACTGTGTTTCTTGCCTAGCATGTTGTAAAAGGCGATTAATGGTAAATCCTTCCAATCTTGCGTTATATCTGTTTAATCCAAGAGTACGCATACTATATGCGTAGTATGTATAATGAATAAGTAAAATAAATAATAAATATCCGGCGTCATCACATACATTGACTCCGAGGTAAGTAGCTTAAGCACTTGTGTTACGGATATTAGAAACAACAGTGGTATTACAAATATATACTTAAAATTGAATATGAACTTAGGGGGCAGGCAGAGTCCAAGGGCCATTAGGCTCTTTAAACCACATTTAGCCAAAAACAGATTTTTTATTTTTTTTAAATATCACATGACAACACGTACATTGATCTGACCCCGAGGTAAGTAGCTCAAGCACTTGTGTTACGGATATCAGAACCAACAGTGGTATCAGAAATATATACCTAAACATTGGATATTAACACCCAGACACAGAACAAACATAAGTATTCATCACACGAATGTTTGTCCTGGGTGGGGATCGAACCCACAACTGGTTGCGGGTGAGTGAAGTGTGTAAGTGTGTGCGCAGGTGTGTAACCTTGAGCGCGTCATCATCGTCGTCGGGTTTCATCACCCCTAGGGGGGCGGTTACAGGCCTCGAGCGGGGTGCTCATTGCCCGGGCGTCTTCTCCCGAGTTCTAGCTCGAGGTAGTCTGGGCCTCTCGGCTGGGAGAGTCCTCCCCTTGCGCTATCCGGCGCACCCTCGGCGCGGTCGGACCCACCGGGTGGAACCCGTTGGGGAAGCCCAGTGAGTTTGCCAGCGAGCGGGTGCGGCTTACAGGTGCGGCGCAAAGGGGAGGAAGTCGGTCAGTCTGTCGGGGGGGGGCATGTTATTTGGTATTAAATGTCGCGTCGGTCGTGTCGGTCATGGGCTGGGTAATAAAGATTTTTTTTTTAAAGGTCCTCCAGCCTTCTTTTGTCCTTGTGTCTGTCTGTCTGTCCTAATTCCCGCACCTTGAGCGCGAAGGGCGTGTAGACGGGCGGCGCGGTGTGGTAGCGGCAGGCGGCGGCCGGCAGCGGCAGGCGCGGCAGCGGCTCGAGGCACGCGCCGCCGCCGCGCGCGTCGCCGCACGCGTAGAACAGCACCTGCGCGTGCCATACACAACACACCGGATTAACGACATTTGTATTATACACTTCCTCTCACGTTCCCCTCGATCACTCTCCACGCCTCTCCTACCCCGAAGCAGCGAAATGCAGCAAGATAAAGTTCTCGCTGCTTTCGCTTTATCTCTTTTTTGCTTCTTCCTCCCGCCGTCTCTCTCTCTCTCTCTTTCTCGCTCCCCCTCGTAATCTTTTGCTGGCTTCCTCGCTCCCCCTTCTCACCTCCCCTACCTCCGTAATTTCCTTAATCTCTTTCACATATTAATCTGTACTTCCATTCCATTTTTCCACAGCAGTTTAGCTTTCTCTTTTCCCTCCCCTATCTTTATCTCCCTCGCACCCCCATCATTATTTCTCTCGCTCCCCCCCTTTTTGTCTCCCTCGCTCCCCTATATTTATCTCCCTCGCTCCCCCCTCTTTATCTCCCTCGCTCCCCACTATATTTATCTCCCTCGCTCCCCTATATTTATCTCCCTCGCCCCCCCATCTTTATCTCCCTCCCTTCCCTGTCTTTATCTCCCTCGCACCCCCCATCTTTATTTCCCTCGCCCCCCCTTTTTATCTCCCTCGCTCCCCCCTCTATCTCCCTCGCTCCCCTCTATATTTATCTCCCTCGCTCCCCTATATGTATCTCCCTCGCTCCCCTATATGTATCTCCCTCGCTCCCCCTTCTTTATCTCCCTCGCTCCCCCCTATTTATCTCCCTCGCTCCCCACTATATTTATCTCCCTCGCTCCCCACTATATTTATCTCCCTCGCTCTCCCCTCTTTACCTCCCTCGCTCCCCCCTCTTTACCTCCCTCGCTCCCCTCTATTTATCTCCCTCGCTCCCCCTTCTTTATCTCCCTCGCTCCCCCTTCTTTATCTCCCTGGCTCCCCCCCCTCTTTATCTCCCTCGCTCCCCACTATATTTATCTCCTTCGCTCCCCCTGTATTTATTTCCCTCGCACCCTCACCTTATCCCCCTCGCACCCCATATATTTATCTCCCTCGCTCCCCCCCCCCCCCCCCCCTCGCTACTCATCTCGCTCTCGCTCCCCTCCCATCTCCGTCATCCGCTCACCTGGTGCCGGTCGTGCAGTATGTGCCGCAGACAGTGCTTGGCGGCAGGCAGCACGTGGCTGGCGCAGCGCACGCCGCCCTCGGTGAACGTGCAGCGCCCTTGTGACGGGATCGGACGGTTCGACGGCTCCACGCCTTGCTGCGAAGGAAGAAGTTATATTTGTATTAAAAAACAGTTTTTTTTTTTTTTAGTATTACGATTGTGATGCCAAAGTTGAGTAACGTAAGATCGTATTCAGCGTGAAATTTCAGTCCTAATTGACTAGCCCGTTGGTCCAGTGGTCAGAGACCCTGGCCACGAAACCAAGTCATATATGTTTATATAAACGTATTTAAGTATGTCTATCCGTTCATCTAGTATCCATAGCACAAGCCTATGCTTAGTTTGGAGCTAGGAAATTGGTGTGTCAGTCTGAATAATTTATTATTTATTTATTTACTAGCTGTGCCAGCGGTGTCACCCGCGTTTATGGTTAATATTATAAAGACTATTTCCGTCATACATGATTTATATGTAACTTTAACCATTAAGGCTGCACACGCGACGGAAGCTTAAAAAATGAAGTAACTCTCCCGTTTTCCCAACATTTCCCTTCACTACTCTGCTCTTATTGATTGTAGCGTGATGAAAAGTATACTATAACCTGCCCAGGAGTATGAAGAATAATTGTACCAAGTTTCGTTAAAATCCGTCGAGTAGTTTTTGTTTCTATAAGGAACATACAGACAGACAGACAAAAATTTTACTGATTGCATTTTTGGCATCAGTATCGATCACTAATCACCCCCTTATAGTTATTTTAGAAATATATTTCATGTACAGAATTGACCTCTCTACAGATTTATTATAAGTATAGATTACAGCTTAGTTTACCTGAAGGCGGGTTTTAGGTAAACTAAGCTCTCCATAGAGGTGGGTGGGGATTATAGCCTCCTGGCGGTGACCAGCTCACCTTAGCCCGCTTGTGGTGCAGCTTCCTGGCCAGCAGGGCGTCAATGCCGTGCTTGCGGTGGTACCCGGCGTAGGCCTTCAGCTTGCGCAGTTGCCGCCGCTCGCGCACCGACAGCGGCCCGCTGCGGGACTGGGCGTTGATGCTGCCTAAAAATATACATAGGAATTACAGCCTTTTCTTCTAAGGTATATTTCACATTCCTGAAGATTCCATTTCATTGTCCCATGTTAGTCTGGGACTTAAAGGAATGTGCCAACTGTGTTTCTTGCCTAGCATGTCGTAAAATGCAAGTAATGGTATATCGGGTTTTGAGTATGTAATTGTGTAAGCGGCCGAGCTAGCCACTAGATACAACTTTTTAACAATTTCCCATCTAACCCAGCCCAGTTTTATTTTTTAACTGAATGTAGTTAGCGAGGCTTGCTGTCACTTTGACTCTGCCTACCCCTTTGGGGATTACAAGCGTGATGTTATATTTGTTTAAAGCAGTGGTCCCCAACCAGTGGTCCGCATGACTTATCATTTGGTCCGCGGAAGACCGTAATAAAATTTTATTCGTTTAAATGAAAGATAAGTGTATTTTAAAATAACCACAGTTGGTTTTCGACCTAGTGGTCCCTGATAATATTAATAAATAATAAATAAACAATAAATTCTCAAGACTGACACACCAATTCCCTAGCTCCAAGCTAAGCTTATGCTTGTGCTATGGATACTAGGTGAACGGATAGACATACTTAAATACGTTTATAAACATCCATGACTCGAGTACAAATGCCCATGTTCAACACACGAAAACATTGGCCCCTAGCGGGAGTCGAACCCGCGACCCTCTGTTTCGTTTCGTTCAAAGTGGTCAACAGTCACTAAAAGGTTGGGAACCCCTGTTTTAAAGTAAATTTTTCAACCGTAGAGTTTGTATGAAAAGGATCATGAATGTTGAAGAGGTGAGTGAGGTGTGTAAGGATCGTGCAATATGGCGTTCGGTTCTCTCTGCCTACCCCGCTAGGGAAGTGGCGTGAAGTTTTAGTTAGTTAGTTAGTTAGTTTCAACTTACAATACTGCTCCTTCTCCGCCTTTAGCGACTTGAGATACTGTGACCGAGCCATCTGCAACAGAGTCCCTCAGCCTGTTCATCTGTCTGATGTAAGCCGACTGAAGGGAGCGCAAGGCATTCTTCGCTTCGGACACCGCCTCTTCTGCTGTGAACACTCCAGCTCGCCTGGAGAGAAAAATAAATAAATAAATATCCGACTACATCACATACATTGATCTAACTCCGAGGTAAGTTAAACTTGAGCACTTGTGTTACGGATATCAGCAACAACAGTGTTATTACAAATATATACTTAAATATTAAATATTAACACCCAGACACAGAACAAACACAAGTATTCATCACACGAATGTTTGTCCTGGGTGGGGATCGAACCCACAACTCTTGGCGCATGGGGCAAGGTCACTACCGCATGCACCATCGAGCTTGTCAAACAATGGGATAGGTCAAGTCGTTATCAATGAGGGTTTTTTTTGAATTAAAACATCAGATAGATGGCGTAACTGTGACGTACGGTCTTGTCACCCTCCTCATTGGTAGGTTTTCAGAACAAACTGACATGCTGTCAACAAAGAGCCAATAGTGACAGTGATAAGAGCACGAGACTCCCTCGCGCCATCTGGCGGTTTTTGTATTTGTCTGTCGTGGGCGTATGTTAGGGGGGGGGGGGGGGGGGGGGGGGGTGGGGCAGGTGCCCTCCCTCGAACTCGTGTGCCAAGGTACCTGCTGGTCTATTTTTGTACATACATGCACATGGGTTTAGCGTCATTTTGTGTATAGGCCTAGATACACTTTCTATATATAGGCGCTTGCCTATCGTCACTTCATATGCAGGCCTAGCGTCAGACTGTATGCTCGCCTTTTTTTTCTACCCGAAGAAATGCCTTACGCATACAGCGCCACTCTGACGACACACTCACCACAGCGGCTGCGCCTCGCAGGGCGCGTCCTCGCTCGCGGAGAGCGGCGACTCGCGCCCGAAGCGGCACGAGCCGTCCGGCCCGAGCGTCACGCTGTATGCTCGCCTGGCGTCACTAT